>JBBGZY010000661.1:467500-787500 GCA_037952925.1 Lithobates clamitans
TCAGAGCCAGAACAGGGATCTGTCAACGTAAACAGACAGATGCCAATTCTGTCAGGGAAGTAGAGAGATCTGCTGTTCCTAGTGATCAAGAACAGTGATTGCTCTCTACTGCCAGTCAGTACACTCCCCCCAACATAGTTAGAAACATCTCCCTAGGGAACACTTAACCCCTTGATCACCCACCCTGCCAGTGAAATTAATACAGTAATCAGTGGCTAGTTATAGCACTGATCGATGTGTAAATGTCAATGGTCCCAAAAGGTGTCAAAAGTGTTTGTTCTGTCCACCACAATGTCGCAGTCCCGCTTAAAATCGCTGATTACCACCATTACTAGAGAAAAAAAAAAAAAAAAAAAAAAAAAATTTTTAATATAAATGCCATAAATATATCCCTTTTGTAGACGCTATAACTTTTGCGCAAGCTGATCAATATTTATGCTTATTACGATTTTTTACCAAAAATATGTAGAATACAAATTTTGTGTACAACATCTCATGATCGCACAATTGTCAGTCAAAGCGGTGCCGTATTGCACAAAATGGCCTGGGCATTAAGGGGGTAAATCCTTCCTGGAGCTAAAGTGGTTAAACTGCCTGGATCAGATCTCCTGTGCCTTCGCCTGGTCAATATATCCGGAAACTCTCTGCTGTGTTCTCCTGTTAATGACTTGCCTGGCTGACTTCCCTTCTGGTTTCTGATCACTACCTCTACTACGCTGATCTCTGGATTCCCGTTTCACTAGCTTGTTCCGACTACCCGCTCTGGTTACCAAACCCTGGCTATGTTTTGACTACGTTTGCTCTGTTTGTACCATTCTACCATTTTATTAAAAAGTGATATTTACTGCACTTCTGCTCAGTCTGATCCATGGTTCCTGACACCTATGCAATCAACTCCTTCTCCTCTGGTTCTCGTCTCACTCATCCACCCCTCCACTCAGCATAAGAAATTAAAATGACAAATCCCCACTGTAACACCACCTTTAAATATTAAAATGACTCGCATGTCAAACAGCAAAAGGAAAGCATGAAATTGTTCCAGATACAGAACTCTTCATTTGAGAATGATTTGCTCTGCAGTTCCTGCAGCTAGAGGTCAGTGAGGGCTTGCTTTAAACCTAGTTTACTGCCTCATTCCAAAGACAGCTGCAAGCTCTCAGGAAATCTTGGATATTTTCCAGGAAGTCAACTTCCTCCTTCGGTTCTGCTGATAACTTATTTCTGGCAGTCTAAAGACAGCTCATCCCTCAATGCAGCAAACTACAGAGCACACTCAGGAAAAGGAAGTAAAAAGTGGAACTTCAGTAAATATATATGGAAATATATATAAATATATATATATGAAAGTAGATCATATTTACTTGTTATAACGTTGTTTTTTTACATTTCTTTAGTTACTTCCTAGTTTCCGTGCCTAGGCAAATTATGTCATATCCCAGGAATCTTCAGGAGGGAGGAGGGGGTTCTCTCAGCTAAAATACACCCTCCTGACTACATGCATGAGCTAAGGGCAGATCGATTCCAGGAAGTAAATGCTACATGAATCATCTGCCCTTATTCAACATGTCAACGGCCAGAAATGTTAGGGGGGTGTTTTTCTAAGTGATTTCTCAGCAAAATAAAGACATGGATGGCGGAGTTTCCTTTGAATATTAAAAATGAATAGCGCTTTTGGTTTGTGGTGCTCAGATGTAGTGTAGTTCCACTTTAAGAGAAGAATCGTGTAAGATTTCGTGCAGGTTCTGGTGCATTGGCAGCCGTTCATTTTAAAGGACTGCCTTTAACGCATCATAAAGATCCAAATGGGCCCTGAACATTTTGACTGCAGTAACCTGGCCCTCTGGTTTATAATTTAGGATAATGGAACAATATTCAAATGTTATGTAAAACTATATTAATCAATAGAACATGCAAAAAAAAAAAAAAATGTTGACTAACACACAGAGCGGGCAAGTCAAAATGGATGATTTGAAGGAGTTCATATTTTGGAATGTTCTCAGTTTAATAAGAAACACATGTTCTTCCAGAAGTCCCTCTAATGGTTTCAGTTTCTTCATTGAAATAAATGTGTTTCAAGGAGAGAATGTTTGCTTGGCACATAATTAAAGATCAATTACATTTCAACTAAAGGTGTGGCAAATCCAGGCAGCACGAGGGACATACCAGCCATAACATGGATGAAATGGGAATATTTGGCAGGGAAAGGGACAAAGGACACATGCCTGCCCAGATACAAACAGTTGTTTAGGATGAATGACAGTTCATGACAGATGTATGATAGGCTAACAATTTAAAGGATAAGTTCACCTTTAGTAACATGTTACACCCATATTCTGGGCATTAAACTGGCACCAAAACATTCCCTTAGTCTCAAAATATAATCCACACATACTTAATGACCTGTAATCCATTTTTCATGAAATAGTTTTCTACTACTATGTTTTTAGGTCTCCTTTTAACATCCTCCGTGAGCTCCTGAACCTCTCCTTTTTCTCCTCAGTTTAGTACTAGCCACTACAGTTGCTGTAATTACATAGCAGCTCTAGGCTATCATTCTGAATGCTGGGATAGCCTGTAAGTGCATGGATGGACCGCCACAGGACATCTACATTTGATTAAGTGGTTTTTGCCATGTGTAACACTCAGTGTCCACAACTGGTACCTATATGCAATTGTTTACATTTTGCAAAAAAAAAAAAAAAGGCAGAAACGTTAATATTTTTCTGCAATTACTAAATAAAGCAGAGGCAATATAGGAATGTGTTGTGTATCACGTTACTGCAGGATGACGGACTAATATGTACACCAAAAAAATCCCTTAATCTGACAGAGATCCACATTGTGGCAAGTAACAGAACAAACCTATTATGTGCAAGACAGAGGGGACAGCGATTAACCATATCCCGCCCGGCCTATAGCAGAATGACGGCCGGGCGGTGGTTGCGTTATCCTGACTGGATGTCCTGCAGGATAACAGCCGCGGCGCGCTCGTGGGGGCGCGCATCATGGCGATCGGTGGTGCAGTGTGTCAGTCTGACACACCGCTACACCGATCTCTGTAAAGAGCCTCCGTCGGACAGTCAGCAGCTCTCCGCTTGGGGAGGTGAGAGAACCATGCCATCAGTGATGTTCGGTGGCTCGGTTCTCAGCCCAGAGATGCCAGGGGACAGATGCAGCCTTGGTCTGATGCTCCATCCACTAAGGTAAGTATGAATTGGAGGGGGGGGGGGGATCCATACTTCTCTTTTAACAGGAGAAAACAAAGCAACTGAACTTAGCACAACTTAATTGGCGACAGGAATGCTATATTAAACTTAAAAGCTAAAAAACCGCTAAAGTACCGTAATTATTTAATTGACAATGATCCTAGGGTACAACTAGTTCTACTGGTTGAAATTAAGAAAAAAATAAACCTGGATTCCTTAATCCATGCTATATAAAATACACTCACCAGCCACTTTTTTAGGTACACTTCTTTAATTGCTTGGTAACACAAACTGCCAATCACATGGCAGCAACTCAATGCATTTAGGCATCTAGACGTGGCAAAGATGACTTGAAGTTCAAAATGAGCAACAGAATAGGGAAGAAAAGGGATTTAAGTGACTTTGAACGTGGCATGGTTGTTTGTGCCAGATGGGCTGGTCTGAGTATTTCAAAAACTGCTGATCTACTGGGATTTTCACGTACAACCATCTCTAGGATCTACAGACAATGGTCCGAAAAAGAGAAAATATCCAGTGAGCGTCAGTTGTGTGGACGAAAATGCCTCGATGTCAGAGGTCCAAGGAGAATGGGCAGACTGATTCAAGATAATAGAAAGGCAACAGTAACTCAAAAAAATCACTTGTTACAACCAAGTTATGCAGAATACCATCTCTGAACGCACAAGACATTGAACCTTGAAGCAGATGGGCTACAGCAGCAGAAGACCACACCGGGTGTCACGCCAGTCAACTAAGAGCAGGAAACTGGCTACAGTTCACAGACTCGCCAAAACTGAACAAAAGTAGTTTGGAACAGTGTTTCTCAACTCCAGTCCTCAAGGCGCACCAACAGGTCATGTTTTCAGGATTTCCACTATTTTGCACAGGTGATTTGATCAGTTTCACTGCCTTAGTAATTACCACAGCTGTTTCATCTGAGGGAAATCCTGAAAACATGACCTGTTGGTGCGCCTTGAGGACTGGAGTTGAGAAACACTGGTTTGGAATAAAGTTGCCTGGTCTGATGAGTCTCAATTTCAGCTGCGACATTCAGATGGATGGATCCATTCTGCCCCGTATCAGTGGTTCAGGCTGGTGGCCACAAGCTACCTGAGTATTGTTGCTGACCATGTCCTTCCCTTTATGGCTACAGTGTACCCATCTTCTGATGACTACTTCCAGCAGGATAATACATCATGTCACAAAGCTCAAATCTTCTCAAACTGGTTTCTTTAACATGACAATGCATTCACTGTACTCCAATGGACTCCACAGTCACCAGATCTCAATCCAATAGAGCACCTTTGGGATGTGTTGGAATGGGAGATTTGCATCATGGATGTGCACCTGACAAATCTGCAGCAACTGCTTGATGCTATTATGTCAATATGGACCAAAATCTGAGGCATGTTTCCAACACCTTGCTGAATCTATGCCACGAAGAATTAAGGCAGTTCTGATTGCAAAAAGGATTCCAACTCAGTACTAGCAAGGTGTACCTAATAAAATGGCCTGTGAGTGTATAATCATGTTAGAATTCAACAGAACAGAATGGGAAATTGCTGCACCACTTGGTTAAACTGGGTATACACAAGTTTTTTTTTTGTTTTTTTTGCAGTGTTGAACAAAAAAAAAAAAAAATAACCCACACACACACCCTTTACAGAACCCCAGATTCACACAAGCAATGTGGATGAAGAGATTTCTTCTACTGCTGCGCTATTATATTCTGATAGCAGAGACCCACACCCCATCAGATTACACATCAGCCATTGGCAGCTTAAAGTAGGGTCCAATTTTCCTCCTTGTTTCACAGCAAGCCGGAAAAGAGGATGGAAATAATGTACGAAACTTCTCATACGACAAAGGTTTTTTAATGGTTTCTGATCATGCGCAGTCTTTTGTTTTGGATTTTGTTTCGTACGAAAACGGTAAACATTAAATGATAATCGTTTGTTCTGGTTCCATATGAGAACAATTTTGGAGTTTGTCCCTTGGGAAATTTATGTTCGGAAGGTCGGAATCGGCTGTCGCAAGTTGTGTACACACATCAGAAAATCGTATGGTCGTTCCTCTGATAAAAAAAAAAAAAAAAGCGGCCACCACATCCATGAACTGATAAATAGCTACTATAAGTATCGAACAAAAGTGAGTGCACCCCTCACATTTTTGTAAATATTTTCTTATAGTCTTTATGTGACAACACTGAAGAAATGACACTTTGCTGCAATGTAAAGTAGTGAGTGTACAGCTTGTATAAAAGTGTAAATTTGCTGTCCCCTCAAAATAACTCAACACACAGCCATTAATGTCTAAACCGTTGGCAACACAAGTGAGTGCACCCCTAAGTGAAAATGTCCAAATTGGGCCCAATTAGCCATTTTCCCTCCCCGGTGTCATGTGTCTCTGTTTTACAAAGTCTCAGGTGTGAATGGGGAGCAGGTGTGTTAAATTTGGTGTCATCGCTCTGACTCTTTCATACTGGTCACTGGAAGTTCAACATGGCACCTCAAGGCAAAGAACTCTGAGGATCTGAAAAAAAGAAGATTGCCAAGACCCTGAAACTGAGCTGCAGCATGGTGGCCAAGACCATACAGCAGTTTAACAGGACAGGTTCCACTCAGAACAGGCCTCACCATGGTCGACCAAAGAAGTTGAGTGCATGTGCTCAGCATCATATCCAGAGGTTGTCTTTGGGAAATAGACGTAGGAGTCCTGCCAGCATTGCAGCAGAGGTTGAAGGGGTGGGAGGGGGTCAGTCCATCAGTGCTCAGACCATACGCCGCACACTGCATCAAATTGGTCTGCATGGCTGTCATCCCAGAAGAAGCCTCTTCTAAAGATGATTCACAAGAAAGCCTGCAAACAGTTTGCTGAAGAAAAGCAGAACAAAGATATGGATTACTGGAACCATGTCCTGTGGTCCGACGAGACCAAGATAAACTTATTTGGTTCCGCTGATGTCAAGCGTGTGTGGCGGCAACCAGGTGAGGAGTGCAAAGACAAGTGTGTCTTGCCTACAGTCAAGCATTCTGGTGGGAGTATCATGGTCTGGGGCTGCATGAGTGCTGCCAGCACTGGGGAGCTACAGTTCATTGAGGGAACCATGAAAGCCTATCCCACACCCACCAAACTGTCCCCGTGCCACCCCCATCAAATTCTATATGGAACTGTACTGTAATTGTGCTGTCCCCCTCTACATCGAAAAGCACTGCGTAAACTGTTGGCGCTATATAGAGTATAATTAATAATAAAGATGATGAATGCCAACATGTACTGTGACATAATAAAGCAGAGCATGATCCCATCCCTTCGGAGACTGGGCCGCAGGGCAGTATTCCAACATGATAAGGACCTCAGACACATCTCCAAGACGACAACCATGATGGACTGGCCAAGCGTGTCCCAGACCTAAACTCTATTGAGCATCTGTGGGACATCCTCAAATGGAAGGTGGAGAAGCGCAAGATCTCGAACATCCACCAGCTCTGTGATGTCATCATGGAGAAGTGGAAGAGGACTCCAGTGACAACCTGTGAAGCTCTGGTGAACTCCATGCCCAAGAGGGTTAAGGCAGTGCTGGAAAAGCATAGTGGCCACATAAAATATTGACACTTTGGGCAAAATTTGGACATTTTCACTAAAAACTTTAAAGCGGGGGTTCACCCACACCGCCAAAAAAAAAATTAAAATCCAGCAGCTACAAATACTGCAGCTGATGACTTTTAATACATGGCCACTTACCTGTCCCGGGGTCCAGCGATGTCGGCAGGGGACGCCGAGAACCCGCTCGGTTCTCGGCAGCTGCCGCCGCCATCCTAGGTGAGGGAATCAGGAAGTGAAGTGTTGCGGCTTCACTTCCCGGTTCCCCACTGCGCATGCGCGTCCCTAGTGGTCCCCGCTCTATCCTGGGAGCTGTGTGTTCCCAGCAGACAGCGCGGTGGGGACGGGAAGAGGCATAGACTCCCATGGGAGTCTATGCCGGATGTGGGTGCAAATACCTGTCTTAGACAGGTATCTGCACCCCCCTCCCCCCTGAAAGGTGCCAAATGTGACACCGGAGGGGGGGAGGGTTCCGAAAAGCGGAAGTTCCATTTTTCTGTGGAACTCTGCTTTAAATGGCTGTGTGTTGAGTTATTTTGAGAGGACAGCAAGTTTACACTGTTATACAAGCTGTACACTCACTACTTTACATTGTAGCAAAGTGTCATTTCTTCAGTGTTGTCACATGAAAAGATACAATAAAATATTTACAAAAATGTGAGGAGTGTACTCACTTTTGTGATATAGTGTATTTGATCAACCTTGCCAATTTAGATTTTTAAACAAAGTGGGCAAAACCAAAATCTGTATGATCTGGGAGTTCTCTGCTGGAAAAGTTAAGATACAATTCAAGTATTAAAGTTCAGTTCAGTTCCCTGGCTCTCAGCTCTAGATGCTTGAATGAAAAACACAGGAAGCTTCCCAGACCAAGCCAAAGAAGCCTGGGGGAGGGGGAGTGAATTACTTTCAGGAAACAAATTATTTTTTAACCCTTAGTCAGTTTATCACATATACCAAGCTGTACTAGACTGATCATTTCAGTTGTCTATGCAGCATAACTCCTGAACATGCCGAAATCTCTAGTACAAAATATACACCTAATATATTCACACAAAGCATATGCATTTGTATTAGTGGCTCCAAATTACACTCTAAAAAGCCTATAAAACAAAGGCAAATTGTATTATTGTTTTTTAAATAATTTTACCAAAATGTACTTCATTACATCCCTCTTCCTCTCCAGATTATGACCCAACATTTTCTCTTTTACCTTGTTCCCTGTAGTGAGAACTTTTTTTCCTGTGAAATCATCAGGCTTGTAAAATTCTTGCAGAGGCAGCTGCCGGGGGGCTCAGTCGCTATCAACTTAGGCATGCCCCCTCCCCCGATTTACATTTCCCAAGAATCAACACCTTGGGGGTTTTCAGGCAGCAGCAGATTTTTTTGCTGGGAAAGAAAAACTGAATGTTTGCATGTGAACTGGTTGTAGGTGGATTTAATGGGAAGCACTGTATTGCAGAAGGCAGGGCTTGTGACCGTGCATTTGTATTGCTAAAGTTCACTTAGTTCTTCACTCCTGTGACCCATATTGAGCTGACAGTGCTCTAAAGTCTGCTGTCAGTTGATGTCACTTAGTCGATGCATACTCTGGCGGGATCCAGACTTCATCAAGCGCCACCCAGATGCCTGACCAGCAGCAGGCTCAGCCTCTCAGCACGCCGAGTCTGAGCCAGCCGCTCCTATCCCCTCCACAGTCCAAGACTCCAGTGAGCACTGGAGGGGCAGAGCAGACAGCCAGTGACTGACAGTGGTCTTTGAGAGGCAGCAGAGAAAAGGTTCAGCATAGATCATTTATATATATTAAGGCTAAAACAACTAATCGACAACTAATCGATTATGAAATTAATCGATTACTATTTTCATAGTCGATTAATCGCCCAAAAACATAATAGGGTTAAAAAAATATATAAAAAATGAGCCCTTTATAGTACAAAAAGAGCAAATAATCGCTACTGTAAATATTACTTTCACAGTTCTACAGTAAAAAGAATGAACCCCTTACAGTAGTGATTATCTGATTTTTTTTGTACTATAAAGGGCTCCTGTTAGTTTTTTTTTAACTCCATTATATTTCTAAACGTCTTAGACCTGGTCCACATCTATGTGTTTTTTGGTGCTTTTTGCAGAAACACACTACAGTCCATTTAACATGGTTTCCTATGGGATACGCTCACATCTATGCTTTTTTTCAGCCACTGGTTCAATATACTTCAATGGAGAAGCTGCAGAAAAGCATGTAAAACGTTCTTGCAGCAATTTGTTTTTTAATCTGCCCAACAGCTAATGGCTCAAACAGTAGGTCTCTTCTAATAGTATATACAGTACATCTCCTCTAATAGTGTATATACAGTATATCTCTTTTGTCTGTTATTCTCAGAGTGCATTTGATATTTTGCTCCCTAACCATATGGCTGGTTGTTTATATTTACGACTGCATAGAGATATTTAACCATCTGGCATCCGCGCTATAGCCGAATGACGGCTACAGCGCGGACCTACATTCCCGGGAGGCCGTCATATGACGGCCTCCCCTGTGCACACTCCCTGCGCGCGCCCTGCAGGGCGCGCGCCGGGCGCGTTGTGATCACCAAGTCACTGAGACTCGGCTGATCACCGATCTGTGTAAGGGGCCGGTCCCGGCCCCTTACCATGTGATCAGCTGTCAGCCAATGACAGCTGATCACATGATGTAAACAAAAGGTTGGTAATCTTTTTTTTTACTCACGCTGACAGCGCGAGTAGAAAAAAAAGCCGATCACCGGATCGGATGTGAGGGACATCGGTCCCCAAGTGGAAGAGGCACATCTGCCTCACCAGTGCCCAATGAAAGTGCCACCTAATAGTGCCCACAGTGCCACCTAACAGTGCCCACAAGTGCCACCTATCAATGCCCACCTGTAGTGCCAATCAGTGCCACCTGCCAGTGCTGCCCATCACTGCCACCCATCAGTGCCCATCACTGCCACCCATCACTGCCACCTCATCAGCGTACATCAATGAAGGAGAAAAATTACCCGTTTAAAATTTTTTATAACAAAATAAAAAAAAATTAACTTTTTTTTTTTTAAAAAATTCAGTTTTTTACATTTTTTTAATAAAAAGTAAAAACCGCAGAGGTGATCAAATACCACCAAAAGAAAGCTCTATTTGTAGTGAAAAAATGATAAAAATTTCATTTGGGTACAGTGTTGTATGACCACGCAATTGTCATTCAAAGTGCGTCAGCGCCGAAAGCTGAAAATTGGTCTGGATAGGAGGGGGGTTTAAGTGCCTAGTAAGCAAGTGGTTAAGAATAAAACTACTTTTTTTAAACTTTACATATTAAGTAAAATATACACCACACTTTCTTTTAAGGTTATTAACCGATTAATCAAAACGATAATTGGCCAACTAATTGATTATGAAAATAGTTCGTTAGTTGCAGCCCTAATATAATATCTCCTTGCAAAAGTATTCACCCCCTTGGCTTTTTACCTATTTTGTTACATTACAGCCTCAATTTTTTTTTAATCTGAATTATATGTGATGAATCAAAACACAATAGTCTAAGTTGGTGAAGTAAAAGTAGAAAAAAATATATAATAAATACACACACACACACATATATATACATGCACAGTGAGGCAAAAAAGTATTTAGTCAGCCACCAATTGTGCAAGTTCTCCCACTTAAAAAGATGAGAGGCCTGTAATTGTCATCATAGGTATAGCTCAACTATGAGAGACAAAATGCAGAAACAAATCCAGACAAACATATTGTCTGATTTTTGAAAGAATTTGCAAATTATGGTGGAAAATAAGTATTTGGTCAATATCAAAAGTTCATCATACTTTGTTATATATCCTTTGTTGGCAATGACAGAGGTCAAACGTTTTCTCTAAGTCTTCACAAGGTTATAACACACTGTTGCTGCTACGTTGGCCCATTCCTCCATGCAGATCTCCTCTAGAACAGCGATTTGTTTTGGGGCTGTCGCTGGGCAACACAGACTTTCAACTCCCTCCAAAGGTTTTCTATGGGGCTAGGCCACTCCAGGTCCTTGAAATGCTTCTTATGAAGCCACTCCTCTCCTGCAGAGAAACAGCCCCAAAGCATGATGTTGCCAGCCCCATGCTTCACAGTAGGTATGGTGTTCATTGCTTGCAACTCAGCATTCTCTCTCCTCCAAACACAACGAGTTGTGTTTCTACCAAACTGTTCTACTTAGGTTTCATCTGACCATAGGACATTCTCCCAATCTTCTTCTGGATCATCCAAATGCTCTCTAGCAAACCTCAGACGGGCCCGAACATGTACTGGCATAAGCGGGGGGGGGGGGGGGGCCACACGTCTGGCATTGCAGGATCTGAGTCCCTGGCGGCGTAGTGTGTTACTGATGGTAGCCTTTGTTACGTTGGTCCCAGCTCTCTGCAGGTCATTCACTAGGTGCCCCCCCGTGTGGTTCTGGGGGGATTTTTGCTCACCGTTCTTGTGATCATTTTGACCCCACAGGGCGAGATCTTGCGTGGAGCCCCAGATAGATTATCAGTGGTCTTGTATGTCTTGCATTTTCTAATTATTGCTCCCATAGTTGATTTCTTCACAGCAAGCTGCTTGCCTATTGCAGATTCAGTCTTCCCAGCCTGGTGCAGGTCTACAATTTTGTTTCTAGTGTCCTTCGACAGCTCTTTGGTCTTCACCATAGTGGAGTTTGGAGTGTGACTGATTGAGGTTGTGGACAGGTGTCTTTTATACTGATAACAAGTTCAAACAGGTGCCATTAATACAGGTAATGAGTGGAGGACAGAGGAGCCTCTTAAAGAAGAAGATACAGGTCTGGGAGAGCCAGAAATTTTGCTTGTAGGTGACCAAATACTTATTTTACACCATAATTTGCAAATAAATTCTTTCAAAAATCAGACAATGTGATTGTCTGGATTTGTTTCCACATTTTGTCTCTCATAGTTGAGGTATACCTAAGATGACAATTACAGGCCTCATCTTTTTTAAGTGGGAGAACACCATTGGTGGCTGACTAAATACTTTTTTGCCCCAGCTCTGGTGCAACCAATTGCCATCAGAAGTCACATAATTAGTGGAATGATGTCCACCTGTGTGCAATCTAAGTGTCACATGATCTGTCATTACATATATACACCTTTTTGAAAGGCCCCAGAGGCTGCAACACCTAAGCAAGAGGCACCACTAACCAAACACTGCCATGAAGACCAAGGAACTCTCCGGTCTCCCGGCGATCGTGTCACGGAGCCGAAGAACGGGAAGTACCTATGTAAACAAGGTATTTCCCCGTTCTGCCTTGTGACATGACAGAGATTACTGCTCCCTGTCATCAGGATTAGTGATGGCGGTCATGTGAGTGGAAGCCCATCCCCCCAGTTAGAATCATTCCCTAGGACACACTTAACCCCTTCCCTGCCAGTGTCATTTACACAGTAATCCGTTTTTTAATCGCATTTTTATAGAACTGATCGCTGTATAAATGACAATGGTCCCAAAATAGCATCAAAAGTATCCAATGTGTCTGCCATAATCTCGCAGTCACCATAAAAATTGCAGATCGCCGCCATTACTAATAAAAAAAATAAAATAAAAATGCCATAAAACTATCCCCTATTATGTAGACACTATAACTTTTGCGCAAAGCAATCAATATACATGTATTGTGATTTATTTTTTTACCAAAAATATGTAAAATACATATCGGCCTAAACTGAGGAAAAAAATTGTTTTTTTATATATTTTTAGGGGATATTATAGCAATTTTTTTTACGTCTTTTTCAAAATTGTCGCTTTTTTGCTTATAGCGCAAAAAATAAAAAACAGCAGGTGATCACATACCACCAAAAGAAAGCTCTAATTGTGGGGAAAAAAAAAAAAAAAGTCAATTTTGTTTGGGTGCAACGTTGCACAACTGTCATTTAAAGCAACGCAGTGCCGAATCGCAAAAAGTGCTCTGGTCAGTAAGGGGGTAAAATCTTCCGGGGCTGAAATGGTTAACCTTAGCTGCAATATTCACGTCCTAGCTAGTGCTGTCCCCCACAAAACCTTTTCTCTGCCACATTATTCCGAATTGAATGATTGAGATGCTATGAGTGCAGGACATCATGGACCTATCAACCCCTAATGACTCATTGAAATCCCCTTTACTGATCCAAGATTCTGTGGTTTTGAAGAAGCTGTCCAACTTTCCTCATCTTCAGAGGAACTGCTTTTCTTAACAGCATTAAATAAATAGCCATACCAATTTGACATAATATTCAAAATTTAAAGCAAATCAGCTGTCAATTTAATTTGTTTTTATTAACAAAAAAAAAGACTAACAGGCAAGTTACTAAACAGTTAATTTCTCAAAAAAAATAAAATACAAAAAAATAAAGAAGAAAGAAGAAGAAATACAAAGAATTATGAGATAATTTCCACAAGCAGCTATTTTTAGAAACAGCATCATGAGTTGTAGTTCTAGCCCACGTAGTCAGAAATATGCTAAGCATCTTCAAACAGAAAAAAAGGAGGAAATAAAAACATCAAGCTTATTTGTATGAATCTTTCCGAGAAACCCCACAGAGAAGTCCTGTCTTTGCAACTATAGAGGGGTAATGGCCAAAGCATTTAAGCACATTAAGGCCTCATGTACACTGCTGCTGATAAACAGACGTTCAGAGGCAGTTGGATGTTTTTTTCAGCTGCCCCTGAACTCATCCAATGTTATCTTATGTGTACATGTACACAGGTCCGTTTAAACGCCGAAGTTTGGCGTTTCAGACACATCAAACAATGCTAAACGCGGCAACTCGCGTTTAGCCTCGTTTCGTTTAAAAGCGTTTTTCATTTTTTGCTATTTTGAATAGAGAGAAAAAACATTTTTTTTTTCAAATGCTTCTAAAAGCAAATGCGGCAAAACGAACGTTTTAAACGCAGGTTATTATCTGTCAAGTTAAATCGTTAAGGAGAGGTTGTAAAAACGTCCCTTGAACATTAAACCTTACACTTGAAGAAAAATGCTTAAAGCGGAGCGCCGCCGAAAAACTTTTTTTTAAAAGTCAGCAGCTACAAATACTGCAGCTGCTGACTTTTAAAACATGGACACTGACCTGTCCAGGGCGCCCGCGATGTCGGCACCCAAGGCCGAACCGTCTCTCCGTCCTCGGGTGCTGCCGCCTCCATCTTCGGTAAGGGAATCAGGAAGAGAAGCCGTGCGGCTTCACTTCCCGGTTCCCTACTGCGCATGCGCGAGTCGCGCAGCGCAATACGGATGGTCCCTGCTGCCTCTGGGACCCGTGTGTTTCCCAGCAGGCAGCGGGGAGGGCGCAGGAAGTGGCGTAAATAACCGCAGATTCTGCGGCTATCTATGGGGGAAGTGGGTACAGATACCTGTAATATACAGGTATCTGTACCCCCCTCCCCCCTGAAAGGTGCCAACTGTGTCACCGGAGGGGTGGAGGAATCTGATGAGTGGAAGTTCCACTTTTGGGTGGAACTCCACTTTAAAGTGGATGTAAACCCAATGTCATCCTTTCTAAACTACTGCCATAGGGGTTATCTATAAGGCTATACATGCCTCCTGCATGTATCTTTACCTGTCAAATGTCTCCCCTCTGTCTGTTATGAGAGCTGAAAAACTGCAGATTCTGTGGGTGGGTCTGTTGTCTGGAGATCGGTGGGTGGAGTCGTGATGTCAGTAGACTCCCCACCCACCTCTACACTCCCTGTCAATATGCATGTTCTCGTGTGTATTTCTAACACTGAACTTCTGCTATGATCTCTAACATCCAGTGAAAAGACAGGAAAGTAACCACATGACTTCAGCATGCCAAATCATGCAGAGGTGTGGAACAGCCAATCCTTGTAGAGCTGCTGAAGAAAGGAGAGGGGGAGGGAATTAAAAAATACTGTCTGTGTCTTAGGCTAATGAACGAGATGTTAATCACCTGTCACTCACAGCAAGGGGGAGGATTTGACAAAGTTTTTCTCAGTTAGTCCAGATTTATCTCACTGAACAATAAAAGAGGATTGCTCAGAGCCGGATTAACTCTGTGTGGCAAGACTGGGCTCAAATGATAGGAAATATTCTACTCCACAGGATTTAAAAAAAAAAAAAAAATTTCGGGTTTACATGCACTTTAAGAAAAAAATAAATCTAATTTGGCTTCTCCAGTGTTTGAAAATCCACTTCTTAAAGCTAAACTCTAAGGCCCCTTTCACACTGCTGCAACTTGATAGTCAAGCCATTTTAAGGTGATTTTGTGCCCGCAATTTTAACGTGATTTCAGGACCTTAACTCATATCAAAGTCGGACCAAGTAGTACAGGGACTACTTTGAAGTCGCACAAATATAATTGGTCATTGGGAATAATTGGGGTACGACTTGTCATGGGACTCTGATATCCAAAAAAGTAAAAGTTAACACTGCAGCATACAGGTACAGCTCATAAAATTAGAATATCAAAAAGTTAATTTCAGTAATTTAATTGAAAAAGCGAAACTCATTATACAGATTCATTACACACAGAGTGATATATTCCAAGCATTTCTTTTCTTTTAATTCTGATGATTATGGCTTACAACTAGCAAAAACACAAAATTTAGTATCACACAAAATTAGAATATTACACAAGACCAAAAAAAAAAAAAAAAAAAAAAAAAAAAGTTTAATACAGCAATGTTGCGCATGTCAGTATAGTATGCACTTAATACTTGGTTGGGGCTCCTTTTGCATGAATTACTGCATCAATGTGGCGTGGCATGGAGGGGATCAGCCTGTGGCACTGCTGAGGTTGCTTTCATAGCAGCCTTCAGCTTGTCTTTATTGTTGTGTCTGGTGTCTCATCTTCCTCCTGACCCCACAGATTCTCTATGGGGTTTAGGTCAGGCAAGTTTGCTGACCAATCAAGCACAGTGATACCATGATCATTAAACCAGATAGTGGTACTTTTGGCAGTGTGGGCAGGTGTCGAGTCCTGCTGGAATATGAAATCAGCATCTCTATAAAGCTGGTCAGCATAGGGAAGCATGAAGTGCTCTAGAAATTCTTGGTAGAGAGCTGCGCTGACTTTGGACTGGATAACAAATTTAACACGATCTGAGCTTTCTAAAGAATATATAAAGCTGAAGACAGCAGATATACATGTAAAACTTATGTAGGGAGATTGGTTTCATCCCTGTGTATCATCTGAGGCTGTTCACTTCACTTGGTACATGTGAGGGTTTACATCCACTTCAAAGCTAAACACCAGGCACAATAAAACTAACCCTGACAATTTACATTGCAGTATACCTGGAACAAAAATATGCATCATTCTACCCACATCTGCATCCATGCAGCATAAAACTTATAAAAATGTGCCCATATACCATAGTGGAGACCAGCCATTGCAGTTTAGAGCCTACAGAAAGGACTTCCATCCTGCCTTTTCAGGCATTCACCAAGCACCAGTGTTGCCATAAGATTCAAACAAGGAAGATGCTGCTCCAGGTGAGCAGTCACTACAGTCTGAATGCGGTGGGTACAAGCCATGGCTCACCACCCATGATTAATAGGAAGAAAAGAACGCCTGCGCACCACAGGAACGTTCCAACGATTTTATTCCAAAAAAAAAAAAAAAAGCAATATACAGCCAACAAAGACAGTGTCCGAACCCAGGAGGTGACATGTGCTTTTCACACGGACCTCAGGTTTGAAGAAGCACTGAGAGGGCAGTGTGAAAACGCACGCGTCACCTCCTGGGTTCGGACACTGTCTTTATTGGGCGTTTGCTATTTTTTGGAATAAAATCGTTGGAACGCTCCTGTGGTGTTCTTTTCTTACCAGTGTTGCCATGTTAGAGGAAGGGCAGTGAGTGGCATCTTCCCTATGCCTAGAAGTACTAGGTATTACCTTTAACTAACAGCTGCTGAACTGAGAAAGGCAGGCAACTAAATAATTAGTAAGTGAAAATAGGGAAAAGTACGTAGGTGAACCTGTTGCTTTGCCCTGCAGGGGAATTCAATAACAGCAGTGAGCCCATTAGAGCATAAGAGTAATGTAGGTTACTGAATAGGTTGTTTGAAAACAAAGTGGAGAGGGATTAGAACACCTGTCAGGTAATTTTTCCCTTTCTATTTGTCCGATTTACAATTATCATTGAAAGTAAAAGAAAACATCATATTTTGGATTGTCCCCAGAAAAGTAATATAGGGAAAATGTTTCAATGGGGACACTAGTTCTGGTGACCTGGGGGTTCCAAAGGAATGCTCTTAATTTGAGGGATTTTTGTCTCACTTCCTGTTTGGCAATGGTTGCAGGAAAGAAAGTCCCAATGTGTATGGCTGGCCTTAGCATTACCAAAGATTTTTTTAAAGGGGCGGGGGTCAGTTTTAAAGTATTATGTAATTATCTTTCTACAGTGCCTTGAAAAAGTATTCATACCCCACAAATCTGGCCTTTATAGAAGAGTGGCAAGAAGAAGGCCATTGTTGAAAGAAAGCCATAAGAAGTCTCTTTGCAGTTTGCGAGAAGCCATGTGGGGGACACAGCAAACACATGGAAGAAGGTGCTCTGGTCAGATGGGACCAAAATTGAACATTTTGGCCTAAAATCAAAACGCTTTATGTGGCAGAAAACTAACACTGCCACCATCATGTTTCACGGTGGGGATAGTGTGTTTTGGGTGATCTGCAGAGTCATGTTATCGAGATGTTTTTCTTCAGCAGGGACAGAGAAGCTGGTCAGAGTTGATGAGAAGATGGATGAAGCCAAATATAGGGCAATCTTATGCCACGTACACACAATCGGACTTTACGGCATACTTGGTCCGGCGTACCGGATTTCATTGGACAATTCGATCGTGTGTGGGCTCCAGCGGACTTTGTTTTATCAAAAGTTTGAAGGACATAGATTTGAAACATGTTTCAAATCTATCCAACGGACTCGAGTCTGGTCGAAAAGTCTGCTCGTCTGTATGCTAGTCCGACGGACAAAAACTGAGGCTAGGGCAGCTATTGGCTACTGGCTATGAACTTCCTTGTTTTAGTCCGGTCGTACGTCATCATGTACGAATCCGTCGGACTTTGGTTGATCGTGTGTAGGCAAGTCCTTTTATTCGGAAAGTCCGGCGTGAAGTCCGTCAAAAAGCCCGACGGGCAAAGTATGCCGTAAAGTCCAGTCGTGTGTACGCGGCACTAGAAGAAAACCTGTGAAGAGTCTGCAAAAGACTTGAGACTGGGGTGGAGGTTTACCTTCCAGCAGGACATTGACCCTAAACATACAGCCAGAGCTACAATGGAATGGTTTGGATCAAAGCATATTCATATGTTTCAAGTGGCCCAAAGTATAGACCTAAATCTAATTGACAATCTGTGGCAAGACTTGAAAATTGCTATTCAAAGATGACCCCCATCCAATCTGACAGACCGTTAGCTATTTTGCTAAGAAGAATGGGCAAAAATGTCACTCTAGATGTGCAAAGCTGGCAGAGACATCCCCCCAAAAAAAAACTTTCAGCGAAAGGTGGTTCTACAAAGTATTGACTCAGAGGGGCTGAATACAAATGCACGCCACACTTTTCACATATTTGTAAAAAAAAAAAAAAAAAAAAAAAAAGTGAAAACCAATGACAATTTAAAATACATTTACGTTTTTGGTTGTAACATGACAAAATGTGGAAAATGTCAAGGCGTAGGAATATTTTTCAAGGCACTGTATGTTCAGTCACCACAATCCTCAACCAGTAACAGCCTGCCTCTGGCACATACTCCTTCAACATCACAGCTAGGCTCTTGAATAAGCCCCCCCTGTAAAAACACAGCCTGCATCTGATCTCAGGCTGAACAGACGATGAAAAAATAGAAAGAGGGCGCACCAGCCTCATGCATTATCCCAAGGGAATGTATTAATAAAAAAACAATATAAAAACTACATAAACTGGATTGGAGTTGAAAAACACTGCTCTAGTGGATGTCTACACAAAGATGGCGGCCGGTAAGCTCTGAGGATGGCATCTTTACACTGCGATAGGGGGGCAGTAAGTGGCATCTGGAGCGTATTTCCGGTTGCACCTCCTGGAAAACAAACACTACAGCGTGTGTTCCAGGCGCCAGCATGATAGCCGCGATCAAGGCACATAGCAATGAGACGAATGTCACTTTTGCATTACCAGCCATATACAACAGCAGTACACATAGATCGGTACGTCACTATGCCAAGGTATGGACTATCGGTCATTACGCTACACCACATCATATGTCCAACTATGTAGTATCCCTACCCAATATGCTTAGTACCCACACTGCTGGCAAGGTTTCAAATGTTTCAATCATGGTCATACTACGTAGTGTGGGCAAAGTGTAACTTTTTACCTGTCACTGTAGTCCCACTCCTTTAGTGATTGGGGGCCTGAGGCTCTCATGGGATGTGTCTAATGAACATACATGTGTAGTTAATAAGCTGAAGGAGCCATTACTGCTAGGCTCTGAGGAGGAAGGTATTCCTTTAGGACCACTGCTGGCTGACGCGTTTCAATGTCCTCCACTTTGCTATCTGGAGACTGTTGGTTCCAGGACTGATTGCCACAAATAGGTGGCTCTTACAAGCAATAATTCTCCATGTTTGCGAGTAGTTTTTATTAATAAATTCCCTTGGGATAATGCACGAGGCTGGTGCACCCTCTTCTTTCTATGACTATTAGGATATCCCCTATCCTGGAGGGTAGCAAGGCCAGAGACACTATCCCTTGAGTTATAGACCACCTGGACATCACACTAATGTACAAGAGTGTTTGCCGTTATATGAACAGACTATAAAATGGGGGGGGGGTCGGGGACACACACTGTAACCACCACCCACCCCCCCGTTAGGCAGAAGAGATGCATGGTCATGAGAACTTTTTAAGCTTGTAAACGGGGTAAGAAAGAATCATTTGTGAAACTAAACAAAAGCAGTTATGGTGCCTGCATAGTTATCACTTTATTACTGTAAATGCAAATCAATGTAAACAAAATAGAAATTCCACTGCATGCTGGAAATTTAGTGCAAATTGTTATATAGCAACAAAACCCTCCAATTTCCAGCCTGTATGAGAACCTATATAGTGTTTACAATACTTATAAGGAATTTAAACTATACAATTTGTTCAGTATCATAACCAAAATTTCAGAGAGAGAGAGAGAGAGAGAGAGAGAGAGAGAGAGAGAGAGAGAGAGAGAGAGAGAGAGAGAGAGAGAGAGAGAGAGAGAGAGAGAGAGAGAGAGAGAGAGAGAGAGAGAGAGAGAGAGAGAGAGAGAGAGAGAGACCTATAGTTTGTAATTTGATTTATTTCAGGTACTTGTAAAGCGCTGCGTAAATTGACGGCGCTATATATATATATATATATATATATATATATATATATATATATATATATATATATATATATACACACACACATTGTACATTCACATCAGTCCCTACCTTCAAGGAGCTTACAATCTAAGGTCCCCAACTCACATTCATACATACTAGGGACAATTTAGACAGGATCCAATTAACCTACCAGCATGTCTTTGGCGTGTATGAGAATATATATATAAAAAACAGTCCAGCTCTAGCGCTCATAAAAAGGAAGAATATGTTTACTGTCATATTGGATGTAAATTAAGTTTTGCTGATATATAAGAGACGTGATGCACTAATTTCCAGCACACATGGGAATTTTTATATTCACATCCACTTCATTCAGTAATATTCTATCTATCTTTGATGTGGGAACACGTCAGTGCTAGCTAGCTGTTAAGCAGAGGTTTTGAGCACTGTTTATTTGTATTTGGGTTATTATTCATTAGAGGAAATTGTAGCGCAAGAGTTCCTGAGTTAAAAAAATAAAAAAAAAAATAATTGTATGTTTACAACTACTTGCCACAAACAAGTAGAAGTCTTACAGAGATGTCCACAAAAGTTCAATGTATTTTAGTACCGGTTCACAGCAGTGCGCTCTGCGAGATCACATGTGATTCGCACCGCATTGCAAATCACATGCGATGCGATTTCAGCCATACAAATAGTATGGCTGAGATCGCATTAGGACTCAACTCGCACAGGACCCATTTTTTGGTCCGCACCAGAATTGGATTGCATGCATATTCACACCCATGCGATCCGATTCATGTTTGAACCGTCAGTTTGCAGTGTGATTTGCAAGCTGAAATGGGGGTGTCATTAACATTGTGAACTGCCGTGTGAGTCGGGTGTGATGCGGGAACCGAGTGGATTTGCAGGGTTCCCACAAGTGTGAACCGAGCCTTAAGGACCTGCTGCAATGCTTTTTCTAAAGTCAGTAGGTACATGCCGTGCACACAATGAAACAAAGTGCTTTTTCTTTTATAAAAATAGAAATGCTTAAATTATGCTTTCAAAGAGTTGCCAACAAGCCAATACATATGTGTGAGAAAACAAGCTCTTATGGAGCTTGTATAGATGCAGCACCCTCCTAGCGTAGGATGCTAGGTAAATTTATTTGTCCTGGTCTGTGTTCAGGGTTTCACAGGCTGGAAGTTTGATTGCTTTTGGAATAAGCTTTCACAGCTTAGGGTAGGAAATTCAAAAACAGCCAGCTTGAATATTTATAGGGTTCCAGCCAATCCCTGGAGAGTAGCGTCCAGAAGGGGGCTGGAATGATGATAAATAGTCTGAGAAACTGGAAAGTAGGGTTCCCTTCTCCCCAGGGGGATCCAGAGCCCGAGGGGACACTACTTTTAGGCAGCCCATGGACTGTGCCTCTGTTCTGGAGGCCTGTGCTTCAAAGCTGAAGGCCTGGATGGACTTTGATAGAAACTGACTGCAGAACCTCGCCAAAAGGGATCTGATCTGGAGAGGTGCTGTCTTACTCACTGGGCCGTGTCTGGAGGAAGCTGGAAGGTGCAAGCTGTCCTAAGGACTTGTGAGTAAAGACCCTAAACTGATCTGACTCTGTAGGGTTCTGGAAACTACACTGAGTACCAACAGCGTAAGATAGCCAGGTGCCAGAGACTTGCCTCATGGTCTCCAGCTGTGGGCCTATAGACTGATCTCCATTTATATTTACCAAAAGGAGAAGACTGCCCTCTAACGGATTTTTCTAGTCATTTTGGAGTATCTCATGCCCTAACCCCTCTCCTGTTAAAGTTTTCTAAATCAATCTTAAAAAGAAAACCCCCAGACTGCTCTTTTGGAGTCTGAGTGAGTGGACTGTTGCTTGGGTGACTGGCGGCCTCTACATTTTTTGGGCAAGAACTAGCCAATACCAGCAGCCTCTGTGGGGGTAGCACTACATATAGGTCAATCAGTAGACTGGCATGTTATGCCTACTGGTACACTTAAATTGCATAGAGTTTTATTAGCAGATACATTCTAATGCAATAAGCACTTAGGAGCAGAACTTAAGTCAAAAATAAGATAAAAACGAACAGCCCATTAAAAAGATGAAATTTTAAACACTGCTTTTTTGCACTATTCACTTTGAACCTACAGCTTTCACCCAGTGTATTTCTTTCCCACCATAAGATAATACCAGCTTGATGGCCAGCATCATTCAACCCATTTTCTCTGAGATCAGACAGTCCAAGAACCTCCCAGTGGCTGGACAGAGAAAGCAAAAGCATCAGTGATGAACTCATTACTCTGCTACGTTGCCATCTCCTCCTATCAGCATGCTCCTTGTCAGCTTATAATCTGACTGGCTCCGTCCTCTCACACTCCAGCTCTGCTATACAATGTACTGCAAATTGGGCTATTTGCACTGCTTGCATTTGCAAAATGCATTCTATGATGTATTATGGATTACGGAGCGGATTTAACTTTTGTCTATTTTATATTCTTACATAACACCACCAATAGGAAAAAATTAATCTTACTTATACTATATTAAGCATGTGATCTCACCTACTACCATAAGCGTGAATTCAAATCCTCTCTTCACAGATTTCCTGTATACTTGATTTGGCAGATTGGCAAATCCCACATATCCTTCAAGGTTCTTCTGTTGCTGTAATCAGTACATACAGTAAACCATTAAAACCAATGTTGCCAGCTAAGGTTATAGTAAAAATATAAATATTCAAGACTCAGTATAAAATTTCTAAGTGAATATAAATTCAAACTGATTTATTTATCTGATAAAACAGTAGTATTAGTGTACAGAACACTGAAGAGCAAAAATAAAGCTAGCACAAGTGTGGAAGGGGTCTAATACTTAAATGAACTTTGGAGCACACAAATATAATACCCATTTTTCTTACAAAATATAAAAAAGATGCTGTTGCATCAAGTAACAAGATACCAAAATATTAAAGAAAAAAAAATCTGCGCTATCTCCAATACTTTGTCTACAAGTAATAACCAATATCAAAAATCTGGTGTTCTATGCGTTTTCAACAATCAAAATACTATTACTAACTAAATCATAAATGAAAACAGCATCCCATATTAAATAGTGACATAGATCAGTCCCAAGTAAGTGCTGCTTAGACATACAGCAAAGTAGGAATATCTCCACCACAGTGCAGTGAAAGTGATGCGAAGACTCCAAGTACACTGGCAAAAAATACATTGCTGCTTCTACAGGAGTTTTGTGTTCTGCCTGTAGAAGCAGCTCAACGCTAACCTATGTGTCCATGCACATTAGGACAATTACAACAATACTTTAAGCTCAACGTTCAGAGGAAGGAAAAAATACTCGGAGAGTTTTTTTTAAATTTCTGCTAAGGGAACATACTTTTTTTTATTTTGAAGCCTAGTGTGCATGGAGCCAGTATTTTTTTTTTCTTTTTTAATTAAATCTGCATTTGACAGAGCAGATGGCAATGGATTGGATCCTCCAATGTAAGCCTGTACTGTCCACTTGCTCTCTCTCTGTGCCGTGAAGCCGTGCCGTGAAGCCATGCCCCTAGGCCTTTTGTTGGAGGATCCCTGATGTATGTGACTGTTTCACAAGTCACATACAACTTTGAGACTTAAATTGTAGGTTTTACTTGGTGCAACCTAATCTCATAAATGAGAGCAAAAATGGGTAATTATGTTTATGAGCCCTAATTTTATTTTTTTTACTGTAACTTTGCACGTGATAAACCATCGCGTGTGACATAAAAATATAGAGCAAATAAGAGAAGTTTGTCATCAGAGCCAACACTTTATTATGGAAAAGACGTATTGAAAATACATGAGTGGTGCACACAGAATGAAATAGCAGTAAAATCATTTTACATTTACAATGACAAAATCATTCAACATAAGCGAGATCATGCACACATATTTAAATCCAAGAGCACCGTGACAATGTGGGACAATAACAGGTAGAAAGAACAGATAAAAAAATAGCTCCAACCATAGCTGGGGTATGTCGAGAAACACTCTAAAGTAGACACATGAATATGATCCCATATGTTCCTCTCCAAGCAAGCATAGACAGACCTGTCATGGGGCACCTGTCTTATCACCAACTTCCATATTTCACTTTGTCATTGAAATTTCACATCTGTAGGAGCCTATACGGTATTAATCGGGGCAGGGCCAGACCAGGTGTATCCAGCCAGCTAGGCAAACAATAGGGTTTCCCAAGAATGCGGTCATATACACAAAAGATATTGTATCGAGAACATCTGTCCAATAGAGAAACAGACGTTCACACTAGTGGCCTGCAGGAGGTCATTTTGTAGGGCTCTAGCAGTGCTCATCCTGTCCCTCCTTGCACAAAAGATACCAGTCCTGCTGATGGGTTAAAGAGGAAATATACTTCCTCTGCAGACATTTACCTACAGGTAAGCCTATAATAAGGCTTACCTATAGTGTAAATATCTCCTGAACGTGTACTTTTTAGGAGATATTTACATTACATGCAACATCACTGGCGCATGCACTCTGAAGGAACGACCACCGGTGCCGTTCCTTCTGAGCCTTGTGCCATGAACGGCGGCTTTGGCCAGGGTCAGAGCCGGAGCCGTGAACCCAGAAGCAAGACGGGTGAAAATGGAAGCGGTTGCAGCGCCGTCATCACAAGTAAGATTCATATAATGTGCGATGCATATTAAGCATATTAAGACTTTACCTTGCAGGAAGAAAAAAAAAAAATTTTTTAAAAATCTAGCGGTATACAGCTGCTTTAAGGACCTTCTACGGCCCTGTCAAGCTCTTAAGAGTTTTCTCATCACAGTATTGGGACTACGAGAGGAATCTTTTTACACTATTTTGACTTTATAATCATGTTTTTGTCACTATAAAATGTGTATATTTATGCAAGAATCATAGTATATTGGAGGTTATGAATTTGTAATACTGTAAGCGCTGTAATATTGATAACTAATAGAGTAACTGCCTGTCTCTTGGAATCTCCTCCATGCTCTTGAGACTGTGCTTGGAGACACAGCAAACCTTCTGGCAATGGTACATATTTATACGCCATCCTGCCTGTGCAACCTCTATAGGGGTCCAGGTATCGCTTCGTGCTACCAGTGGGGACACTGACTCTAGGCAAATGCAAAACTAGTGAAAAACAGTCAGAAAAGATGACTATTTTCGGGGTGTCTATAAATTCAGCCCTCTGTAGGTTGATCATTTTAATTTCCATCAAACAATGTTGCACCCTTTCGTACTGAACACATTACCCAGTCCATATCAGTATAGAGATCCAGCATATTTTTTCCCATTGAGATCTGCGTTTTCAAAGTGTTCCTTTAATTTTTTTGAGCAGTGTACGTTTCAAGATTTTTTTTTTTAATCTTTAACTAGATTGAACAGTGTTTGGCTTTTTTACATGCCATGAGTTCAGCCGTAAATTTCAACACCTATATGCCACAATTCACATTTTAGCAACTGGAAAAAGAAAATTGAATGGAAAAAAAGCACTACTTACAGCTACTTTGTAAATAACCAATATCCAGCATTGAAAGATTCCAGGGATTTGCAGTATCGCAGATGTTCAATAGGATGTGGTAATCAATGTGAGCAGACATGTGGAAAGAAAGGAAGGGGGAAAAAAAAAAAAAAAAAAAAGTTAGCTACACGTTCACTTATAACAAAAAAAAAAACATTTTTTTAAGCAGCAGTTCTAAGTAACTAAACAATAGCAATATCATAGTTTTTTAATCTAGCACTGTGAATGGATCATAGTGTAAAAATATAAGTCTATAATATTACAGTTGTCTGTGACAGGAAATGAAAGAACATTTTGCCAACAAACACATCAGCAGTTTTAATCCTTTCCTACTCTATCACAAACTAAAAAAGAAAAACTATTGGCAATATAAATAAATACTTTAAACTATTTTTTCTTTAATACAACTTTAAAAACACATCGAGCCAGCTTGTGACATATATATGTTGTACAAAATGAAGGGCAATTTTGATTTCAGAAAGACGGTGCCTTGCAATTATTTAAAAGAGAGAGGAAACGCATATACAACTGGACTTTACCGTTATATAAGGCTAGCAATATTAGAACCGTAAAGATTTTTGCTGAAGGCAATAGCTAACCTTCAGAGACAAGGTTGGCAACACGATTTGTTGTGCACTACAGGAAATTATCTTGCCAAACATTCTGGAATTTAGCAGCTATTTGTTACGCAAATAAATCTAATGATATTGATAAAATAAAGGACAACATAGATCTGAGATGAATAAACTCCAATATCTTACAATCAGAGATTGACCCCCAAACCTCTAGAATTGCATTCTGTTTAGCTGCTGCAAAATAGAGTTATCGTGAGGACATGCACTACAGTGAATAGGCAGTTTTTTGTGAATCAGATCTCTACAGTGACTATGTGGACAATCCAGAGATTAACCACTTCAGCCCCGGAAGATTTGGCTGCTCAATGACCAGGCCATTTTTTTGCGATATGGCACTGCGTCGCTTTAACTGACAGTTGCGGTCGTGCGACATTGTACCCAAACAAAATTGACATCCTTTTTTTCCCCCACAAATAGAGCTTTCTTTTGGTGGTATTTGATCAACTCTGCAGTTTTTATTTTGTGCGCTATAAAAAAAAAAAGCGACAATTTTGAAAAAATAAATAAATAAAATCTTTAGCTTTTTGCTATAATAAAAATAGCCCACTTTTAAAAAAAAAATTAAAAAAAATAAACATTTTCCTCAGTTTAGGCTGATATATATTCTTGTACATATTTTTGGAAAAAAAATAAATTAAAAATCGCAATAAGCGTATATTGATTGGTTTGCGCAAAAGTTTTAGCGTCTACAAAATAGCTGGCTGCCATAACCACCGGTATCCCCGTTTTCGCGCGGCGGACGGCTTTCAGATAAAAGTGGTCTCTGCGGCGAGATCACTTTTAAAATCGGTGGTGGGAGAGGCCCCCCCCCCCTCCCGCCACGAGCCGGTGCCCTCCGACACTTACCGGAGCCATCGGTAGCAGCGGAGGCGATCGCGTCTGTCTCCTTGCTGTGCCTGGGGACGAGTGAGGGGAAGATGGCGCCCACTTGTCTCCATGACACTGCAGGGCAGAAGCGACATCAAAACGTCACTTCCGCCCATACATCTTAAATGACTTTTTTTTTTTTATTGCATTTTAGTGTAAATATGAGATCTGAGGTCTTTTTGACCCCAGATCTCATATTTAAGAGCTCCTGTCATGCTTGTAACACAATTTTTTTTTTTAAACAGTGTAAAAATAAATAAAATCATGTAAAATAAATAATTTTTTTTTTTTTTAAACCCCCCACCCCGCGCGCAGAAGCGAACGCATACGTGAGTTGCGCCCGCATATGAAAACGGTGGTCAAACCACACATGTGAGGTATCGCTGCAATCGTTAGAGCGAGAGCAATAATTCCAGCTCTAGACCTCCTCTGTAATGCAAAACATGCAACCTGTAGAATTTTTTAAACATCGCCTATGGAGATTTTTGAGGGTAAAAGTTTGACGCCATTCCACGAGCGGGCGCAATTCTGAAGCGTGACATGTTGGGTATCAATTTACTCGGCATAACATTATCTTTCACAATATAAAAAAAAAAATTGGGCTAACGTTACTGTTGTCTTATTTGTTTATTCAAAAAAGTGAATTATTTCCAAAATAAGCGCGCTTGTAAGACCGCTGCGCAAATACGGTGTGAAAAAAAGTATTGCAATGACCGCCATTTTATTCTCTAGGGTGTTAGAAAAAACGACAATATATAATGTTTGGGGGCTCTAAGTAATTTTCTAGCAAAAAAACCTGTTTTAAACATGTAAACACCTAAATTCCAAAACGAGGCTGGTCCTTAAGTGGCTAGGTCAGCTTTTCTCAAAATGGGGTGTCGTCTAAGTTCGTTAAGGGTGCTGCAGCATCCTGTTTGAGAAAGACTTCTCTATATGGCCAAGGACGGCAGATCTCCAAACTGTACAACAGCAGAGTGGGAGCCGACAGTAACAATGGAGAGCCGTGGATGAGGGAGGCTTCTTCCCGAGTCCTGACCTGCTCTGCCTCCCCCTACAGTATACAGTACAATACTAAAACAGGTTATCCAACAGTGCGGGTGCAGGTAAAGTAAATCTGAATTAGAAAACAATAAAAAAGCTATATCATATGTATGTCTACGTCTGTACAGTGTGAATTTAAGCATTTCACTTTTAATCCTGACCTACAAATCAGAACTGCTTTTCCAAGCTTAAGAGACTGCTTTTTTAGGGCTCATTCACAATGGCCTCTTCTCTGAAAAGCGATCCATGCTTGAAACACTTCTCAGAAGGCATTTGACAGGCAGTAAGGAGGTAATATGTCGCCTCCTCACCGACAAGTTTAAACCCTTAAATGCAACGCCACTGTGCAACAACAGTGTGCACGGTTGTGTGGTGGTTGCAGTGCAGCTCTATTCACCTGACAGGGGAGTATAATTCCTGGTGCAAAGCACTGTGGCCACAGCATGCATACGACCCAAGCCACTGCTTCTGCAGCTAGAGGGGGAGCAGTTGGGGACTGGTAAAACCACAGGTCAACTGCTTGGTTTTACCATTCCCCAACCTTACTTGTGACCGAGCCTTTAGGACCCATCCAAACCAGAAATTGTACATCTACTGCGCGTTTTTTCGTGCGCATTTGCATACAGTTCGTATGCATTTTTATGCACGTTTACAAGCAACTGATGCGCATTTACATGCAGCGGACAAACGTTTTTCCATCTGTATGTCATGTGAGGTCACTTCCTTCTTTCTTTGGGCTTTTATTGGCACTGTGATGCATTGGCGTTTTTGTGTGCATTTACATGCATTTTTGCAACATGCTGTACTCTTTCGCTGCACTGTGATGAGGTGTACTATGCCCATAGGATAACCTTGGATTTTGGACTCTATGAAGTTAAAACACATTAAAATGGGTGTGAATGGGCCCTTAGACTGGGGTGTCTTGAGACTGAAAATACTTTAAAAAAAGACTTAATGAATGAAAAAGGTTGAGAAATACTGCTTTAGGTATATCTGCAGTTTACTGATCCAAGGCAGGGGTCTCCAAACTTTCAAAACACAGGGCCAGTTTACTGCCCTTCAAACTTTATGGGGGGCTGGACTGTGACTAGTGTGAGTAAACAATGCCATAGGCTAAAAAAAATAAATAAAAATGTAATAGTGACCCATCTCTGGTGTCAGTGAAGGAATCGTGCCCCAAGGACCAAATAAAAGCAAGCAAAGGGCCACCTCTGGCCTGCAGTTTGGAGCAAGATTAGGAAATGTCAATGTCTTTTCTCCAGAGGGCTTGCTGAAGAGGAAACTGTACCCAAGGACACACAATGCAAGCATTTTACTTATGCGTCATTCATTCTTTGGATTTGTTATTCCTCCTATTCTCCTGCTGTCATTGGGAGGATGCTTCAATATGAGGAAACCCCACTCCTGACACCTTCATGCCAAGACAGTGTGAAAAACAAGGATTGGTAATTCAGTAATGGGGAAAGATAGACTACACATAGCCTACAGGCAATGCTGGCAACTAGTCTTTTACCCTCTGATTGCTGTTTTGGGGCAGAGCAGGTCTTTAAATCTACAACACAGTCAACAAAAAATTGTATGGGGGCTGCATTGGAAAACAATAGGGTTCACAGAGTTTAGCACTACAGGAAGTTTTTTTTTTTTTTAAATATAAGACACCATTCATAGTAACCTTTTGCTTCATGTATAATATATTCAAGAGATGAGGTCATAGAAGTGAAACAGGAAGTCTGCATTGGTTTGTTCAACCCAGCACTGTGAAATGTGACTGCAGATAAAAAGTATTAAGGACAGATACACACAGAAAAACATTTGCCTTTCATGTTTCGTTGTTTAAGGTAGCCTGCCAAGCGTACTCTACAGTAATATTTACTGTCACGTGTCACACCAATTAACAGTCCAGGGGTATCAAGCTTTAAAAGAAGTTGATGACTTGGAAAAAAAGCCAATTTTATGCAAAATCTTCTGACAATCAGGCATCTAAACTGTTTCTATGTTGATTTTGAAGTGTGCTTATTAAACAATGTACTGCATTGTTTGATGAAATGCATTCTGCATAACATGGAAGACACAAAAAAGGGTTACAGATGACCTAAAGAAAAAATAAAATCAGTGAATTCTACTGATCTGCATGAAACCACTTAGGAAGAAGAAGTACTAAAAACACCGGGTACCACTGGCCAAAATTACATTCTGCTTATTTTTAATTTAAAAAAAAAGAAATAAAGTTAAATTAGCTATACTTCTAAATGTGCATACCAGGGGAAAATTATATACATACACATATATATATATATATATATATATATATACACACATACATACATACATACATACATACATACATACATACATACATATATATATATATATATATATATACACACACACACACACACACACACACACACACATACATACATACATATATATATATATATATATACATATACATATACATATATATATACATACACACACACAGTGGGGCAAAAGAGTATTTAGTCATCCAACAATTGTGCAAGTTCTCCCACTTAAAAAGATGAGAGAGGCCTGTGATTGTCATCATAGGTATACCTCAACTATGAGAGACAAAATGTGGAAACAAATCCAGACAATCACATTGTCTGATTTTTGAAAGATCTTATTTGCATATTATGGTGGAAAATAGGTATTTGGTCACCTACAAACAAGCAAGATTTCTGGCTCTCACAGACCTGTATCTTCTTCTTTAAAGTGGTGTTCCGGCCGAAATTATACTTTTTAAATAAAATACCCCTATAATACACAAGCTTAATGTATTCTAGTAAAGTTAGTCTGTAAACTAAGGTCTGTTTTGTTAGTTTATAGCAGTAGTTTGTTATTTTATAAACTTACAGCAGGCCGTGGCCATCTTAAGTGTGGGCAACTGAAGCCAGACTGTATTTCTTCCTGGATCTCATCCTTGCAGATCTCGCACATGCTCAGTGCAGCACAAGTGTAATAGGTTTCAGGTCAGGTTTCCATAGCAACGGCAGTTTCAGAGGAAGTTGCCGCCCCTTCCCAGAATGCATTGCAAACAGGAAATGATGCGATGGGCCGCGGCCAGGGAGGAGGAAGTGAAAAATGAATACAGCAGATATACAGTAGGTGCTGAGAAAAAAGTTTTAAAAATATCCAATTTGTTTACAGGGCAAAGTTTAGTGACGGATGATAAAGAGTTGTAAAAGTGGGTGGAACTCCACTTTAAGAGGCGCCTCTGTCCTCCACTCATTACCTGTATTAATGGCACCTGTTTGAACTTGTTATCAGTATAAAAGACACCTGTCCACAACCTCAAACAGTCACAATCCAAACTCCACTATGGTGAAGACCAAAGAGCTGTCGAAGGACACCAGAAACAAAATTGTAGACCTGCACCAGGCTGGGAAGACTGAATCTGCAATAGGCAAGCAGCTTGGTGTGAAGAAATCAACTGTGGGAGCAATAATTAGAAAATGGAAGACATACAAGACCACTGATAATCTCCCTCGATCTGGGGCTCCACGCAAGATCTCACTATGTGGGGTCAAAATGATCACAAGAACGGTGAGCAAAAATCCCAGAACCACATGTGGGGACCTAGTGAATGACCTGCAGAGAGCTGGGACCAACGTAACAAAGGCTACCATCAGTAAAACTACGCCGCCAGGGACCCAGAACCTACAGTGCCAGACGTGTCCCCCTGCTTAAGCCAGTACATGTCCGGGCCCATCTGAGGTTTGCTAGAGAGCATTTGGATGATCCAGAAGAGGATTGGGAGAATGTCACATGGTCAGATGAAACCAAAGTAGAACTGTTTGGTAGAAACACAACTCGTCGTGTTTGAAGGAGAGAGAATGCCGAGTTGCAACCAAAGGACACCATACCTACTGTGAAGCATGGGGGTGGCAACATCATGCTTTGGGGCTGTTTCTCTACAAAGGGAACAGGACAACTGATCCGTGTACATGAAAGAATGAATGGGGCCATGTATCGTGAGATTTTGAGTGCAAACCTCCTCCCATCAGCAAGGGGATTAAAGATGAAATGTGGTTGGGTCTTTCAGCATGACAATGATCCCAAACACAGCGCCCGGGCAACGAAGGAGTGGCTTCGTAAGAAGCATTTCAAGGTCCTGGAGTGGCCTAGCCATTCTCCAGATCTCAACCCCATAGAAAACCTTTGGAGGGAGTTGAAAGTCCGTGTTGCCCAGCGACAGCCCCAAAACATCACTGCTCTAGAGGAGATCTGCATGGAGGAATGGGCCAACATACCAGCAACAGTGTGTGACAACCTTGTGAAGACTTACAGTAAAGGTTTGACCTCTGTCATTGCCAACAAAGGATATATAAAAAAGTATTGAGATGAACTTTTGATATTGACCAATTACTTATTTTCCACCATAATTTGCAAATAAATTCTTCCAAAAATCAGACAGACAATGTGATTGTCTGGATTTGTTTCAACATTTTGTCTCTCATAGTTGAGGTATACCTATGATGACAATTATAGGCCTCTCATCTTTTTAAGTGGGAGAACTTGCACAATTGGTGGCTGAATAAATACTTTTTTGCCCCACTGTACATATACACACACACATACATATACTCTCGAAAAATAAAAATATTTTTATTATAGTATATGTTACACATATACATACAAACAGGTCACCATTTTTCTAGGTAAAGATATTTCTAAAGGCGCCATTGAGAACAAATTTTCACCACATGTCGGATGGATGTGCAATCCATACGTACAAAGAATCCAAAACAAATACGTTCTGAAATTAAAGTTATGTGTAATAAAATGGAATGACTCAGGGAAAAAAAGAATTAAACAAATAAAAGGGAGAAGTAAAAAGTCATGGAAAGCCAAGACACCAGCTGAAATCTATCAGTAATTAGAAAGCAACCATGCCCCTTGTCTGTACAAATTAATATCAACTGGTTCATTCTTAACTGATGGCTTCTAAAAAGAAGTCTCATTCCCAAGGTGTTACACAAGAAACCTCTTATAATGGGTAAAAGCAAAGAGCTCTCTCAAGATCTTCGCAGCCTTATTGTTACAAAACATACTAATGGCATTGGTTACAGAAGGATTTCTAAACGTCTAGATGTTCCAGTGAGCACTGTTGGGGCCATAATCCGGAAGTGGCAAGATCATTTCTCAATAAACCGGCCATGACCAGGTGCTCCTCGCAAGATTTCTGACAGTGAAAAGAATTATCAGAAGAGTTGTCATAGAGCCAAGGACCACTTGTGGAAATCTTCAGAAAGACCTGGAATTAGCAAAATTTATTTTTTTTAAAACAAGTATTGCACTCAACCATGGCCTGTATAAACGCTCACCACGCAAGACTCCAATTCTGTAGAAAAAGCATGTTGAAGCTCGTTTAAGCCCACGTTCACATTGGGGCGATTTGACATGTCAAATCGGCAGCTATTGCCGGCAATAGCACCGTCCGAATCGCTTCGACATCGACTTTACGGTTCCGCACCGATTCCCAAAAGTAGTTCCTGCACTACTTTTGGTGACTTCAGAGGCAATTTCAATAGACATCTGTGAATGAACCTGAAAAAAGATGTCTCTTAAATTGCTCAAGTCGGACTGACATGCGGGTATGAAATTGTGCGGGTTCAGCTGCACACGCTTTCTAACCCGCAGTCAGTGTGAACCTGTGCTAAAGTGTGCTGCACAACAATTAGACAAGCCTGTGAAATATTGGGAGAATATAGTCTGGTCAGATGAGACCAAAATTGAACTCTTTGGATGCCAAAATACACACCATGTTTGGAGGTCAAATGGCACTGCACATCACCCCAAAAACATCATACCAATAGTGAAGTTTGGAGGTGGGATCATCATGGTGTGTGGCTGTTTTTCAGCACACAGTACTGGCAAACTTCATATCACTGAAGAAAGGATGAATGGAAAAAATGTACCAAGACATTCTTGATAAAAATCTGCTGCCCTCACCAGGATGATGAAGACGAAACTATGGTAAACAATGATCCCAAACACAAAGCCAAGGAAACTCAATGGATCGCATGGGTTGTTACTGACATGCGATGAACATTTCAGGTCAATAGAACCTTTAGAAAATATATTTACCAAGAAAAATGGTGACATGTTCAATACTTATTTTACCCGCTGTATAGTGTATATATACACAGTGGATATAAAAAGTCCACACACCCCTGTTAAAATGTCAGGTTTCTGTGATGTAAAAAAAATGACAAAGATAAATCATTTCGGGACTTTTTCCACCTTTAATGTGATCTATAAACTGTACAACTCTGTTGAACAACAAACTGAAATATTTTAGGTGGAGGGAAGTAAAACTAAAATATGGTTGCATAAGTGTGCACACCCTTAAACTAATTCTTTGTTGAAGCACCTTTTGATTTTATTACAGCACTCAGTCTTTTGGGTATGGGTCTATCAGCATGGCCCATCTTGACCTGGCAATATTTGCCCACTCTTCTTTGCAAAAACACTCCAAATCTGTCAGATTGTGAGAGCATCTCCTGTGCACTGCCCTCTTCAGATCACCCCACAGATTTTCAATCAGATTCAGGTCTGGGCTCTGGCTGAGTCATTCCAAAACTTTAATCTTCTTCTGGTGAAGCCATTCCTTTGTCGATTTGATGTATGCTTTGGGTCGTTGTTGTGCTGAAAGATGAAGTTCCTCTTCATGTTCAGCTTTTTAGCAGAAGCCTGAAGGTTTTGTGGCAATATTGACTGGTATTTGGAACGGTTTATCATTCCCTCTACCTTGACTAAGGCCCCTGTTCCAGCTGAAGAAAAATATCCCCAAAGCATGATGCTGCCACCACCATGCTTCACTGTGGGTATGGGGGTTCCTTTAATGATGTGCAGTGTTTTTGCGCCAAACATTCTTTTTGGAATTATGGCCAAAAAGTTCAACCTAGGTTTCACCAGACCAGAACATTTTCCCCACATGCTTTTGGGAGACTTCAGATGCGTTTTTTGCAAACTTTAGCAGGACTTGGATGTTTTTTTTCATAAAAAAAGGCTTCCGTCTGGCCACTCAACCCCATAGCCCAGACATATTAACCACTTAAAGACTAGCCTCGTTTTGGATTTTAGGTGTTTACATGTTTAAAACAGGTTGTTTTGCTAGAAAATTACTTAGAACCCCCAAACATTATATATTGTTTTTTTTCTAACACCCTAGAGAATAAAATGGCGGTCATTGCAATACTTTTTTTTGCACCGTATTTGCACAGCGGTCTTATAAGCGCACTTTTTTGAATTAAAAAAATGAGACAACAGTAAAGTTAGCCCCATTTTTTTTTATATTGTGAAATATAATGTTACGCCAAGTAAATTGATACCCAACATGTCACGCTTCAAAATTGCGCCCGCTCATGGAATGGCGTCAAACCTACCCTTAAAAATCTCCATAGGCAACTTTTAAAAAAATTCTACAGGTTGCATGTTTTGCGCTACAGAGGAGATCTAGGGCTAGAATTATAGCTCTCGCTCTACCGTTGTGGCGATACCTCACATGTGTGGTTTGACCACCGTTTTCATATGCGGGCGCAACTCACCTTCTGCGCGCGAGCTCGTCAGGACAGGGCACTTTAAAAAACATTTTTTTTACTTTCTTATTAATTTTACTTTATTATATTTATTTTTGCACTGTTTTTAAAAAAAATTGGATCACTTTTATTCCTATTAGAAGGAATGTAAACACCCCTTGTAATAGAAAAAAGCAAAGCATGACAGGTCCTCTTAAATATGAGATCTGGGGTCAAAAAGTCCTCAGATCTCATATTTGGACTAAAATGCAAAAAAAAAAAAATAAAAATAAAAAAAAAAGTCGTTTGAAAAAATTACATAAAAAAAATATGCCTTTAAGACATATGGGCGGAGCGGACGTCATGACGTTGCTTCCGCCCTCCTATGGTATGGAGACGGGTGGCGGCCATCTTAGCCTCACTCATCTCCATACCTCAGCAGTGAGAGGTCCCGATCTCCCCTGCCGCTACCGATGGCTCCGGTAAGCCGCGGAGGGCGCGGGAGAGCGGTGGCACCTCTCCCGCCGCCGATAACGGTGATCTCGCGGCGAACCCGCCGCAGAGACCACCATTATCGTACACAGAACTGGCTCCTGTAAAAAAGGATACCTCGGTTGTGGCAGCAGCTGCTGCCGTTACCGAGATATCCATCTTCAAAGTGCCGACGTATATGTACAGGAGCCGGTCGGTAAGTGGTTAACAATACGGGAGATTGTTATCACATCTACCTCACAGTAGGTACTCGTCAGCTATTCCTGCAGCTCCCTTAATGTTTCTGTAGGCCTTTTGGCAGCCTCCCTGACGAGTTTTCTTTTCATCAATTTTGGAGGGACATCCAGTTCTTGGTTTCCAGTTCACTGTTGTGCCATATTTTCTCCACTTGATGACTGTCTTCACTGTGTTCCATGGTATATCTAATGCCTTGGAAATTCTTTTGCACCCTTCTCCTGACTGAAACCTTTTAACAATGAGATCCCTCTGATGCTTTGGAAGCTCTCTGCAGAGCATGGCTTTTGCTGTAGGATGCGACTAAAGAAAGGTCAGGAAAGACCTACTAGAACAGCTGAACTTTATTTGGGGTTAAATCAGAGGCACTTTATAATGGCAGCTGTGTACTGACTCCTATTAAACATGAGTTTGAATGCAATTGCTTAATTTTGAACACAGCTACATCCCCACTTATAAGAGGGTGTGCACACTTATGAAAATCACATTATTTTAGTTTTTTATTTAAAAAAAAAAAAAAAAGATTTCAATTTGTTTTTCAATTGAATTGTAAAGTTTATAGGTCACATTGCAGGTAGAAAAAAGTGCTGAAATGATTGATCTTGGTCTCATTTTTTACATCACAGAAACCTGACATTAACAGTAATATATATATATATATATATATATATATATATATATATATATATATATATATATATATATATATATATATATATATATATATATATATATATATATATATATATATATATATATATATATATATATATATATATATATATATAAATTTTATTTTTCAAATACGTTCTCTTCTATTATAAGCTGATCACTGTGTCACTGCATTTTACCAGTGAGAGCAAGCAGCCATGCAAAGTGTTGGCCTTTTGCTCTGCAAGGGGGTCCATTTACACTTCTCCAGTGTCATTCATTTTTAATGTCAACCTAACACACTTTGACACAAATGTGCTGCAGGGTACGGTGCATAATAGATTTGTGGTCCGATTTAATGCATTACCAACCCACTCAAATGATTAGGCTGCCCAAATGCAATGCATGGCATAACACTAACTAACACAAAACACACACACACACACACACACACACACACACACACACACACACGTTGGAGCAGTGTGAGCTCCTAAAGTGTACAGTTTTGCAGTCAGATTTGCAAAAACCCCACTATACATTTGTTATGTCTTCCCATTCACACAGCACACCTAAATTTTTTTTTTTTTTTTTTTTTCAATAAACAAATTCCTACCTTTTAGGCCCCTTACACACAGGGCATCTATCTCCTGTATGTGCAATCTTGTTTTAGTGCAACCGGAAGGCCCACAGTGAAACCCTGAATGCAAAGCGCCCTAAACAAGATGATCACTCTGTACATTTCTCAGCCCCATCCAGTAGCAGCATATTTTAACCTGCCGTTGACCAGCTGCAGGCAATGAAGCTGGACCTGAGCCTCCTGAGCCCACTAGACACAAAGGCTGCATGCACAGGAGCTAGATGCCCCGTGTGTCCCTTCTCTTTTGACCGCAAGCATTTTTCAGAAAGTTTACTGGGATATGTACCAATAAGTTTTTGTTTTGATCAGTCTGCTGACTGTCTGAAAAAAAAAGTGAGTCTATGGCCAGCATAAACTGGATTCTCCATTCACACAAGCAGGGTGAATAGATGTATACCCCCCCACTGTGACATTGTAATTCTGACAGTGGTACTCCTTAGCTGTCAGGATACACTGGTCAGGACTATAGATACTGATCAACAAAAGTTCTCCAACATTTATGATCAACTTCAGTCGAACGGAGACAGCCACACATGGACAAATTTGGCTGGTCTCTGCTGAACCAGGGTTAAAACCGGCGCATTGCGGGCGGTTTTAACCCTTTTTCGGTCGCTAAAATGACGGTAAAGTGGCGTTATATTTAGCACCGCTCTACCTCCAGCGCCCGCAGGCCTAAGTGTGAAAGCAGCCTTAGTACTTTGTAAAGGACAGACAGCTTTAAAATCTAGTTTAAAACTAAAAGCTTTATAATACTAGTAAAATTTTTGTTCAACTTTTGTTGTAAGAACATTTGTAAGTTTTTCTAATCATTAGTGGGTCAAATAAATATTTATTTTTGATGGCAGTGATGAGAAAATTTAAAGGAGCAGGATGAAAGTTTTTTTATCAAATGAATGAATTTCTAGCAATGAATGTGGTCTTTGTTGAGTAAACATTCCAAAATCGAAAGTTAAAAGCAAACAAAATCTTAAAACTACTTTAAAAAACGTAATTCAAAATGTTCTGAGATTGTTGTATAAAATTTTCCTAAGACATTTCCCTTAATACCCAGCTTTAAAAAATAAAATGGAGTACAGACTGGGTTAATTATGGCAAACAGTCCCCCATATACAAAGAACTAGTAGGATTTCTCCTTGCTGGAGTTTTCAAAAAAAAAAAAAACAAAAACAAAAAAAAAAGTAAAAAAAAAAAAAAAAAAAAGCTATACAAAAACAAACAGGTAGAGGTTATCTAAATTTAGCTGCAAAAAAAGTGGAAACAAGCTTCAAGATTTTACATCTCCTGGGTCCCTGAACAATATGGGAGAAGTCAAAGATCACCGGGTATAGTGTTGCCTCCTTACACCCGATTTAAACCTCTAATTGCCATACTATCATGTGGCAATCATTTGTTTAAATCAGTTAGTGAGGCGGTGATATGTTGCCTGCTCAAGACCAGATTTTAAACCAATGATGTCGAACACACTGGGAACGCTTTTGTGAAAAGAGCTGCACTTGTGCATGAGCCGCTTTCAGAAAGTGCACCAAATCCACAGGATATAATAGAAGTCTATGGCTAAATGCAGCAAACCTGCAGGTACACTGAACTGCACCCGAGATGTGGATAAACCACAGCACATCAGTGTGAAAGCTTCCCTACACTATTATGCCCGGTGTTTTGCTTCACACTGACCAGAAGACCTCCTCTTTCCTCCTACTGGTAACACTCTGGAGACCGCTAGCTGGGAAAAGAGGAGGATAAAGTTGGTATCCCTCAGCACGGGACAGGACTTGCTTCCTACTACAGGTCCAACTTCACAAGTAGTCCCTCTGATGCTGTGGAATGGAGGGTCAGCAAGCCCAGACTGCGATCTATCAGTCAGTCACCTGGCCACAAACTACTGGTAGATCACCATCTACAGGTTGTTGATCCCCCTCCTAGGATCGTAAGCTCTGGGGGAGCAGGGCCCTCCGATTCCTCCAGTATTGAAAAGTATTGTAACTATAGTGTCTGCCCTCATGTTGTAAAGCACTGCGCAAACTGTTGGCGCTATATAAATCATGTATAAGAATAATAATAATACTACTAGCATGATGCCAAAATATAAAATTAAATTTATATATGAATTGCCTCAAATAAAAAAAAAAAAAAAAAAAACACAGGATACAGATTATATACAGGAGAGGGTAAGAAATTGAAAGACTTATTTATACACGCACAGAAGTACGGTCAGGTTTATCCTATCAATGTGTGTTAATGTGATAAAAAAAATTGCATGGCATATGGCAAGTTTTTTTTTTTTTTTTTGGCATAGAAGTGGTGAAAGGTTAGAACCTCTGTCGAGTTTGTGCCTTCACTGAGATTCAACCTCCATTTGTCCTAAAACCTGTTACCAGGATTAGAAAAACACAACATTTTAAAAGTTGTCACTAGAACAGGAATAGAAGGGAATCTTAAAATAGGGAAACGTGACACCTGTGTAAGAGGGGATTTCCTTCAAATTGTAGAGATTTCCTCTAACATACTTTTGTATCTACAGGACAGTGAATGAAGGGAAATAACATACATGGAAACCAGGTGACTTGAAAACCCAGAGAGGTTTTAATGCCGACCTCCAGGAAAACAGCTAAATACACAGAAGGAATACATAAGGGAATGGTTTTATCTTATCCATCCAGTCCTGATATTTACACACAGCACAGCCCTGTCTGGCAGGGGCCAAGGCCTGTTTTTCTCTGCTGCAAATCAACACTTACAGGCCTGGGACTGAACAGTGAAAGGAGAAGCAGAAAACTGATGTGCCTCACTTCTTTGCCACTCTACTCCTATGAGCATGTTCCTTGCACTGTAGCACAGCTGATTGGCTCCTTGTGCTGCTTTTTCATCTCCAAATCTGAACTCTAACCAGTTAAAATTACTGCCCACTTTATTAGGTACACCTGTTCAATTGCTTGGTAACAAATTGCTAATCACATGGCAGCAACTCAATGCATTGACATCTAGACGTGGTGAAGACGACTTGAAAAATCAGAATGGGGAAGAAAGGGGATTTAGGGGACTTTGAACATGGCATGGTTGTTGATGCCAGATGGGCAGGTCTGAGTACTTCAAAAACTGCTGATCTACTGAGATTTTCACACACAACCAGCTCTAAGCTTTACAGAGAACGGTCCGAAAAAGAGAAAAAAAATCCAGTGAGCGACAGTTGTGTGGACAAAAAATGCCTTGTTGATGTCAGAGGAGAATGGGCAGACTGGTTTGAGATGATAGAAAGACAACAGTTATGCAGCGTACACACGGTCAAACTTTTCGTCTACAAAAGTCCGAATGACTAAAGCTGGCTGACAATCCGATCGTGTGTGGGCTTCCCTGGACTTTCAGCGGACTTTTCCAGCCACAAATCTGACGGACTTTAGATTTGAAACATGCTTCAAAATCTTTACGTCGTAACTACGCCAGACCCAGAAATCCGCTCGTCTGTGTGCTAGTCCGGCAAAAACCCACGCTAGGGCAGCTATTGGCTACTGGTTATCAGCTTCCTTATTTTAGTCCGGTGTACGTCATCACGTACAAATCCGTCTGACTTGTGTGATCGTATGTAGGCAAGTCCAGTCTGCCCAAAAGTCTGCCCAAAAGTCTGCCCAAAAGTCTGCCCAAAAGTCTGCCCATGTGTACGCGGCATAACTCAAATAACCACTTGTTACAACCAAGGTGTGCAGAATACCATCTCTGAACGCACAACACATCGAACCTTAAAGCAGAAAACCACACCGGGCGCTACTCCTGTCAGCTAAGAACAGGAAACTGAGGCTACAACTCACACAGACTCACCATAGTTGGACAATAGAAGATTGGAAAAACGTTGCCTGGTCTGATGAGTCTCAATTTCAGCTGCAACATTCAGATGGTAGGGTCAGAATTTGGCATAAACATGAAAGCATGGATCCATCCTGCCTTGTATCAGCGGTTCAGGCTGGTGGTGGTGTAATGGTGTGGGGGATATTTTCTTGGCAAACTTTGGGCCCCTTAGTACCAATCGATAATTGTTTAAATGCCTACCTGAGTATTGTTGCTGACCATGTCCATCCCTTTATGACTACAGTGTACCCATGACAATGACAATGCATTCACTGTACTCTGTACTCCAATGGCCTCCACAGTCACCAGATTGCAATCCAATACAGTAGAGCACCTTTGGGATGTGGTGGAATGGGAGATTTGCATAATAGATGTGCAGCCGACAAATCTGCAGCAACTGCGTGATGCTATCATGTCAACATGGACCAATGTTTTCAAACAGCTTGTTGAATCTATGCTGTGAAGAATTAAGGTAGTTCTGAAGGTAAAAGGGGGTCCCATTCAAACTTGCGAAAAGGCTTAACACTGATTACATGCAAGATTAGCTGTAGGCGGGAGCACCATAAAAGCAATGGGAGGCTGCCAACTCCTACAGCTAATCTTGGCTGCCAACATGTAAATCGCTCATGCAGCCATCACCTGCAAGTGATCACTTCTGGACGCAGATTGCATCCAGGGCCAATTGCTGCAAGAGCCAGAAAGCACCACTGGGGTTCTTACATGTAATTCACTTGTAATTCACATGTATTCCACAAGTGTGAATTTTGCCTGGTAAATTTTGACTTTAGATACAAGAGTGAATTTAATGACAGGGCAACTTTAGAGGCCAAGTTCACCTTTTGAAATTGGTTACACAAGGTGCACGGATACCAGTTTTTTAAGACCGATTGCCGATGCTTTTTCTCAAGTACTCGCCGATACCAATTATTGATACCTTCGTTCACACCATACATGCATGAAAACAGCACAGATTTCACTTGCAGAGACATCAGTTTCACATCAGTTTTCATGTGTGTTTCAGTGAGTTTTTACACATGTTCACAAATGTGCGGGACAGTCGCAGTGCAATTTGAAAGAGTCCTGTGCGATTTCAGTACGGTTTAGGTGCTATTTCTAATCTCATACACTACAATTCGCTTTGGAATCGCACCTGACCGGAATTTGAAATCGCACTGCAAACAGACCTGCACATATGTGAATAGAGTCTGAGCCCAGGTTCACACTGCTGTGGGACTGAAATCGTGCGATCTCAGCTGAACACGCGCGATTTTGTTCCCACATGACGGTCTGACAATTTTAAACACATCTGCGCGGTTTCCTGCATAGATTTCTATTGAAATTGCACCTGAAATCTCCAAAAGTAGTACAGAAACAACTTTTGGAAATTGGGGCGGAGCCGCAAAGTCGGCGTCACACCAATTCAGGCGGTTCCATGCGGACAATAGCCACCGATTTGGCATGTGATTTGACATGTCAAATCACATGCTAAATCGCACCAATGTGAACGAGGGCTCAAGGTGTCAGTTTTAGTATCAGCGCATTTGCACAAGTACTCATGCAAATGCTTAGTATCGGCACCATTACCGATATCACTAATGTTATACGTTAAACTCATATTTGGCATGTAACATGATCCAGACCATGCCCTCCTCACCCCCCTGATAGCGGCAGGGATCCTATCCCCCACACCCACATTTTAAAGACAGCACAGCTGTGCAGAGACCCACCTACAGTCTCATTCATTCACAGGAATATGGCAGACGGCCTGCCGTTCTCAATGAACTGCGAAGATGCTAATAAGCAGGCTTCAGTTCATGCAGAAACCATACAGCTTTCAAACGGCCAGCCCGTAGAGAGGTATGGGCTGAACACTGTAGGGCTTGTCTGCAGGAGCGTGACATTGCATCCTGTGATCCACTAAGCAAGGGTGCAATGCTTTGCAAGCTCCTGAAGGAAAAAAAATAAAATGCACATTTTTTTCTGCAAAAATATGTGCATTTATTGTCTTCTGCCCCAAAAGGTGAACTTGGTCTTTAAGTGAGTTTTTCTGCAATTTCCAAAGCTTGTGTCAAGATTTACTTGTCTAATTTAACAAACCAAAAATCAAAATGCAACATGTGCCCGGCCCAAAAGTTTGACCAGCTAATGCCCTGCTGTTACTTTTTTTTTTTTTTTTTAAATAAGGTTTCAGGACTTGACTTGTTAAGCTTTAATCCAAGTCCAGGTTAAGACTATTCCAGATCCTGCTAAATTCCTTAACCCTTTAAATCACTGAAGGAATTGTGCTTGTATACAATATAAGAGTCTCCAAGCAGAAGTGTTAGATTCAGAAAAAGATTACTTGCCCTTACCTTACGCTGTCAGTATGTTAATTGGAGGTCGGCCATAGATGATTCAGCTACTAAACAGGTGCTTTTAAAACGCATATTATAATCTATTATATTTTGGTACACCTTTTATTTCCCTGTACTTTAATAGACACCAAAAAAAGGCTTCTGTTCACTTCAAATGAGTTTTGAACTCCAATACAAGACTTTGGGAACGCAAACCCCATTAAAAGCAGTCAAAAGTTGGTTAACGGCGGCAGGTTAGATGTAGCCGGTCAGTGAATTATAAATGATCTCAGAATCATCTCAAACTGATGTCATTAACACAAGTGCAAAGCTTGTCGACAGAGGCCCTAAAGCATCCTCTTTATCTGAAAGCTTTTCCATTAGAAAAGTAGCAGTAAGCATTTTAATTGATGCCTTTCTGTCCTGTGACATTGCATTAGATTACCTAAAATACAAATAGTACCACTATTAAGTCATGCAGACAAGCCTCTAATAGACTACAGCAGCCTCTCTCAACCTTTTTAACTCAGAGGAATGCTAGAAATAATTTTCAGGTCTCAGGGAACCCTTCCAAAAACCAATTCATTGGTGATCCGTGAGAAAAATGTTCCTTACATTGGTGGTCAAAATGCCACTCTTAAAAAGACAGCTAAAAAGATCAATGGGTTCATGCAGGTCACTCTTCAAAGCATCATTAACCATTAACCATCATTAAACTATGCAGGCACAAAAAAAAAAAAAAAAAAAAAATTGGGAAAAATAAAACTAAGAATTCTGTGTATTTTTAAACCCCGTGAAGTGGAAGGTGGATAAGGGACCCTGGACATGAACTGTTCACCCAAGGTCGCTCATCCATCCTTGTATGCATGTTACCACTGTGTGGTGTGGCATCGGGGAGCCTATCATTGGTTTGTAGACGCTGCAGCTCTACACCTTTGCCTGTGACTCCCAGGCATAGAAAAAAAAAAAAAAAATGTTGAATTCTTGCAGTGTATGCCCAAAAGTGTCCATGTAAATGAACCCTAATAGTTCAGTTCAAGATGTTCTTCAATCCTTGTGTTGACCTATGTATCCAAACTCAATGCCTGCACTGTTCCAATTCACAAAAGAAAAAATAGAAAACAAAAACTTTATATTTAGACAGGACAGCATCCTGCAAAACTTTAGTAAAATTTCTTCAAAAATGTTGTTCCCTTCTTAATATGTGTTAAAATGGAAGTAAAGGCAAAACCTAACCCTAAACCTACTCCTGTTCACATTCTAAGCCTAATCTATCCAGCCCTGTAAAGATCACTATATATTTACTTATTCTGAAGCCGCTCCGGTCTGGTCCCAGGCTGAGCAGTCAGCGGTGGCTTCAGGACAGCCAACAATGGAAGCCCCACAGTAAGTCTATGGGTGACATCTTTTCCCAGTAGTTGTTGGCTTTCTCGTGCACACGGAGGGCGCCACTGGAGACCGGACCAACGTGGCTTCAAAACCGGTAGGGTTGTCCCGATACCGATACTAGCATCGGGACCGATACCGAGCACTTGTGCAAGTACTTAAATTAGCACAAATTCGCCCGATGCCTAATCCGATACCTGGGAATGCAGCGTGCAGAGAGCGAGTCAACGGGCTGGCAGCAGTGGAACTAGGGGTAAGCTGGCCAGGGCAGGGGTGCAGCCGCATATTCCAACAAAATCGGAGACCTGGAGCGTCACATTCGGTAAAGGAAGTGACGTTCAGCGCCTCCATCGGAGGTTAAACATCACGACGCCCATCTTAGTACACCCTGCTCTCGGCCGCAGTAAGCCAGCAGTGGATATCTCGTTACACCCAGCCCATATAGTTCAGGCTGGGTGTAACCAGATGTACGCTGCTGCTTACTGCGGTCGAGTGCAAGGTGTACCAAGATAGGCGTCACAGCATACTACTGTATATGATAAATGACATGGATGAGGAAAGGAAGGATTTTGCAATGCTAAATGCCATATAGCATTGCAAAATCCTTCCTTTCCTCTCATTATTCATGTCATTTATTATGCCAGGCCAGCAAGTGCCCATAAGTGCCACGTATCCATGCTCATCAGTGCCACCTATCATTAGTCTGTATTATGCTTTGAAAACGGTCACATGACATTTAAAAAAAAAAAAAGTATCGGCATCAGCGAGTACTTGGGGGGGGGGGGGGGTATCGGTACTTGTACTCGGTCTTAAAAAAGTGGTATCGGGACAACCCTAAAAATAGGCAAGTATAGCTATCTTTTCTTTACAGGGCTAGATAGATTGGGCTTAGAATGTGGGAGGGAGTAGGTTTTGTGTTAGTTTTTGCCTTTACTTCCACTTTAATGGAATGTGGTGTGCAGTAATTAATGTGGTCCTTCCTATCAATTTTTTTCCTTTTGCCTGCATCAAAAATAGAGACTTGTTATTCTGATTATCAATGTTCCTACCCTAGTATTGGATTACAATTTTACTTCATATCGTTTAAAGCTTCACGTTCACTCACAAACACAGGAAGGCCTCATGCGTACCGGGCATTTTAAACGCTGCTTCATATACACACAGGCATTTAACACAGTGGCTAAGCAGTTAGTACTTCCATCTGGTATCATCAGGGTCATTGGTTTGAACTCTCGCCACGGCACTACTTGCATGGAGTTTGCATGTTCTCCCTGTGCCTGGGTTTCCTCCGGGTACTCCGGTTTCCTCCCACACTCCACAGACATGCTGGTAGGTTAATTGGCTCCTGTCTAAATTGGCCCTACCGTAGTATGTATGCATGTATAAATGAGTTAGGGACCAGAGATAGTAAGCTCCTTGGGGGCAGGGACTGATGTGAATGTAGAATACATAAGTAAAACGCTGCCTAAATAGACGGCACTATATAAGTACCTGAAATAAAATACAATTTAGAGGCAGGAGCATTTAGGAGGCAGGAAAAAAATAAAAAAATAAACCAAGGCCAGCGCTGTTCAGGAGAGCCCCATTCCAGTATCAAAAATACGCTTGATGCGCCTTAATGTGTGTAAACACATCTAAACATGCTTTAGCTCCATGCGCATCCAGTACTTGAGCATTCATTCCAATTGCCAGAATAAATTGAAATTCTGGCCAATGGAAGGAACAGTTAAAGGCTTGAGGCGCCTAAACGCGCTTCCAAACCACGCCTTTAGATGCGATTTACTACTGCTTTTTCCTCCCCTATAACATAGGTGTCAAGGGCAGGAAAGAAAGTCCTGTGCAGGCTAGGGTCTGTGTGCGTTCCGGACAGAAAAGGTTTAATGCAATGCACATTGCAGTCTTTACCGTTTTTCTCTTTTTTGTCACATAGTGACACTTCATGTTTCCGCAGTGCGCTGTGCTGTAGTGAGGGGACATGCAGTTCCAATCAGTGCGCTGAAGAAAAGTGAAGCCTGTCTGCAATTTTCCCATAGACCACCACAAATCTCTCCAGAATTGTGTGAGTGAACGGGGCTACACAAAAAAAACAAAAACAAAAAAACTAATTTTCAGTGTGCTTGCCGCACAGTGTAAAAAAGCACTTAAGTGTTAATAAAAAATTTAGAAAGAAACACCTCAAAACAAACCTAACACAAACACTATCAATCTATGCAGCAGTGAAGACAACCACAGTCATGTGTTACACTACATCTATACATTCTTTAGCAAGATACCATAAAATGTAAAGAATGTATGCATTATCCTTACAATTCAGAGGCTGCCACATGTTGAGCAACCAGCACTGAGCGATCTGGTAAAACAAGCTCTGATTGTTTTTAACAGCACAAAGGGTGGCTTCATGATACAAAACTCATGCATCTGAACGACCGCACTGTATTTCACACACCAAAAAAAAACCTGCACAAGAAAGAGTAAGATGCAGTAAAGCTCTGAATTGCTTTAGTACAAAACAAGCCAATATTACTCAATACTACTATTCTACTTTAGTACATGGATACTAAAACCAGCCTTAGATGGGCAAATGTCTGCCAGGGAATGAAGCAAAGGGAATCAGCAGTTTCTTGCAGGCCTGACTGATTTTACAGCTTACTTAGGACCAGAAATGATCAAATCCTTGGAAATGCTCCTTTTTTTGGGGGCAGCTTAAAAACACCCATATCCATGCCCAAGCTCTGCATCAGGCCTTGCTCTTTTTTCTTTTTTGCATCAACGGCACTGGAATAGAATTAATTTAAGCCAAAGCAGACAGTTTGACTTCGGCCCTTTTCACATTGATTCGCATTGTAACCTGTGGTTTTCATGCAGGTTACCTGTGCATTGTCATAGACCTCTACTAGATCGAGAGCTTTCAGAAAACTCCTCACAACTGCCCAATCCAATGGAAGTCTATGGCAAAGCACCAGTAATCCGCAAAAAAACCCCAAGGGTACACTACGCTGCACTTGTGCTGTGGGGAAACGGCAGTGGATCGGTGTGAAAGGGGACTTATAAGTAAACATAACCTCAACAAATTAATGGTTTCCCAAAACAGGGACATTCAAGACATGCCGTGAATGATATCTGTCACAGCGACATTATACTCTCAACTCTAAATCCATCAAATGGCTGGTATCATAACTGATCACATGTGCAGCGCCATGGCGAATACAGATCAGCGATGATCTACTTTAACACGGGAAAAAAAAAATTAAAAAAAACACAACTCTCCAAAACAAACTACCTTAACTACATCAATACGGGGCACTTTTACCCTCTTCCTGCCCAGGCCAAATTTTCAGCGCTGTCACACTTTGAATGACAATTGCATGGTAATGCAACACTGTACCCATATGAAATAAATTTAGGCCAAAATGTATTCTGCTACCCTTTTTTGGGTGAAAATAACCCAAATCAGACTATTGTATATATCTGAAAATCAATCCATCCTGATGTACTGACACCCTATGTCACTTCTTGAGACCTAAAAGTACAAATACATCCCCTTCAATGACCCCTTTTTGGAAAATAGACAGTCCAAAAGGTATTTAGTAAGAAGCATGGCAAGTTCTTTGAAATATTTTTTTTTGTCACAATTTTTAGGAAAATTAAAAAAAAAAAAAAAAAAAAAATTATATAGGAAAATGCTTACATTTTTTTTCTCTTTACATACTGTCACCAGTGCAGTACACCATCGTCATAATGGGTGTGGTGGTGATCAGGGACAGTAACTGGTGGATGAATAATAATAAAAAAACACTTTACACACACACACACACTGACCAGAGCAATACAATGTTACCATAGTAACCCTGTACTACTCTGGGGAAGTGATCTGAAGCTTTTCTTTTTTACACACGATCGATTGTTTATATTAGTGAATTGTACTGGTATAAGCAACCATTTTTACATTCAGTCTGTTTTGTTGTGATTAGTTACATCTAATCACATGGTACAAATGGGCTGTGATTGGCCCTGTCTGTACCATGTGATTAGTGTGACCAATCACAGCTAGCAACACAATTGTGCACGATGGATGGCATGAAAGGAAACCATCCATTGTTTACAACTGTCATATGACTGGCTGTGATTAGTTGAAGCGGTCACATGGTCTCAGCATCACGCCGGTACACTGAGCAGTCATAGGCCGATCAAAGGCTTTGTTTTTTTAATTTATTTATTTATTTTACACAAACATGTTATACTTACCTACTCAGTACACAGAGCAGCCCCAATCCTCCTCGTCTTGGGTCCCTGCCGGCTCTCCTGGTTCCTGCCTCATGCACCCAAGCAGGCTCGCTCCCAAGCCGCTGCTCCGTCTCCATTCACACATGGAGCATGGCTCGGCCCCCGTCCCGCTCTATCTTCATTGGCTCACTGGCTGTGATTGACAGGAGCGGGGAGCAAATGGCTACTGCCTCAGCCAATGAGGAGGGAGAGACCCAAGGCTCTCGCGCACATTGCTGGATCGGGCTCAGGTATTAGGGGGGCTGTTGAAGACAGGTTTTTTTTACCTTCATGCATACAATGCATGACGATAAAAAACCTTGAGCCTTTACAACTACTTTAAACAATCAAGGTAACTAATGGGGCTATGATGCTCTGCTGCAGAATTTCCTGATAACTATATCCCAATGCACGCGGTCACTACAATATACTAAAACTGGAGCAGACAAAAATCTGGACCAGTTGAACACAATCTGCATCTATCTTCAGCTTGTCCAGTTAAAGGATAACTTAAAAGGTTGAGTGTTTTTTTTTTTTTTTTTTTTTTTTTTAAACAAACCTGTCATACTTAGTTGGTTATGCACAGAGTGGCCCAGATCCTCCTCTTCTGGGGTCCCTCAGCGGCGCTCCTGGCTCCTCCTCTTCTCTAGTGCCCCGGAGAAGCGCTCTCCCTCGGGGCAGGCGTGCTCCCGTGTCCTACTGCTGCGTCCATTGACACATACAGAAGGACCAGGCTCCGCCCCCTGGCTCCCGCGTCATTGGATTTGATTGACAGCAGCGGGAGCCAACGGCTGCGCTTCTATCTATCCAATCAGGACCCAAGGCACCAGCTGGAGCGGGTGTGCTCGTCCCCATCTCAGGAACGATCGGGCTCAGGTAAGTAAAAGGGGGGCCTCTGGTGGACTACAAGAGGTTTATCACCTCAATGCATTCTAGTCTAACTGCAAAGGTTTACAACCCCTTTAAAGCTATGAAAATGAAAGCTAGAAACAAAATTGGTTGCCACCCATAGCTGCTCCAGATTCTAGCTGCTCTAAGAAAAATTCCACTCTGGAAATTTAGGCCCTATGCATGTGGCTGGGCTATCCAGCCCAGCTCCCAGCAGCCTACCAAATTCATTGAGAGGCTGACTGCTGCTTCAGGTTGAGAGTGCACCTAGCTATATGAATGTTTAAAGCAGTATTCGCCCATAGACGAATGCCCGGAAAGCAGACTTCCTGCATTGTTTGCATTCTTTTCTGGCAGCATACTGCCCTAAATATAAGTACTGCTAGGTGCTCCGTCTAGGCACAGCAGCTGCAAGCCTCTCAGTTTTACAGGCTGCCAACAGCAGGGCATGACTGTGCATGCGTGTCCTTCACCCACAGCTAGACACCCAATGTGCATGGGGCCTTAGGGTTCACTGGTCTTTCAACAAATGCAAGTCAATTAAGCAAAGAAGAAGTCCGATAGAATATTCATCCACTACCACTGTTCACAGTTGGTATGAGGACTGATTATTTTCAAACAATACAGTACTTTTACAAAGATGCATACATTTTGTTTTATCTGCAAACAGAACATAAAATGTAACAATGGTCCCCAATGGCGTAATGGTACAGCAAACCGAAGATGGACTACATTTTTTTCCGATTCTACAATAGTGGCAACTTCCCGCCCCTGAAGAACATTCTTGCTCAGTTTTTTCCTCAAAGCACACTTAAGCTATTAGGGTGCATACTATGGATTCTTCTGGCTGGAATTACAGGTGTAATGCCAACAACTGCATCTGGGAGGCTGTACAAAGGAATGTCAGGCTGGCAGTGGCTGCCTGCATGTAATTGCACGTAGAGCAATAAAACTGGTTAAGGACAGATGATCAAGCCCTGGACGTAATCTGCATCTGGAGACAATCACCTAACTGCACTAATACCTCCATTAAGATGGCCGCAAGCAATGGAGGACGCTATCAGCCTGTCATTCATTTAACCACTTAACAACCAGCCCATAGCCGAATGACTGCTGCAGGGCGGTTGCTTAACTCTGGGAGGGCGTACTATGACGTCCTCCCAGAATTCCCCTCTCTCACTTGAACACATCCGTGACATCACGGATCCCGGTAAATGGCCGCTGATCGCGGCCGTTTACCATGTGATCGCACCGTCAAATGATGGCGCAATCACATGTAAAACAGACCGGCGTCATCTGATGACGCCGGTTCCTCTCCTCCCCTCCTGTGTACCAATCGGTACACTGTGAGTGGAGAGGGGGATGGATGGATGGCTGCAGCGCTGTGGGCTGGATGTGTAGTGCCAACAGCGCTGCACAGAGACATCCAGCCATCCATCCATGCTCAGCCATCCATAATGCTCTGCAATACCCCGGCCATACTCTGCCATGCTGAGCCATGCTCGGCTGTACTCGGCCCCTGTATGTGGCCAGGCTGTGGAAGTCTGACACGTGGTATTGCCGTACTCAGGAGGAGTAGGAAAATCTATTTTGGGGTGTCATTTTTGGTATGTACATGTTATGTGGTAGAAATATTGTATAAATGGACAACTTTGTGTTAAAAAAAAAAAAGTGTTTTAACCACTTCCCGCCCGCCAGCCGTCATACAACGTCCTTGACTTTGTGCGGGGATATCTGAATGATGGGTGCAGCTACAGGCATCATTCAGATATCAGCTTTTTCAGCCGGCGATTCCCTACACCATAAGAACGATCATAGCGGCTGTTCCACTGCTTGATTGTTCTTACGGGAGGCGAGAGGGGATGTCCCCCCCTCCCGCCACCCTCCAGTGCTTCTACCGACTCACCACTATGACCAAAGCCAGGATCTTTTTTTTTTTTGTTTTTTTATTTCAGGCTTCCCAGCCTAGAGGTGAGATGTGGGGTCTTATTGACCCATATCTCACTGTAAAGAGGACCTGCCCTGCCATATTCCTATTACAAGGGATGTTTACATTCCTTGTAATAGGAATAAAAAGTGGTCAAAAAAATGTTTTGGGGGAAAAAAGCATCAAACTAAAATAAAGTAAAATGAACAATAAAAAAAAAAAAAAAATTTTTAAAGCGCCCCTGTCCCTGTGTGCTCGCATGCAGAAGCGAACGCATACGTAACTCCCGCCCACATATGAAAACGGTGTTCAAACCACACATGAGGTATCGCGATCGGTAGAGCGAGAGCAATAATTTTGGCCCTAGACCTCCTCTGTAACTCAAAACATGTAACCAGTAAAAAATTTTAAAGCTTCGCCTATGGGGATTTTTGAGTAGCAAAGTTTGGCGCCATTCCACAAGCGCGTGCAATTTTGAAAGGTGACATCTATTTACTCGACATAACTTCATCTTTCACATTATGCAAAAACATTGGGCTAACTTTATGGTTTTGGTTTTTGTAAAGCACAAAACAGTTTTTTTTCCAAAAAAAACGCGTTAAAAAATTGCTGTGCAAATACCGTGCGAGATAAAAAGTTGCAGCGACAGCCATTGTATTCTCTAGGGTCTTTGCTAAAAAAACATATATAATGTTTTGGGGTTCTATGTAATTTTCTAGCTAATAAATGATGATGATTTTTACATGTAGGAGAGAAATGTCAGAATTGGCCTGGGCACTCCAGAACGCCTGAAGGTGCTCCGTGCATGTTGGGTCTCTGTATGTGGCCACGCTGTGTAAAAGTCTCACACATTTGGTATCGCCACACTCAGGAGTAATAGCAGAATGTGTTTTGGGGTGTAATTTGTGGTATGCATATGCTGTGTGTGAGGGTCTCAAGAAATTAGATAGGCTGTCAGTACTTCAGGTGTGACCAATTTTCAGATATTGGCACCATAGCTTTTGGACTCTATAACTTTCACAAAGACCAAATAATTTCCACCGATTTGGGTTATTTTTACCAAAGATATGTAGCGGTATAAATTTTGGCCAAAATATATGAAGAAAAATTACTAATTTGCAAAATTTTATAACAGAAATGAAGAAAAATGTAATTTTTTTTTTACAGATTTTTCGGTCTTTTTTCTTTTATAGCGCAAAAAAAAAAAACAAAAAAAAAAACCCAGAGAACCCAGCGGTGATTAAATACCACCAAAAGAAAGCTCTATTTGTGTGAAAAAAAGGACAAAAATTTCATATAGGTACAGTGTTGCATGACTGAGTAATTGTCATTCAAAAACTGAAAATTGGTCTGGTTAGGAAGGGGGTTTAAGTGCCCAGTTGTCAAGTGGTTAAAGGATTCCCAACCACAGCTGTTCAAATACACCTTTGATTCCGTCCGCAAGACTCCGCTGCATACACCCAATTGTTCTTCTGGAAGTAGCCTTTTAGATGCAAATGTGGTTGTAAACCCTTACATACAATATACCCAGTGAAGTGACTGGCCTCAAGTTATACAAAAAGATGAAAAATCATCCTACATGTTATATCTGTTTATCTGCAGCCTTTTCTTCTCTACATCTGTAAAGTGCTGAATTTTAAAGCTTGTCCGAGAGTTCAAAAAAAGGAGGGCGGAGAGCTGAAGTTACACACTGCAATTCATGCTGATAGCAGAGAAACGAAGCAGCAGACAGAAATGACACTTACGCCACGTACACACGATAGGATTTTCCAACGGAAAAAAAAAAAAATGGGAGCTTGTTGTCGGAAATTCCGACTGTGTGTAGGCTCCGTCTGACATTTTCCACCGGAATTTCTGACACACTAAATTTGAGAGCTGGTTCTCAAATTTTCCGACAACAAAATCCGTTGTCATAAATTCAAATCGTGTGTACATAATTCTGACGCACAAAGTTCCACGCATGCTCGGAATCAAGCAGAAGAGCCACACTGGCTATTGAACTTCATTTTTCTCGGCTCGTCATATGTGTTGTACGTCACTGCGTTCTTGACGTTCGGAATTTGACAAGATTTGTGTGACCGTGTGTATGCAAGACAAGTTTGAACCAACATCCGTCGGAAAAAAAACATGGATTTTGTTGTCAAAAAAAATACTATCATGTGCACAGGGCATTCAAGCTTTTAATGGAGACAAGTACACACTACAGATGCATATACTTTGTTCATATTTCATGTCTGAGGTTTACAACCACTTTAATGAAAGCAACATGCACATGTGCATCTTTAACTGCCACTCTAGGGTTATGCCAGTTTTTAAATGTTGAAACCACTAATCAACGTATTCACTCCCTTGTTATCTCTCGCCTTTACTATCGCAACTCCTTCCTCCCTGGACTACCTCTCTATAGGATAGCCCATCTTCAGTCTATCATGAATGCTGCTGCCAGACTCATCCACCTTACCAACCGCTCAGTGTCCGCCACCCCACTTTGCCAATTCCTCCACTGGCTTCCCATCGCCCACTGAATACAATTCAAAACATCAACAATAACATACAAAGCCATTTAAAACTCTGCCCTGAGCTACATCACCAATCTGGTCTCCAAATATCACCAAAACCATCCTCTCCGCTCCTCCCAAGACCTCCTGCTCTTTAGCTCCCTTGTCTCCTCCTCCTCCCATGCTTGTCTCCAGGACTTAGAGCCTCTCCCATCCTCTGGAACTACCCCAATCTGTCCGGTTATTTCCTACTCTGTCCACTTTTAGGCGATCCCTGAAAACTGATCTCTTCGGGGAAGCCTATCCTGCCTTCAGCTAACAGAATCTTCTATTTCTCCCATCAGTTCATCCCTCACAGTTACTTATCTTTTGTTACACCAGCCCCTCCCTATTAGATTGTAAGCTCCCAAGAGCAGGGCCCTCTTGTATTGAATTGTATTGTTGCTGTATTGTCTCCCTTTATATATTGTAAAGCGCTGCAATATAGAAATCCTGTATAATAATTGGTCAAGTGTTTGAGGATCCTATGGCCAGAATCTTTACCCGATTTTACTAGGATATGCACTCAGATCAGTCCATACTGAACACAAACATAAAAAACAAAACTATTTTAGAAAATTATTTTAATCAAATATATTTTTCCTACAGATAGAGGTCTCACTGCTCACTTGCAGCCAATAGATTTTAAGGAGGAGGCTACAACTCCAGGTTTTCTGGGGCCCGATTTACTGTTATGCTGTGACAAACCTATTTGTGAAAGGACATGATTAACCGGAGATCAATTACAGATTACAGCCAGAGGATTTAGAAGTACACACTTCTCTCATTTCTGATAGCAGAGATATAATTGTCTGCATTTTCAGTATGCAGAAGCAGTGCTAGGATTTCCTTTTAGAAAACCCTGCATGATCTAGAAACTTTGCATTGCAAAGGCCCCCCATAATAGGAGCCACCGGCGCTCCTGCCAAATGCCCCAGAGCAAGCAGCTTGCTATGGGGGCACCCAAGCAGGCTCACTCCACAGCCGCTGCTCTAAGTGTCCATTCACACACAAGGCCGTGGCTCGGCCCCACCACCTCTCTCCTCATTGGCTCACTGGCTGTGATTGACAGCAGCAGGAGGAAGAGCTGAGGCAATGGGGCTCAGGTAAGTAATGAATACATAGAACGCATGAAGGTAGTAAAAGAAAAAAAAAAAAAAAACTTCTGCGCTTAGAACAGTTTTAAAGCAGTCCATTGAAGACTTGATTTGTTCCCCCCGTGCTGAAAAAAAAAAAAAATAATAATAATTTGCTTGATTTTCCCATCAACACGGACGGTGAATCCATCCCGCAGCGCTATGGTGTTCTGCCGGTGGGGGCGCCTTCTTAAAGTGTCTTTAAGGGGAGAAAGTTTTTTCTTTTCTTAAAGCATTTTATGCATTAAGATAAAAAGCCATCTGTGTGCAGCAGCTCCCCTAACACTTACCTGAGCCCCCTCTGTCCAGAGATGTCCACGAATGTCTCAGCCGTCCGAGAGACTCTCCCTCCTGACTAATTTCTTTGCAAGTGGAAAAACTTACAAAATCTGCAGGGAATCTCAAACCATCTATGGCCTGCCTAAAGTCCAATTTCACCTTCCCCTTAAAGGATTGAAATCAAAACTAATCTATTTGTTATTAGCCTCCCGTGCTTTATTTTTAAAGATCCTGCAGCCTGAGCAGAAAAGACTATAGCCAAGGACCACTGCTTTTGGTGTGAAAGCAATGGTCTCTATACAGCGGACTAACACCCCACCCTATCTTGTCATCACTACAGTGCTGCAATCAGCGACACTTGATTAAGAGCGCAAGCACAGCTGATTGCAGAGGGCGGGGGGCCTCAGAAGAAAAAAAAAAAAAAAAGGGAAATCACACCACCACACAGAGACCACTGCCCTCGCTGACAGCAACAATCCCTAGGTGCAGTAGATGTTGGAGACCTTGCATTCCTCCACCTTCCGTTTGAGGATGCCCCACAGATGCTCAATAGGGTTTAGGTCTGGAGACATGCTTGGCCAGTCCATCACCTTTACTCTCAGCTTCATTAGCAAGGCAGTGGTCGCCTTGGAGGTGCGTTTGGGGTCTTAATGCTGGAGGTCGATATGTTGGCATACTGCCCTGCGGCCCAGTCTCTGAAGGGAGGGGATCATGCTCTGCTTCAGAATGTCACAGTACATGTTGGCATTCATGGTTCCCTCAATGAACTGTAGCTCCCAAGTGCTGGCAGCACTCATGCAGCCCCAGACCATGACACTCCCACCACCATGTTTGACTGTAGGCAAGACACACTTGTCTTTGTGCTCCTCACCTAGTTGCCGCCACACACGCTTGACACCAACTGAACCAAATAAGTTTATCTTGGTCTCATCAGACCACAGGACATGGCTCCGGTAATCCATGTTCTTAGTCTGCTTGTCTTTAACAAACCATTTGCGGGCGCTTGTGCATCAGCTTTTGAAGAGGCTTCCCTCTGGGACGACAGCCATGCAGACCAATTTGATGCAGCGTATGGTCTGAGTACTGACAAGCTGACCCCACCCCCACAACCTCTGCAGCAATGCTTGCAGCGCTCATAAGTCTATTTGCCAAGGACAACCTCTGAATATGATGCTAAACAAGTGCACGCAACTTCTTTGGGTCGACCATGGCGAGGCCTGTTCTGAGTGGAACCTGTCCTGTTAAACCACTGTATGGTGTTGGCCACCGCACTGCAGCTTAGTTTCAGGGTCTTGGCAATCTTCTTATAGCCTAGACCATATTTATGTAGAGCAACAATTTCTTTTTTTCAGATCCTCAGAGAGTTCTTTGCTATGGAGTTGCTGTGTTGAACTTCCAGTGACCAGCAAGAGAGTGAGAGCGATCACCAAATTTAACACACCTGCTCCCCATTCATACCTGAGACCTTGTAACACTAACGAGTCACATGACACCAGGGAGGGAAAATGGCTAATTGGGCCCAATTTGGACATTTTCACTTAGGGGTGTACTCACTTGTGTTGCCAGCGGTTTAGACATTAATGGCTGTGTGTTGAGTTATTTGGAGGGGACAGCGAATTTACACTGTTATACAAGCTGAACACTCACTACTTTACATTGTAGGAAAGTGTCATTTCTTCAGTGTTGTCACATGAAAAGATATAAAATATTTACAAAAATGTGAGGGGTGTACTCACTTTTGTGAGAATATAAAATTATTATATATAGTATGTATGTATGTATGTATGTATGTAGATAGATATATAAAATGTTTGTGCTCTATATTTTGGCTTTGAATTAGCTTGATGTGATTGTAAAGTGTTATACTTACCTCCTTTGTGCAGTGGATTTGCACAGGGCAATCTGGATCCTCCTCTTCTCGGGTCCCACTTTCCTGTCGAGTGCCCTCATAGCAAAAAGCTTGCTATGGGGGCACCTGAGCCAAGCTACAGCTCCGTGCGTCCATTCAGACCCAGAGCTGCAATTCGGCCCCACCCCCTCTGTCTCCTGATTGGCTGACAGCTGCGGGAGCCAATGGTGCCGCTGATTTGTCCAAGTCAATCAGGAGGAGAGGCCCAGATGGCCAAGGGACTCGTGGACATCACTGGAGAGAGATGGGGGTCAGGCAAGTATTAGGGGAGCTGCTGCACACAGAAGGCTTTTTATCCTCATGCATTAAGATAAAAAAAAAACCTTCTGCCTTTACAACACCTTTAAATTCACACATACACAACAGACTAGACAGGAAACGCTTCTAACTATGCTGGCAAAGAACTAGTTAAGTAGATGCTTATGAGCTGACAGACCACATTGCTGCGGGCTGCTTCTGTTCACATATGATGTGGGGGAGGGAAAGCACAAACTTTTTAAGTTTTTGCTTTTTGTATGAAGATCTCTGGTGAAGTAGGGTGTACTCGTACTAAAGGTCTGACATTGTATATACACTGGGCAGAGCTGGAGAGGGGAAAAAAAAGAAAACTAAAAACAGGAAAATCGGAAGAGGAAATGCCAGAGGCATGACTGGACACAACTACTATTCAGAAAGGAAGACATAGTGGGGGATGCAACTAGATCTCTCTCTTTAAAGCTGTAAAGATAGTCACAAGATACACTGGAAAGGATCAGCAACATAATTGTTTCACTGAAAGTGACAGTTTGGACAGTAGAACTGTCTGGCAGAGAACTAAAGCAATGAAATCTTAAAAATTATATCCGTTCTATTCATGCTAAAAACTTACAACATAACTTGAACTTTATTTTACATCCTAAAAGCTTAAGTTTGCTAGATTTCTGCTTGTACGCATGTACAGTAGAGGTCGACCGATATGGGTTTTTCTCTGGCTGTTGCCGATATTTAGAAAAATCGGGGCGGCCGATATATGATGCCGATTTTTGCAGCCGATATTTTGGGCCGATTTTTGGATGGGGATGCATTGTGGAGAGGGATGGATGGTGCTGAGCATGGATAGGGATGCATTGTGGAGACTGGAGAGATGGATGGTGTTTGCTGGGCGTGGATGGGGATGCATTGTGGAGACTGGAGGGATGGATGGTGTTTGCTGGGCGTGGATGGGGATGCATTGTGGAGACTGGAGGGATGGAGTTTGCTGGGCGTGGATGGGGATGCATTGTGGAGACTGGAGGGATGGATGGTGTTTGCTGGGCGTTGATGGGGATGCATTGTGGAGACTGGAGGGATGGATGGTGTTTGCTGGGCGTGGATGGGGATGCATTGTGGAGACTGGAGGGATGGATGGTGTTTGCTGGGCGTTGATGGGGATGCATTGTGGAGACTAGAGGGATGGAGTTTGCTGGGCGTGGATGGGGATGCATTGTGGAGACTGGAGAGATGGATGGTGTTTGATGGGCGTGGATGGGCGTGGATGGGGGTGCATTGTGGAGACTGGAGAGATGGATGGTGTTTGATGGGCGTGGATGGGGATGCATTGTGGAGACTGGAGGGATGGATGGTGTTTGCTGGGCGTGGATGGGGATGCATTGTGGAGACTGGAGGGATGGAGTTTGCTGGGCGTGGATGGGGATGCATTGTGGAGACTGGAGGGATGGATGGTGTTTGCTGGGCGTTGATGGGGATGCATTGTGGAGACTGGAGGGATGGATGGTGTTTGCTGGGCGTGGATGGGGATGCATTGTGGAGACTGGAGGGATGGATGGTGTTTGCTGGGCGTTGATGGGGATGCATTGTGGAGACTAGAGGGATGGAGTTTGCTGGGCGTGGATGGGGATGCATTGTGGAGACTGGAGAGATGGATGGTGTTTGATGGGCGTGGATGGGCGTGGATGGGGGTGCATTGTGGAGACTGGAGAGATGGATGGTGTTTGATGGGCGTGGATGGGGATGCATTGTGGAGACTGGAGAGATGGATGGTGTTTGCTGGGCGTGGATGGGGATGCATTGTGGAGACTGGAGAGATGGATGGTGTTTGCTGGGCGTGGATGGGGATGCATTGTGGAGACTAGAGAGATGGATGGTGTTTGCTGGGCGTGGATGGGGATGCATTGTGGAGAGAGATGGATGGTGCTGAGCATGGAAGGAAGAGGAGCTAGCTAGTGCTGGCCTCAATCACCTGCTGGCAGGGAAATTACTAGTCAGACAGGCGGCGGAGGCTCAGGCTTGTGAGTGACACACTAATGATAATGATGTTTTCTTCCTCTGCTACAGTCCGCCAGGGGGGAGGGGGGCGGGGCTAGTGAAACTTTCTCCTTCACTTCTCCTCTATAGAGGCCAGCCGTCGTGCAGGCTATCGGCGCTGCGGGTGAAGTATTCATTTCACATGCTGTAGGGGGAGCGGGACCCTGATCAGTACTGCTGGCGTCCCTGCGGGTCGGGTATAGTGTAGCAGCCTCGAATCGGCCTAATTTCCATAATAATTGGCCGATGCCGATTTCTTAAAAACAGCCAAATATCAGCCTCTAATGTACAGTATAGCTGTGCCTGGCCAGTTAAAGTGGTAATAAACTAAAAAGAAAAAAAATATAATTACAGCTTACCATCCAGATGTGGTGGCTGCATTGATCATCTTTTAAGGCTTTTTTCCCTTATTTCATCTGGTGATCCTGCCAGTAACAGTTCCTGTCTTAAGGCATCTGCATTATGGATGTAGTAGTAAAGAGGAGACCTTTGGACAGCAGCATCATCAGTCTGGGGTGAGGATAGTGATAGGCTGCTCATAGATTAGGCTTTTGTTTTTCATTCAGCCAGTGGGCCGAAAGAAAAACGGATTCCTCCATACACAAGCAAGGTGGATGGAGTAATCCCACCCCTGCTGGGACATTCTCCACTGTCCGAATACATTGATCAGTGGCTACAGCCACCGATTCAGAAAAGTTTTCCAAAGTTCCTGTTCATCAAAAATCAACCGTGAGTCAGACTTCGGTAGAGCATGAACGACCATAAATGGATCAAAAAAAATTGGGCCGGTCCCTGCTGATCAGCCCAAATTTCAATCTGTTTATGGCCAGCTTTAGACTAGTAGAGTTAAATGGACTTGGCCAACAAATTGAAGCTCAAATCCAGCTAATACTTAATAAGCAGTTACAGTAAACTTTTTTTGGGGGATAAAAGGTATTACATAAATAAAAGCTGATCATTTGAAGTTCTCAGTGGTAAATGGTTTGTCTCTGTCTTCTGCCATTTTGTCTAGAGAGCCTGATCTGTTAAAGTAACTGAAAAAGACTTACCTGCTACATCGCCAGGTGACAATGTAAAGAAAAAAAAAAAGGAAAGAAAAAAAGAAAGAAAAACGAATGTGGCCACCACATCGAAGATCTGGTAAGCTGCAATACATTTTTGTTTTTAGAATAATAAATCTTTAATAATGGCATATTAATGCGGAACTTCACTCTTCCTCCTCCGCCTTCCACTGCTGAAACACTTTTTTGGGGAGAGTACCTAGTTTTGACAGGTACCCACTCTCGCTTGGAATCACCTAGGCAATTCCACTGGAAGTTCATCTCCCTGCAGCAACCTTCTAAAACACGTCACATGTCCCATAAGGCCATGGGACTAGTCACAGCGTGGTGTGGCTCGCACATGCACAGTTGAGAGCCGGCTTCTCACATGTAGTATGGCAGCACCAGGGACCTGAAGATCAGTGAAGGGTCTGGTGCGAGTGTGTACAGCACTGGATCCCTGGACAGGCAAGTGTCTTACTAAAAAAGTCAGCAGCTACAATTTAAAAAAAAAAAAAAAAAAAAAGACTGTAGTACTGCTATAAACAAAATATGAAACGCTACAGGAAATAAGTATAGTGGTTAAACTACTTCCTGCAAAAATCATGTAAATTCATATAGAAAAATGTATTGACTGAACATGATTTCATAGATAAAAAAATGGTAAGTACTTAAATGGAGCTGTTTAATAATGTAACATCAAAAGTGTTTGATTTTTTATTTATTTTTTTTAATATGAAGTGGTGACGGATTTGATGCCCTGCCAGGTTTTTATAGGGAGATTTGCTCTTTTGAACGGTTCTGATCACCAGGAATGAAACAGAGGTTAAATCTCAAATTTCACCACCAGAACTAGAAGAGGAGATCCTCCAGTGGGAAAACCTGCCCCAGCGACAGCTGTCTAACCAGGGTTCACACTAACGTGTTCCAAACAATAGGGCCCTTTCCGAAAGGGTGCTGTGTGCGTTTGGTGCGATGCAGTGCGTTTTAGAGCCCCATAGACTTTTATGGAAACTGCAAGCAAATCGCATGGGTGTTCAAATGCATTGCTATTTCAGTGCATTTTCTAAGATGGTTGTCCTCTATTTGTAAGGTCAGAGAAATATTTTGTCCAGAAGAGAAATCGTAGCGCTGTCCAATCGTGTCAAAGCCACAGCAGAATCGCACCACAACTGCTCCTTGAAATCACACTTGAAATGCATAGAAATCAAACCAGTGTGAACTAAGGCTAGGGGATCTCTTTCACAATAAAGAAATATCCTCGTACTCCCTTTTGAGTATACAGGGCAGAAAGCAAAGAGAAATCTCCCTAATGAGGCACAGATGGCCCCCGACACTGGTTTTCATATTCCTACTCCATTCAAAATGTGGGGGGGGAAAAAAATGGCTTTATATTTTTAATTCAAACATATGCACTGTAGGTTTCATTCAAAGTTGTGTGAAAATTCACTCTGTGCAACAGGACTGCACTTCCCTTCTGTCTGACTAAAACAAGGCAAAACACTCATGAGAATCATGAGAACTTATTCATCAGTAACAACTGGAGTTTCAGGGTTGGTCAGCCAAGAAAAGGGGGGGGGGGCGGGGACTTGTGCTGAGAGAAATATACTGTCTGTCATTGTCGGCTTCTATCTCTAAAAATGTTAGCTGTCCGTTTTTAGAGGATTCATAAGCTGCAGTACTTTCTGATATCACGAACATGGAATATATGTATGCACATAAGTGTTTCAATATGCTTGTTCCAGGTAAAAGACAAAGGAAATGTTGAAGCCAAAGACAAAAGGCAACTAGCATGTTTAAAAAGATCAGGAATTGCAGCCTACACTTTTCTCAGTTCATGTTTCCATTAAAGCCAAATAAACCAGAAGAAAAAAAAAAAAAAATGTATTTAGGATGCCTCCGCCCAGTATTCATGAATTATTGCTAATTTAGTCTAGGGGTGCAATACAGAGAATAACTTATATAATTAGTCCACGTCTGCAGACTTCTTTCCTGTTGGTACTGAAATGGACAAACAGTCCCACAAAGCCACCCCTATTCTCCCGATAGTGTGGCTGCCTCCTTACCATCATATTTAAAGCATTTGTTACCCAAAAACTTCATATTCCTGATATGTGCCTGCTGTTCCATGTACTTGTATGTGAAAAGTATCCTGTTCTCTTTGTATTGCTTCCCTTATGTGAAATCACTGGTGTTCCTGCCAGTCCCTCTGCTCTCCTATTAAAAAAAAAAAAAAAAAAAAAACTGACCGCACTAAGCAGGAGAGCATGCAGTAGTCAGTTCTCTAGCTATGTTGGGAACTCTGTGATTTCCTCCAATGATCAGACTTGTCCTGACACATCCCCGCTGCACAGCCATTCACTGGCAAGCTCAGTGTGCTGCTGCGTCCCCTCCCCCCCCCTCTTATGCAGCTGAGAACAGAGGGAATGTGATCATTTATAAATCAAAAAATAAATAAAAAAATCACTAATTAAATCACTTTAATGCAAACAAGGAACCACTGCTGGTCTTGCACTGAACATGAGGATGTCAAAAGTTGCCCACATTCTGCAGCTTGAGCAGGAGCAAGAAAAAATTTCAAAAATCAACAAAAATACAGAATGCAATGATTTGTAATTTTCATAAACCCATATTTTTTTCCACAATAGAAATCAAATGTTTAAAACAGAAAATGTACAATTTTAAGAAAAAAATAAGGTAGGTTTGAATTTGATGCCAGAAACAAGTCTCAAAAAGGTTGTGATAGGGCCATGGTTTCCACAGTGTAGCATCCCCGCTTAACAACACTCTGTAAGCCCCGGTTCACACAGGGGCGGCACGACTTGCAGGTCGCCTCACCGAGGCGACCTGCACACGACTCCCACGGCGACTTGCAAAACAACTTCTGTATAGAAGTCTATGCAAGTCGCTCCTATTAGAACGGTTTCATTGTACAGAACGGGAGGCGACTTGTCAGGTGGCTAGGTCGCCTGACAAGTCGCCCCTGTGTGAACCGGCTCTTAATGTCTGGGAACTGAGTAGACCAGTTGCTGGAGTTTTGGGAGACGAATGTTGTCTCATTCTTGCCTGTTATATGATTCTAACTGCTCAATTGTCCGAGGTCTTTTTTGTATTTTTCCTTTCAAGATGCACCAATTTTTTTCAGTTTGTGAAAAGTCTGGACTGCAGGCAGGCCAGTTAAGCACTCGGACTTATGCGGTTTGGCATTGTTCTGCTAAAATATGCAAGGCTTTCCCTGAAAAAGCATATTCTGCTCTAAAACCCAGATATATATCTTTCAGCATTGATGGTATCATTCCAGATGTGCAAGCTGCCCCTTTCATATGCACTAATGCACCCCCATACCATCAGAGATGCAGGCTTTTGAACTGAGAGCTGGTAAGCTAAAATGTCCCTTTCCCCTTTAGTGCAAAATATATATATATATATATATATATATATATATATATATATATATATATATATATATATATATATATATATATATATATATATATATATATATATATATATATATCAAATGTTTGATTTATCTGACCACAGGTCAGTTTTCCACTTTGCAACAAAAATGAGCTTTGGCCCAGAGAAGATGACATTTCTGGATCATGTTCAGATATGGTTTCTTCTCTGCATGATAGAGCTTTGCATCATGGCAAGTGTTCATAGACAGCGATTTTCAAAGTATTCCTGAGCCCATGCAGTTTTTAATCGCAGTGTCTTCCGAGGGCCCGAAGAACATGGGCATCCAGGATTGCATTTCTGCCTTGTCCCTGGGGAGCAGAGATTTCTCCAGATTCTCAGGATCTTTTAATATTATGTACTGTAGATGATATGTTTAGTCTTTGCAATCATACATCGTGTAACATTCTGAAATTGTTCGACACTTTTTAGATGCAGCTCCGCCCATCTTTACTACTGCGACACACTTGACTCTCCAAGATGCTCTTTTAACCAATCACGTTACTGACCTGTTGCCAATTAACCTAATTAGTGGAAAATTGTTCTTCCAGCTCTTCCTTGTTAGTACCACTTACTTTACCAGCTTTTTGTTGCCCTGTCTCAATTTTTTTTAAGATGTGCTGCTGCCATTACGTTCAAAATTACCTTTTTTCTTAAAATGTGTACTTTTCCCACTTTAAAACATCTGTCATGTTCTCCATTTTCTGTTCTGAATAAAAATTTTTTATGATATTTGCAAATCATTGTATTCTGTTTTGATGTACATTTTACACAGCATCCCAACGTTTGTGGAATTGGGGTAGTAGATTTTAGAGAACATGAATGTGCCGTCACATTTTATAGTTTCTCCCATGCAGTGGGTTTGTGCACGGATTAATTGCCCATTTTGTCTAGGGGTGGAAAAGCAACACTTACCCAATTCTTCAAAAAAAAGTGCTCCCCCACATCCAGCAGTGAACTGTTCCTGCTGCCCTCACGTTCAGAGCCAGTCTATAGGTGTGCTGATGTTGGGAACAGGCGATTTACAAGACCACCAATGTACGGGGAGCAGAAGCTGCGGGGACCAGTCTTGTGCTCGATCAGCGGATTAGGTACATATATCTCTGCTCTGCAAACCCCTAGACAAAAATGAGCAGTTAACCCATGCAGGAAAATATTTTTTTTTCCCCCCCGGAGTCCTTTAAGTAAAAAAATACAGGACAGCCAATATGCTTGTTGCCTCTAAATTGCAAACTTGTACAAGCAGGGCTCTCCCCTTTACCTCATTACTGATTTTTTTCCCCCTATACAACTGTATGTGCTCTTTATTGGATACATTTAATGTATTTATATTATCTGTTGCCCCCCCCCCCCAATCGCATTTACAGCACCACATGAGATGACAGTATTATAATAACTTTGTTAAGCAAATCCCAGGTACAACGCTTCTATTAATGGAAGCACATTTTCCAATGTCAAATAATCCTGTTACAACATAGATTTGAATAATGTGGTCCAGAATTAAAGTGTGTTTTCTTCATTCAGTGATGTGAAAAAAAAAAAAAAAAAGTTTTAAAATGTTGGTCCTTGTAATATTTTCAAAATTTAAAATTGTTCATTTAGACCACATTAAGCAATGAGATGAAATGTGAATGTACAGCCAGTATTGATCAACTGTAAAGCCAATTATAAGGTCCCATGGAAAAATACCCTTGTGATTTCTGGGGAAAACAGCGCCACCTAATAAATGAACAATACAAACGGTTACCACAGCACAAGTTTGTAGATCTCAAAACAGCAAGATACATTTAAAAAGTTACCTACAATGTCAAAATAAGTCAAGCATGACCGACAACAATAACTTTAATGACTTTGTGTTTCAGTCTTTACAATGAAAAAAAAAAAAAAAAAAGATACATAATCTTTGACTGACACAAAATAATTTGCTAAATGACCCTACATGCCAAGTTCTTCCTTTTACATGCAACAGAATCAGGCAACTACGTATTCAAACTAGACGACTACAACTCAATTACATTTAACAGGAGACTTTATAAAAATCTCTCATCACTGTTATTTATAAAAGATTTGTTAAGCAAGGTCTCTATTAACTAAATGTTTTTAAGAGATATAATCAAGCTTAGAAACAGCAGCATCAACGAATGGGACTATTTAAAATGTTTCAGAAGCATTTTTCAAAACAAATATACAATTCCCAGCTTAAAAAGAGGTAAAGGGCTATAATCCAGCCCATGCTGCTTGCACACAAAGACCGAAATTGAGCAAAAGGCACTTTAAATCACATTTAAAAACAGCCATCAACCATTTTACATGTAGTTCTGAATAGTTAATCTGACAACAGTAGAAAAATAATCAAATTATCAACACCGTAGATAAAATAGCCAAGAAATGCACTTTTTTTTATTCCATAAAACCTACGTAAAACTGGAAAAGTTCCAGAAGCACAAAAATATTGTTTTCATTGCTCATATAAAAAGTTGTGGAATAACTAAAACAGCTTATAAAAACAGCAGTATTCAAGTTACAACAAATAGTTCTTAGGGCTTGAGAAACAAAAACGCATCACAAGTTCACCTTCCAAACCCTGTTCCTCCATTTCCTCCCACATGAAGATCACTCCTTCTGCCTTTCCGGCAGGAGCACAGCTATCCGGCCCCCTGGACATAAATAAGGTAAAAGATGGTCTGGGCTTGACAGCCACACACCAGATCTCCAGACATCTCTGATAATGCCAGGGAGGAGCCTCTTCCTAAAGTCCAACCCAGCAGACAAAAAAAAAAAAAAAAAAAAAAAAAGGAGGGTGAATCAGAGGAGGGGGTCCACATTTATTTCCCAGCGTATCGAAGGCATTTTAACAGACTGTTCCTTCCCAAAAGCAATACATTAAAGAACCCACTTCATCTTTTGTCAAAATTTGAAAACCTGTTTATAAGGAAATGTGATATTTTTGCAGTGAAAATAAAGAATTGCATGGAATGTCAGCCATGTAATAAAGTTAACACAGCTGCTGTCCTTCAGTCACAAACACAAGGTAAGTGTTTGTACAAATCAAATAACATCTTCAAGTCTGCTTCTATGCCATGAGACCACATCAACATATAGATGACCCCTTTTTATTTAGAATGAAGCACTAATAAATATAATATATATATATATATATATATATATATATATATATATATATATATATATATATATATATATATATATATATATATATATATATATATATTTACATTTTACAGATAATAGAAGCAAGCATGCAATCTGAATTTTTTTTCAGAAATCTCCTTAGTTACTAGCTGAACATCTTATTTGTCCAATAGAGTCTATCAACTTATAGCTAGTAACACAACTTGTCATGTACACAAAACAAATTTTACAATCAGACCTTCAAGTAAAGTTGTTCTTGTACGCTCAACATATATAATGTCACGCACATTAAAAGTGATCACATGGTTTCAGTGGATCACTGGTTTCTGTCAGGCAAGCATACAAACCAGCAGTCGGCTGGCTCCCAATCAGCACTCTCAGCCAATGGCTGTATTTGGGCGGGGCATCCCCCCCCCCTCCCCGTCAAAACACTATAGAGCAGCGGGGGGGGAGGTTGCTGTACTAACGCTGGATTGGTTATATACAGTGGCTCCAACCAGAGCTGTCAGGTTTTTTTTTTCATCCAACCACAAATAAAAAAAATAAAATAAAAAGCGCTAACTAGGTGTGCATACGAGCTAAAAATGGTTTATCTTAGGATACAAAAGAGGAAACCATTAAATCTAGCAACATTTTTTGACAATCTTCAAAAGCACACATGTAATAATTAGACTATGTATCTCACTCCTTGCCTTTTGGCCTAATTATGCTAATTAGAGACACAGTTGCTAAAAACTTCCTGGCACACTTTGCCATCAATCCCCTAAGGGAACTGTTAAACAGAAAAAAATAGAATCTTTAAATTCTGAGTCAATGAAACAAACATAACTAATCATTATGGACAATTTCACTTATTATCACATATTTGTAATATTTATTACAGGTACTTATATAGTACCATCAATTTAAGCAGAGCTTTACATATATACGGTACAATGTACATTCACATCAGTCCCTACCCACAAGTAGCTTACAATCTAAGGTCTCTCATTCATTCTCACATACACATACTAGGGCCAATATAGACAGGAGCCAATTAACCTACCAGCATGACATTGGAGTGTGGGAGGAAACCAACACAAACACAGGAGACTATGCAAACTCCATGCAGGTAGTGCTGGGGTTGGGATTTGATCCGATGACCCCAGTGCTACTATGTGGAAGTGCCAACCACTTAGCCACTGTGCCCCCCCCCCCCCCCAAATAATAATGTAAACCACAAAACAATATAAACAGCATCTACCATAGAGAAAACACACCCAGTAGTGCAGCTAGACCAGTACCATAGTCATTTCCTAAAAAAAAAATTCTAATACTAATAGCCCATAGCAATGGAATAGGTACAGTAATGCCCTGTTTACAACAGTGCATCTTGGGTGCAGTGCAGAATAAAAAAAATCCTGCTTGAACCATCTTTAATGTGTTTTCATCAAAATGCATGTTATTTAGTGTTCAATGGTAATGCATGTAAAATTTGCCTTGAATGGGTCACAAGTGTGAACAATTTCTAACCAATAGGGCAACTGGCATCCTTATGCTAAACCATACATACAGCATTTTTCAAGCCACTGAGAACACCATCGTTATATTACAAAAATGATCAACAATGCAACCTATGGAAGTTACTACTAAGAACCATGACAATATAGAAATTGTTGATGGCAGACTGCCCTGATAGGTTTGCACATGTGTAAGATCCTGGGAAAGGAGCAGATCAGAAATCCGGTACGAACACGGTCAATAAAACCTACTGCCTCCTGTGTGAAAAGGCAGTGGGGTGGAATGTTCATAACCAAAGTTAGTTTGCTGTGGTCACTACTTGCTTCAAGCGATTATCTAAAAGTATGTATTCAGACTGCCGTCTTAAAGGGGTATTAAAGTCATTTTTTCCCTAATGCATTGCCTGGTAAGAAAAAAAAAAAAAAAAAAAAAAAAGAAGTGTTCCACTATTTCTCCTCCCCCCCCAGTCTCAAACACATACAAGGCCTCTCTCGATCCAGAGCTTTGCCTGTCTGGTCTCTCTTCCTCCTCTCACAGCCATGCTTGGTGGGGCTGTGTGTGTCTTTGGACACATACAGCCTGGCTCAGGAGTGCACCCACATAGCTAGCTACTAAGGAACCCGCTGAAAGACGATATGGATAGTGCCGGTGGGGGACTGAAAAAGGTGGTGTTGGACCACTCTGTGCAATATTGTTGCAAAGAGCAGGCAGGAATAACCTATTTTAGGAAAAAAGGAGGGCCTTTAGAACAAGGTAATAGAGGAGGTGGGGTTTTCTTAGCCAAGAACACTCTCCTGTATGCATGCTTGAGCTAAGGGCAGATGGATTCCAGGAAGTAAATACTACAGGAATCATTGCCCTTACTCAAGATGGCCACAGATAAGTGCTACATGTCACATGCCTGACGAAGGTGCTGCGTGGCTCCAAAACGTTGCACTTATCCTGTTGTGATGTGCTCTTTCTACAATAAAGGCTTTGGACTGCAATTCGAGGGGTTATTCCTCTGCATTGTGTACAAAGGCCCTTTTATCCCCCTCCCCCCCCGTACTGCCTATCTGGGGAAGGCCAGCTAACACAGGCAGAGTAGCTGACCTGCACATGCTCAGTTGTGTCTTATGCTGGAGAGAACATTTACTTGTTCTTAGAGATAGCCAGATCACATGATATTGACATCACACATGTGGGCGTGTATACAGGCTGTAGTGGAAATATGCTCCTACCTGAACTCTCAGCGGAGAAACTGTGCAGTTTATCATGTAACCGTAGTATACAAATTATCCAAAAAGGTATATAGTGGCAGTATTTTAATTTATAAAGAAGATTTATAAGCTGTGGGCACTGTGGAGGGGGCGGCAGATGAAATATTTTCATATTACTGGGTTTAGTGACACTAACAAAATTAAAGCATTGAGACATAGATGGGTCAGTTTTCTTAGATTTTTAAAAATGAAAAAAAAAAAAAAAATAGTGTTTTTGGTGCTCAGATGTAGTGATCAGCTTTAGGCCCCTTTCAGACCCGTGGATCCATATTTAGCCATCCGCTTGCTCAGCGGGGATCGCTCCACTGATCGCGGCAGATGACAAGTCCATCTCTGTACACTGTGCAGGGATGGACCTGTCAGAGAGACTGCTCTCCTCTATGGGCGGGGTGGGAAATAGGATGATTACAGACCGCCTGTCCGCTTTTATCCGATCTGCTAGACGGATGGAAAATAGGACATCCAGCCGTCTAGATTTTGCGGATCGGATGTCAGCGGATATGTCACCACTGACATCTGTCGCTCCATAGAGATGTATGGAGCGACCGTTCAGATCCGCCTAAAAAAAAAAACCTGACAGGGGTATATGAACATGCGCACATGTGAAAGGGGCCTAAATGTGTTGATGGGGAAATCAAGTAGTTTTCTTTCCTTCAACCAACGGTTGAAGGAAAGAAAATTGGTTAACGTATGGCCAGCGCCTTAGAGAACAAAAATGACCAAACAGGGTCAATGCAACATACCAATCTACGAAAAACCATGACACAATAGACATTTTTGATGGCAGGCTGCCTGATAGGTTTGCTCATGGGCAGGATGCTGGAAAGGGGAATCACAAATCCCATATGAACATACTTCTGCACAGCACTGGAGAATCTTCTCATGTGATTGGGGATCCTTAGCTTCTCAAGGATCCTGTGTTGAGGGTGAGTGACAACCAACACCTACAGGAAGAGGCCTGAAGTCAGGGGTGGGGTGAGGAATATATATATTTTGCAATATATATCTTTTTTGGGAGGGGGGTTTAGCATTTTCATTTTTTTGAATTGGCTCCTTACATGGAGTTGCAATGAACACGACTCATTCAATGATCAGGCTAATAAGGAGCCATGAGGGTCTGGGAGTAGTGGGGAGACATGAAGCCACAAACAATACACATGTAGGACTCTTTCCATTAGCACTGTGTAGAAGGGGGTATCCTTATCTTATAATATTCATGTCTGCTCTCAGGAAGCCATTCTGATGCAGGACACAGAGGCCTCACCCTCCTTAGCCTCATGTAAATAAGCCCTGTTCTCTCCTCCAGCACATTCTTCAGTCTATATAAACATTAGTACCCAGCTGCCTCTCTTCCCCTCCTCTACAGTACTGGGCCTCTTCCCTCCATCATTCCTCTCTGTAGCAGCACACAACGGGGCCCCGCACTCCCCTCTCCATACGCCAGGCACGGCCCACACTCAGTCTAGCAGAGCCCGGGCTGTGTGTTTGTGAGACTCACCCATGATGCTTTCGGTACTGTCCAGTCGTCGCCTCGACTCGTACGCGTCTCTGCGCTCTCTTTCTCACTGACACAGCCCCGGGACGTTGCCGTGCGCTACGTCTACGGAGGGGCAAGGAAGCGACGGCTTCTGCCCACACTCTGACGTCAGGTCGTAGGCGGGGACGCTGCTGGTAGAATGTCTCCGCCCGCCAGACATAAGGGGAGGGGTTAGGGCGGAAGTCGCGCCTAAATGTTGGCGTCACGTAGAGCGGGCGGGGTTGAACGCTTAGACAGCGTAGGGTTGGAAGTTGGTTGAGGAGAGGTGGCGGCCAATGGCAGAGGGTTGGGATGTAGAGCTAGTACGGTGTAGTGGGAGGCTGTATAGGGTTATACCATTCGTGTCTTTTCTTCTGTTTTTACTATATTTAGGAAGGTGAGAACGCGGGTAGTAATATGCGCACCAATCACAGTGAGAGTTAGGTGTGGTGTGACTGACACGTCAGTGGTTGTGGGCTAGGGGGAGGAGTCTGTTGCTTTCTGTTAGTAGAGGCAGCTGAGGGGAGGGAGTGCGATGTGTACGGTCATACGGAGATCAGTTTTGCCGTGTGACTGTGCTGTAGTCTGAACATTTCCCGCTCTAGGATAGAAAGCATGTCTCCTGTAGATGGGCTGTGCGGTATGAGTGCGGGGCGCAGGCGTACTTCCTGTATGCGGAGCGCGGGAAGCGTGGCTAGGATTCCACTCTGCTAAGAGAGATCTGTGATCTCCGCTATTCTAATAAGGAACAGATGAGGGAACATGTGTGCCAGATCATCTTCACTTACTGTTAGGGGGAAGATAATGGAACCAGACTAATGTTGGCCATACACCAGTAAAAGAATCGTTCAAACTTGTTTTTGAAAAATGAGCGCAAACAAAATCCTATATTAAACCAAATTTCCCACGATTAATCGTTCCATGGACATAGATTAATCAGTTTCTTGTTTGCTTTTTTTTTTTCTTTCTTCAGATATGCGCAGTACCAACAGCTCAGTTTTTAACGGGCATGAAACACATTAAAGCGATATTAACCACTTGCCGGTCGTGCTATAGCCAAATGGCGGCGTCGGCTAGTTCTGAAACGGCGTTGTATGATCATGCCCGTTGCGGGGGGGACTCTGTTTGCAGTGTATAGAGGACACTGCTGATCACATATTGCGGTAAAGAGCCACCATGTGATCAGCTGTGTCCAATCACAGCTGATCACGTATATGTCAACAGAAGCCAGTTATCGGCACTTCAGTATGATGAGATAAGAGCCAATAACCAGCTTCCCTAAAAGGGACATGATTATCAGTGCCCACCAGTTCTGCCAATCAGTGTCACCTATCAGTGCAAACAAACAATATATTTGGGGGGCAAACCCTAAAAGATGCATTTATGATGGTGCAGCCATAAGACAGAACAAAATATTAACACGCACACATGCAAAAAAGACATTTACCTTCTGCAAGACTATTTAAAACACCTAAACATTTTAAAAAAATATGGGGATTTGGTCATACCATATTGCTATATGGTGCTTAAGCCCACTTACTGCGACTAAGTACCCCATAGTTAGTGGGTCCTACGCTATCCATAGAATGGGAAATCCTGCTTCTCTGAACCATGGGAGAAATACACTCCTCTGTATGGGAGAACTAAAGGACCCCACCTATGACACAGGTGGACACTAATGAGAGGCAATGATGAGGGAGTGGTGTGCAGCCTCATCAGCACACATTAGTGAAGGAGAGAAATTACCTGTTTGCAAAATTTTATAACAAACACTGAAACATTTTTTGTTTTTTCCAAATTTTCAGTCTTCGTTGATTTAGCAGTAAATAAAAAACCCACAAATGATTAAATACACCAAAAGAAAGCTCTATTTGTGTGAAAAAAACCCCGTTAGACTTACCAGTAACGGTATTTCCAGGACAGCTACTTGAGATGATTGGCTCCACCCTCTACAGGAAACACAAATCAGATACAATTCAAAAGGCCCCTCCCTTTCCTCTGCCCCTTAGTTGTTTAGAAGATCAAGTAAACCTCCACCAAACGTGCACTAGGCAGAGGAAAAAAACAGAAACGCATATAAAAAACACCACCACCAGGTAAACATGGTCAACCAGTGAAAAAACAGAATAGGGTGGGAATATAGACTCTGTCCTGGAAGGTTCCTGGAAATACCATTACCGGTAAGTCTAACGGGGGTTTTCCCCCCCTCACCTTCCAAGACAGCTACTTGAGGGGAGAAGCAAGATTCTATACCTTAGGGAGGGACGACAGCCTGAAGCACTTTCCTACCAAAGGAGAGGTCCTGGCTGGAAAGCATCTGTACTCTATAATGTTTGATAAATGCATGAGAGGAGGACCAGACGGCAGCTTTAGAAATTTCTTCCCATGAAGCCCCCTCTCTTTCTGCCCATGATGTGGCCATGGATCTCTATGAATGAGACCTAATTCTAGAAGGAGGGGTGCGACCTGACGCTTTGTATGCCTCACAAATAGCTCCCCTAATCCACCTAGCAATAGAACTTTTCGATGCTTTGGAACCCTTCTTGAACAACACCAACAGTTGTGAGGAACTCCTAAAACCTACTGGACTTTTCTAGATAAAGCAGAAGACATCTCTTCACGTCTAAAAGACTAAACCTTTCCTCCGCATTCTTGGGAGAGGTGTAGAAACTAGGAAGGACTACCTCCTGGGACCTATGAAAGTTGGAAGAAACGTTGGGTAAATAGAAAGGATCAGGCCTAATCACAGGAAAGAGACTCTAGATCAGAAATCCTTCTCCCTGACGTAATAGCTAAAAGGAAGGAAATCTTTAAAGAAATACATTTCAGGGAAGCCTCATGCAAAGGCTCAAAAGGAGTCCTTGTTAGCACATTTAACACTAACGACAGATGCCAGGGAGGAATATGTTTAATGACCTTGGGAGCATGTCTAGATCTGGCTGAAAGGGACCTCCTGAATAAAGGATCCCCTGCTATTCTTCTCTCTGTAAACAAAGATAGGGCAGCAATCTGAACCTTAAGGGTGCTGACAGAGAGTCTCTTTTCTACTCCCCCCTGCAAAAAATCCAATATACAGGGAGTGAAAAAAGAATCTAAACCGGTTTTCCTTTGCCAGGAAATAAAAGTTTTCCACACTTTCCGATAGATTCTTCTTGTGACTAACTTCCGACTGTCCAGGATAGTTTGAATAACCCTTTCCGAACACCCCCTCAACTGTAGGATGCGCCGCTCAGCCTCCAGGCCATCAAATGGAAGGTCTGAGGGTTTGGATGCCACACCGGTCCATGATGGAGCAGATCCTTCCGAACCGGTAGGGGCCAGGGAGGATCCACAGAGAGGGCCTTCTTCAGAGAGGAAAACCAACTTCTCCTGGGCCACCAGGGGGCAATCAAAACAACTTCTGCCCGGTCCTGAATAATTTTCCGAACTACTAGAGGAAAGAGGGGAAAAGGAGGGAAGGCGTAGGCCAGAGTGAAATCCCACGGGTAGGAGAGAGCATCTGTCCCCAAGGACCCCGTCTCTCTCTCCAGTGAGAAGAATACCGGCAGTTTTCTGTGTAAACTGGAGGCAAAAAGATCCACTGTGGGAAGACCCCATCTTAGCACAACCTCCTGGAACGTGCCTTGATGTAGTTCCCAACCGCTGGAACTGATGCTCACCCTGCTCAAATAGTCCACCAGCACATTCTCTGACCCCCTGATGTGGACTGCCCTGACTGAAGTGACATTGATCTCCGCCCAGGACAGAATCTGCTGTGTTAACGTTAGAAGTGACTTTGAACAAGTGCCCCCTTGCTTGTTTAGGTACGCCACAGTTGTGGCATTGTCTGAGAAAATTAATAGGTCTTTTGAATAGACCCTCCTTTCCAGAGACACAAGGGCTTTAAAAGTCCCACAGCTAGAAGTTCTCTGAAATTTGAGGAGCAGCCTGCCTCCTCTGGCAACCAGGCTCCCTGGGCCTGCCAGTCCTGTGAGTGAGCACCCCAGCCCCACAGACTAGCGTCTGTGGCAATTTTTACCGGGGAATGTTGTGCCCAATCCCTCCCTCCCTGCAGATGTTCTCGCTGCTCCCACCAGGAGAGATTGAGAAAATCCTCTCTTGGCAGCTGCACCAGCCGAATTCTTCCTGCGATCCCAATGGAGTAAAAGAAATGTCTGAAGGGATCTGGAGTGTAATTGGGCCCAAGGCACCCCTGGAATGGCCGCAGTCATCAGCCCTAGCAACTGCATGATCCGCCAAAGGGAGGTCTGAGGGAGCAACTTGAAGGCCCGCACGGAGAGAATAATTTTTAAAATCTCCTCGGGAAGAAAAATCTTTTGGACAACAAGAGTCTATTAGATAACCCAGGAAAAGTATGTTCTGGGAGGGCACCAGACAAGACTTTCGCTGGTTGACTTTCCACCCCAATTTCTGAATGGTCCATAAAACCAACTGCAGATCCGAACAAGGCACTCCTTGTCTCGAGCAAAGATCAAAAAATCATCTAGATATGGGACGATCAACACACTTTGTAACCAAAAAAAGGCCATGACTTCGTCCATGATTTTGGTAAAAATTCTGGGTGCTGCCGACAGACCAAAAGGAAGAGCACTGAACTGCCAGTGACTTGGCTTGTTTTCCATGAGAGCCACAAACCTGAGGAACCTTCAGTGACTCTGGCAGATTGGTACATGAAGATAAGTGTCCTGAAGATCCAGGGTAATCATGAAGACCCCTGGCAACAACAGATTCTTTACAGAATAAATGTTCTCCATCCGGAAACGTCTGTAGACTATGTATTTGTTCAGGATGCTTAAATTGATGACCATACGAAAGCCGTCAAAAGCTTTCTTGACCAAATAGACGTGAGCAAAAAAACATCCCCGGAATATTTGAATTTCCGGAACAGGAGAGATAGCTCCCCCTGTTTCCCACACAGAAATCAGATTTATCATGGCTTGCTGTCTCTCGGCAGATGGGTAAGAAAAAATCTCGGGGGGGGGGGGGGAGACTTTTGAATTACAACCTGTAACCCCTTTCCAATGTTTGCAGAATAAAGAAATTTTCGGAAATCTCTGCCCATTCCTTGATGAAATGAGACAACCTCAACTACTCCAGACGAAGTTGCTAAACTCCTTTCTATCGCCCACCTAACTACCTGTCCCCTGGACCCTGTTCCCTCTCAAATGCTAAGGTCACCCTCTGACCCCATCCTACACTCTCTAACCCACATCTTCAATCTCTCCCTCACCTCTGGCGTCTTCCCCGATGCTCTAAAACATGCACTGGTTACTCCCATACTCAAAAAACCGTCCTTGGACCCTACCAATCTTAACAACCTACGCCCTATCTCCTTGCTCCCCTTTTCCTCTAAACTCCTTGAACGCCTGGTTTACAACCAACTGAGTGACCACCTCATTAAAAACAACCTTCTTGATCCCCTTCAATCTGGATTTCGCCCTCAACACTCCACAGAAACTGCTCTTTTAAAACTCACAAATGACCTACTTACTGCAAAAACCAACGGACACTATTCTGTACTCCTACTTCTGGACCTTTCAGCTGCCTTTGACACGGTTGACCACCCCCTCCTCCTCAAAAAACTTCACTCCATCGGTCTCCGTGACTGTGCTCTTCAGTGGCTCTCATCCTACCTATCCCAACGCACCTTCAGTGTCACTTACAATTCTACTTCCTCCACTCCTCTTCCCTTCTCTGTCGGGGTCCCCCAAGGTTCTGTTCTTGGACCTCTTTTATTCTCAATCTACACCTCTTCCCTGGGTCAGCTGATAGCCTCTCATGGCTTTCAATATCATTTCTATGCTGATGACACACAAATCTATCTCTCCACCCCTCAACTCACTCCATCAGTCTCTTCACGCATCACTAACTTACTAACCGACATATCTGTATGGATGTCACACCACTTCCTCAAACTCAACTTGTCCAAAACTGAGCTTATAATATTTCCTCCCCCACGTGCCTCTTCCCCTGACTTCTCTGTCAAGAGCAATGGCAAAACCATCCACCCGTCCACACATGTCAGGGTGCTAGGTGTTATCCTAGATTCTGAACTCTCCTTTCAGCCCCACATCCAATCACTTTCCAAAGCTTGCCGCCTCAACCTCCGCAACATCTCTAAACTACGTCCCTTTCTAACCAGTGAAACTACAAAGCTCCTGATTCACTCCCTGGTTATCTCTCGCCTTGACTACTGCAACTCACTCCTCATTGGCTTACCTTTAAATAGACTATCCCCCCTTCAGTCCATCATGAATGCTGCTGCCAGACTCATCCACCTTACAAACCGATCAGTGTCTGCTACCCCTCTCTGCCAATCCCTCCATTGGCTGCCACTCGCCCAACGAATTAAATTCAAAATACTAACAATAAGTTACAAAGCCATCCACAACTGTGCCCCCAGCTACATCACTAACCTAGTCTCAAAATACCAACCTAAACGCCATCTCCGTTCCTCCCAAGATCTCCTGCTCTCTAGCTCCCTCATCACCTCCTCCCATATCCGCCTCCAGGACTTCTCCCGAGCCTCGCCCATCCTCTGGAATTCCCTACCCCAATCTGTCAGACTGTCTCCAAATTTATCCACTTTTAGGCGATCCCTGAAGACTTTCCTCTTCAGAGAAGCCTATCCTGCCTCCATCTAACAACTGCATTATTTTCTCCATTAGCTCATCCCCCACTGCTATTACCCTTTTGTATAACTTGACCCTCCCTCCTAGATTGTAAGCTCTAACGAGCAGGGCCCTCTGATTCCTCCTGTATTGAATTGTATTGTACTTGTACTGTCTGCCCTAATGTTGTTGTAAAGCGCTGCGTAAACTGTCGGCGCTATATAAATCCTGTATAATAATAATAATAATAATAACCTTCCTCCTACCCCTATCCTGGCGTCACTGGGGATTTTTGGAAGGGGCTGAAGGAGCAAAGAGAGTCCCCGCTTTTTACTTGTCTTTGTTAAGAGACCATTTCTTCTTTGCCTGTTGCCTGATGGCCTTATAATTAGCCTTGTTTTGGAAGCCATGAAAAGGCATCTTATTCTGTGGTTTAATAGGTTGGAAAGAAGGGAACCGTTTACTCTTCTCAGAGGAAAGAGCTAGGACCTCCACTAAGGAGGAACCGAATAAGAGCTTGCCTTCAAAGTGCTTACTCTTGGAGGTAAGATCACCTTCCCAAGATTTAAGCCAGATAGCTCTCGCCTAGCTTAAATAATGAGAGCAGAAATCCTGGCTGCAGTTTTTACGGAATCTGCTGCTGCATCAGTCAAAAAGGCAAATGACTTGGCAATGAGTGGGAGAGATTCCCAAATCACTTCTTTAGGGGTGTCGGGTGAAAGAAGATCATCCAGACGCTGAACCCATACGTCTAAATTCCTAGCCACACAGGTGGATGCTACCGCCGGACCTAAAGAAAAAGCTGAAGCATCCCAGGACTTCTGTAGCAATGAGTTGGCCTTTCTATCCATTTGATCCTTGAGGACCCCAGAGTCTTCAAAAGAAAGATCTAGTTTCCCATTCCCTGAGATCCCACAAAGTTCACCGCATATTTCTCAAAGACGAAATATGGCGATTTTACACCACATCTCCTACACCCCCTAAGGGTATATCCTTACTCTACAACTTCTTCCAGCGAAAACTTACCTTCATTAAATCCCACCCCTACCAGAAATGGGAATCCAACCTAGGCATAACCATCACAGACTTACAGTGGAAACACGCACTCAAAGCGAACTATAAAGCCTCTAAATGTGTTAACAACTGGGAATTGGCACAAAAAAATCTCACACCCTATAGACTCTCCAAATTTGGCCAAACTAACTCCCCACTGTGCTGGAGAAACTGCGGCGCAGTGGGTAACCTTCTCCACATGTTCTGGACCTGTAAGCATTTGACCAGCCTTTAGAATAGCATATTCCGCTCAATCTCAAACATTGCAGGTATTCTCCCATCCCCCAATTCAGGCCTGGCAGTCCTAAACATCTGTATTGAAAACTTTCCCCCTGATTTCTAGGTTGTGATTTCTCATATCCTTTTATGCCGCGTACACACGAGCGGAATGTCCGACAGAAAAAGTCCAACAGAAGCTTTTCATCGTCTAATCCGATCGTGTGTATGCCTCATCGGACTTTTTTTTTCGAAAATTCTGACGGACCTAGAAATGGAACATGTTCTAAATATTTCCGACGGAACCAATTCCTATCGGGAAACCCGCTCATCTGTATGCTGTTCCGATGGACCAAAAACGACGCATGCTCTGATGCAAGTACGAGACGGAGGCTATGCCACTGGCTATTGCACTTCCTTTTTCTAGTCCCTTCGTATGTGTTGTACGTCACCGCATTCTGGACGGTCGGACTTTGGTGTGACCATGTGTAGGCAAGACCGCTTGAGCGGAATTCCGTTGGAGAAACCTTCGGAGTTTATTCCGACGGCAAAACCGGTTGTGTGTACAGGGCATTAGTTGCTAGAAAACCAATAGCAAAGCACTGGAAAAAGGATAAAGCACCAAACGCTTCGGAGGTTCTATTAACCACCCATTCACACTATGTTTACGAATTGCTATTAGCTGGCAGATGTGGCACTAGGGAAAAGTTTGATATGCATTGGAAAATATGGAAAAACTGGTTTAATGTGAACTAATTATTTCTTTTTTTTTTTTTTGAATGATAACACTCATCATTGTCACCTTATTTCAGGCTCAGGTCAGACCAAATGTTTATTCCCTTCTCACTCTTGTTTAAATACCACCTTAAGTTGTATTACAGGTAAAGTTTATTTTCTCCATACAACGCAGACTCAAATATACTCAGCTACTGTTATTTGACAACCAAACACGTTAGTTGATATAATGTATATATCCTATATATATATATATATATATATATATATATATATATATATATATATATATATATATATGTATAAGTCCTCACTAGGTTAGTGTCCCCCTAATGGTTGTTTGAGGTAACATATGCAACTAGTTAGTTTGCAATAGGAAATACATTGGTTGTTAAATGTCCACTTGTCTGCCTTAGGGGATACTTCCACTACTGCAGCTAGCTGAATATATATATTTTTCTTTACACTGTATATGTTGTACTAAATGTATCTTTTGTCGTATTTTGAAAATCTTTCAATAAAAACGATTTGAAAAAAAAAAGAGAAAGATCTGACCTCTTGGACACCTGCAACATAGGGGCATCTAATCTACGGCACTTAAAGAAAACCTCCTCGAACTCAGGCTGAAAGGAAACCTTCTTTTGTGTCCCCTAGACTGGAACAGCCTTTTTTTAGGTTCTCTCCACTCAGAAAGAATCATGTCTTTAAGTGACTGGTGTACTGGAAAGGCTCTCGATTTCCGCCCCTGTAGACCCCTATACATTTTATCCTGTACAGATTGGGCTTGCTGTGGCATTTCAATCTGCTCCGAGGTATATATTGACTTTAGTAGTTCATCAATATCTTCAACTGGAAAAAGATACTTAGATGAGCTACCCGTATCCTCCTCTGATGCAGATTCCTCATCAGATGAAGAAACTGGATTCTCACCTTCTTCCAGATCGGAAGTATTGTGAGAACTAACGGTCTCTCACACTAACAGAGGAAGGGATCTAGCTGATGCTGAAGGCTCTTGAGCTATGGGCCTAGATGAGGAAGGCCCTAGACCTGTCATTAAGGGACCGAAAGGAGTCCACTACCTCCTTCATAGAAGACATTAACTCCTTAAAAGAGGAAGTCTCTGAACTAGCTTTGGATGGGATACAATCCTCACAAAATAGTCTTTTATAACTATTAGAAAGCCTTGCCCTACAGTTCCCACATTTCTTCTTCACTGGTTTGGCCTTGGGGGCAGTATGGGACACGGATGCTGCCACTGGTTCAATCCGAGCGGGCGCTCCATCCTCAGACCTGTCCTTAAGCTCCATGAAGCAAGTGAAGATCGGCCGTAGAGACCAACTGCTGCTGTACCACTAAATGCGCCTGTCCGGCTTTCAGCAAATTGTTCCCCAAGCAGCATGCCCTCACTGTATCCACGCTGTGCTCCTTAAGAAAAAAACGGCGTCCGGAACTGCGTCATGTGACCTCCGGTTCCGGCGCCATCTTGCCGCGTCACCGGAAGTCCTCCGACGCCATCTTGATACACCGTAGTGAAGCACGAGGAGGACACAGATCCACACAGCCAGAGCTGGGGAAAAAAATGGAAGGGAGTTGCCACCACTTACACCACCAGGTAGGCAAGTAACCCCCCAAAAAAAGGGAACCCTTCTGGTAGAAGTACAGACTATCACCCAGGACTTGGCCACAACTAGTCCTGGATGATACCAGAGAAGGGGGGTCCACCAACCACAGTTACCAGACCTAAGAAAACAAAAAACATGTCGGTGCTCCTGGAGGGTCTGGAAACACAAAACAACTGAGGGTCAGAGGAAAGGGAGGGGCCTTTTGAATTGTATCTGATTTGTGTTTCCTGTAGAGGACGGAGCCAATCATCTCAAGAAGCTGTCCTGGAAGGTGAGGGGGAAAAAATGTGTTTGAGTACAGCGCTGAATGGCTGTGCAATTGTTATTCAAAGTGTTACAGCACTGAAAGGTAAAAATTGGCCTGGGCAGGAAGGGGGTAAAAGTGCCCAGTAGGCAAGTGGTTAATGTCATGTTTTCCCCAGTCATCTTCCAGGATGGCTTAATGAGAGATAGGCTCCTCCCACTTAGTACAGGAAACACAATCCACATTAGTTTAAATACCTCTTGTGAGACAGAGTCCCTCAGTATTTTGTGTTTTCTCAGCCAGACAGGATCACTTCAAGATTGCTGATATTTTATACTGTCGGGCCTCTGTTCTAGGTGGCAGAAGCCTCCCTACCCTAGTCTCTCCTTAACCGGGGCAGTGACCCTGGGGATTATCTAAACTGGGGAGCTCTGGCCCCTTCGGCCTCTGGTTGGAGGGGGAATGAGGGACCCCTTCCCCTCTCGTTTTTTGTGTCCAGTGGAGGCTGTCTCTGGAGGTTTGGCCAAAAAGATCATGGTTTGCCACTCTACAGAAACTGTCTATAGCAACACCTTGGAATTCCAGAGAGGAACGACTTGCTAGTCCAGGGGGACTTATGCCACCCTCAGGTGAACCAACTTTCTCTGATAGCTTGGCAGGTGCTGTTAAAGAACAAGGGTTTATCAGAGAAAGTGATTGACACTATCTTAGACAGCAGGAAGAAATCAACCAATTTAATATATATGCTAAAGTTTGGAAGAATATCTACTATTGGCGTAAAGACAATAATAGAATTCCTGGATCCATTGTTCCGGCCATATTGGACTTCCTTTAGAATGGAACGGACCTGGGGTTGGCTCCCAATACTTTAAGTGCAGGTGGCAGCCTTATCAAATTTCCTAGATTTCCGAGATTTATCAAAGCCGTTTCTAGGAGAAGAGAGCCTCGGTCTAAGAAATTTCCCGTGGCACTTATCAACAGTTTTTCAAAGTTTCACTAAACAACCTTTCGGGCCACTAGAAGAAAGTATATTAAAAATATTAACCTACAAAATGGTACTTCTGGTGGTGTTAGTCACAGCCAGAAGAGTTAGCAAATTACAGGCTATGTCCATAGCAGAGCCATACTGTTATATTATTTTTAAAAAGGTCATTCTCTCTCTGGACCCAGGCTTCCGTCCCATAGTTTCACTAGATTTCCACAGGAAATTATTATCCCTTTCGTTTTGTGGGCAAGCTAGGAACCCCAGGGAGGAAGATTTCCATAAGATTGATGTAAGTCAATGTTTACTATGTTACAGCGTACTAAAGAAAGGGAAAGGGAGGGGCCTTTTGAATTGTATCTGATTTGTTATTCAAATTGTTACAGCACTGAAAGGTAAAAATGGGTCTGGGCAGGAAGGGGGTAAAAGTGCCCAGTAGGCAAGTGGTTAAAGTCATGTTTTCCCCAGTCATCTTCCAGGATGGCTTAATGAGAGATAGGCTCCTCCCACTTAGTACAGGAAACACAATCCACCATTAGTTTAAATACCTCAGTATTTTGTGTTTTCTCAGCCAGACAGGATCACTTCAAGATTGCTGATATTTTATACTGTCGGGCCTCTGTGCTAGGTGGCAGGAGCCTCCCTACCCTAGTCTCTCCTTAACCGGGGCAGTGACCCTGGGGATTATCTAAACTGGGGAGCTCTGGACCCTTCGGCCTCTGGTTGGAGGGGGAATGAGGGACCCCTTCCCCTCTCGTTTTTTGTGTCCTTCAGGGGGAGCAACAGTGGAGGCTGTCTCCGGAGGTTTTGCAGAGTCTGCATTCCCGGTGGTGGGCAGCGCGGGCTTGTCTTCCTGAGCACCATGGTGATCCAGTTGCGTGCAGCGCTCTCGTAGGAGCCAGAGCCGTGTCATTTCTGGGTGGCGGAAGGGACACGGTGGCCATCTTGGTGGTGGGCCGCTGGTGTTCGGGGGAGGATTCTACTTCCATGTGTTCACAAGCAGAAAACCTTCGGGAAAATACAGGTTGATCCTCAATTTAAAGGAAGTCAACAAAACTGTGATTTACAAAATATTCAAAATGGACACAATATACACAACAAGAGAGCTATTATTCAAAGGGGCAATCATAGCGGCAATCGACCTGAAAGATGCGTATACCCATCAGAGATTGTTGAAAACCTTTCCTCAGATTTGCAGTGAAATGCCCAGGCCAAGCTGTCTTCTTTCAATTCAATGCCCTCTTGTTTGGGCTGGCATCAGCTCCCAGAATCTTTACGAAAGTCCTGGCAGAAGCCTTAGAAGGGTTAAAGAGTAGTTAACCGGTTCCCGACCGGCTCCTGTACTTTTACGTCGGCAGAATGGCACGGCTGCGCAAAGTAACGTACCCGTACGTTACTTTGAATTTGCTGCTGTGTGCGCACGCGCCTGCCGCTATCTCCGTGAGTTGGGTCGCGGGTCCCGCGGACTCGATCGCCGCGGGCATACCCGCGATCGCCTCACGGAGAGGACGAACGGGGAGATGCCGTTGTAAACAGCATCTCCCCGTTCTGCCTAGCGACAAGTGTCACTCGATCTCTGCTCCCTGTCATTGGAGCAGAGATCAGTGACGTCACACACCAGCCCATCCCCATGACAGTTACAAATCACTCCCCTAGGACATACTTAACCCCTCCCCGCCCCCTAGTGGTTAACCCCTTCACTGCCAGTGTCATTTATACAGGAATCAATGCATTTTTATAGCACTGATTGCTGTATAAATGACATTAGTCCCAAAAATGTGTAAAAAATGTCCGATATGTCCGCCATAATGTCACAGTCACAATAAAAATCGCTGATCGCCACTATTACTAGTAAAAAAAAAAATATTAATAAAAATGCCATAAAACTATCCCCTATTTTGTAAACGCTATAAATTTTGCGCAAACAAATCAATAAACCCTTATTGCGATTTTTTTTTACCAAAAATATGTAGAAGAATCTGTATCGGCCTAAACTGAGGTAAAAAAATGTTTTTTTATATATTTTTGGGGGAAAATTATTATAGCAAAATGTAAAAAATAATGCGTTTTTTTCAAAATTGTCGCTCTTATTTTGTTTATGGCGCAAAAAATAAAAATCGGAGAGATGATCAAATACCACCAAAAGAAAGCTCTATTTGTGGGAAAAAAAGGACGTCAATTTTGTTTTCTGAGCCACGTCGCACGACCGCTCAATTGTCAATTAAAGCGACGCAGTGCCGAATCGCAAAAAACGCTCTGGTCAGGAAGGGGGTAAATCCTTCCGGGGCTGAAGTGGTTAAAAATTTAAAAGTCAGCAGCTACAAATACTGTAGCTGCTGATTTTTAATATATGGACACTTACCTGTCCAAGGAGCCCGCGATGTCGGCACCCCAGTCGATTTTTGGGTCAGGTGTTACCGACGCCATATGCACTAAGGGAAACCGGCCATGAAGTCTTTCGGCTTCATAGACGGTTCCCTACTGGGCATGCGCGCTGCGCTTTCTAACTGATGTGTTGGAGGAGGCGGCCAATCTTCTGATGGATAGCTCCACGGAAGTGGGGACCGGGACCTGTCAAAAACAGATCCCCGTTTCCCCCTCCCCCCTGAAAGGTGTCAGATGTGGCACCAGAGGGGGAGGAAGTAAATAAGCAGAGGTTCCACTTTTTGGTGGAACTCCGCTTTAAAGACCAGAGGCATTCAGATAACATCTTATCTGGACGATCTTCTCTTATTTGTGGGGTCCCAAGCAGAGTTAGAGAAAAAAATTATTATTACGATGAAACCTCTTTAGTCTCTGGGTTGGATAGTGAACACAGAAAAGTCAAATCTGCTTCCATCTGAGAAAGTTATCTTCCTGGGCTACATAGTAGATGCTGTGGAAACGAAAATGTTTTTACCTGAAGAAAAGAAAAATCTGTGAATGGTAGAAACTTCCAATTTCCTACTGAGGCAGGCAGTATCCATCAAAGACATGAGACTTTTAGGTCTCATGACAGCAGCAATAACCTGGGCTCAGTCCCACATGAGAGCACTACAGAATTTCTGTCAGTCTGGAACAGTCAGCAGAGTGCCCTAAGCAACTGGGTGGTTCTGCCGGATCAAGTAAAGGAGTCTTTACATCGGTGGCTACAGGATGACAACTTATCAATAGGAAGATCTTGGATGCAAGAAGATCCAGTTTCATATAATGACAGATGTGCGTGCGTGGGGTTGGGGAGCCCATATGGAGCATCTGGCAACCCAGGGAAAATGGGAGAAAACAGAAGCCTGCTGATCTTCCAACATAAGAGAGCTGAAAGCAGTTTGGAAAGCTCTCCTCTCCTTTGGCTCCAACATAAAAGCAAAACTTGTTAGTACTATCGGACAATGCAGTGGCAGTTTCCTACATAAAAAAACAGGAGGGTACGCGGGCATCCTCACTCATGGATCTAGCAAATCTAATCTTGGTTTGGGCAGAAGAAAACATCCTTTCTCTGTCAGCCTTTCACCTCAAATGGGAGCTGAATTCGCTGGCAGTTTCTTTGAGCAGGGAGAAGATTTGTCACATGGAATGGAGCTTATATCGGGAAGTATTCACTGCGATCACGGAAATGTGGGGCCGCCCACTGATCTTTTTGCCTCTTCCAAATATGAGAAACTTTTTCTGGATTCACAGGGATCCATGCAGTCTGGGTCTGGATGCATTTGCCTTCCCATGTTTGGAGGATCCCCTGTAAGTCTTCCCTGCATTCATGCTCACCCCAAAGGTCATACAGAAAATCAAATACTCAAGAGCGAATTCTAATAGCTCTGGCTTGGCCAAAAAGATCATGGTTTGCCACTCTACAGAAACTGTCTATAGCAACACCTTGGAATTCCAGAGAGGAACGACTTGCTAGTCCAGGGGGACTTATGCCACCCTCAGGTGAACCAACTTTCTCAGATAGATTGGCAGGTGCTTGAAGAACAAGGGTTTATCAGAGAAAGTGATTGAAACCATCTTAGACAGCAGGAAGAAATCAACCAATTTAATATATGCTAAAGTTTGGAAGAAATTCTACTATTGGCATAAATACAATAATAGAATTTCTTGATCCATTGTTCCGGCCATATTGGACTTCCTTTAGAATGGAACGGACCCGGGGTTGGCTCCCAATACTTTTAGTGCAGGTGGCAGCCTTATCCAATTTTCTAGATTTCCGAGATTTATCAAAGCCGTTTCTAGGAGAAGAGAGCCTCGGTCCAAGAAATTTCCCCTGTGGCACTTATCAACAGTTTTTCAAAGTTTCACTAAACAACCTTTTGAGCCACTAGAAGAAAGTATATTAAAAATATTAACCTACAAAATGGTACTTCTGGTGGTGTTAGTCACAGCCAGAAGAGTTAGCAAATGACAGGCTATGTCCATAGCAGAGCCATACTGTTCTATTCTTTCTGAAAAGGTAATTCTCTCTCTGGACCCAGGCTTCCTTCCCAAAGTTTCACTAGATTTCCACAGGAAATTATTATCCCTTTAGTTTTGTGGGCAAGTTAGGAACCCCAGGGAGGAAGATTTCCATAAGATTGACGTAAGTCAGTGTTTACTATGTTACATTGAGCGTACTAAAGAATGGAGAAAAGTCCCTAATCTATTCTTACTAAATTCAGGACCCAGAAAGGGATCGGCTGCTTCAAAAACCACCATCGCTAGATGAATAAAAGCTGCAATTATAGAGGCCTATGCATCTGCCGGGCTGCAGGCTTCCCGAAACCTTAGAGCCCATTCCACCACGGCTCTGGCTATGTCCTGGAAGGGCAGGAGCTACCCAAATCTGCAAAGCAGCCACCTGGTCGAGCTTCCAGACATTTGTCAAGCATTACTGTATGGATCTCTTATCCTGTGGTCCCTCCCTAGCAGGTACTGTTTCTATGATGTCACTCTCATTAAGCCGTCCTGGAAGATGACTGGGGAAAAACAAAGTTATTACCTGTTAACTTGATTTCCAGGATGGTGCAGTTCCTCGCCCTATTATGTATATTGCTCCGTACACTCGATCGGACATTGATCGGACAACAAAATCCATGGATTTTATCCGACGGATGTTGGCTCAAACTTGTTTTGCATACACACGATCGCACAAAATTGTTTGGAAAATCCGATCATTCTAAACACGGTGACGTAAAACGCATACGTCGGGACTATAAACGGGGAAATAGCCAATGGCTTTCGTCTGTTAATTTATTCTGAGCATGCGTGACACTTTGTCCGTCGGATTTGTGTACACACGATCGAAATTTCCGACAACGGATTTTGTTGTCATAAAATTTTATAGCCTGCTCTCAAACTTTGTGTGTCGGAAAATCCGATGGAAAAAGTCAGATGGAGCCCACACACGGTCGGAATTTCCGACAACAAGCTCCGATCGCACATTTTCCATCGGAAAATCCGACCGTGTGTACGGGGCATTTGTGTAGTATTGGTGGGAAAAATTAGTTATAGTTATAATTACCTGTTCTATGCATTGGTTTTCCACTGCATAATCTCCTAAACAAAATCCTTGTGTTTAGAAGACTGAGCCAGCCAATCCCGCCCCCCTCTCCACAGACCAGCGCTCCAGTCAGTGCTGGAGTGGCAGAGCAGTGACTATTAGTCTATTAGTCACCGGCTCTCTGCTCACTGAAGGCCGAGAACTGAGAGATGAGCGGTCTTTGATCTCTCTGTCCTAGAGGCGGCAAGAGACAGATGCAGCATCAGGTGGATGCTGTATCTCCCTAGGCGAGTATGTAGGTTTGTTTTTAAAACCCCATACTTCTCTTTTAAAGTGGTTGTAAGCCCCCGTTCATACCTCTGTGACTTGTCATGTAATTTGACAGGTCCAAATCACATGACAAGTTGTACCCTATTGTCGACAATGGAACTATTCAAATCAGTGTGACGCCGACTTTGCAGTACCGCACCGATTTGAAGAAAAGTTCCTGCACTGTTTTTTGCGATTTCAGGTGCGACTCTCACAGATGTCAGCCAGGCCTCACCTGAAGTCGCACTGACATGCAGCTTTGAAATCATGCGACTTCACTTGAAATCGCACAATTTCAAAGCCTTATGTCAGTGTGAATCATAGCTAGACCTCAGACATGAAATATGAACAAAGCACATTATACTATAACGTGTACTTTTCACTATCCAAAGCACTGAGGGTGATTTTCTCTCTGCTACCTCACAATCTGCATGAGTCACTTCTGACAGGTGTTTCCCCATTCCAAGAGAAAAAAGGGTGACCGGGGAGGGAGCTGCAGCATACATGTATTGTGTGAAGGGGTGGTGTCCGTTCCTTCCTGTCAGAGCTTTCCTCACTGACCTGTTTGCTGTACGACTTTAGATCTCCGCCCACTGCTTTTCAGAGCTGAGCGATGTTGTGTAAAATGTTTTAGGACACTGTAGAGAAGAGAAGGCTGCAGAAAAACAGTACAACGTATGTAGGAGGATTCGTTTCATCTCTGTGTATCACCTTAAAGTGGAGTTCCACCCAAAAATGGAACTTCTGTTTTTCCGGTTCCTCCCCCCCTCTGGTGTCACATTTGGCACCTTTCAGGGGGGAGCAGATACCTGTATAATACTGGTATTTGCTCCCACTTCTGGCGATAAATCGCCACAGATTCCGCAGCGATCTACACCATGTCCGGCCCCTCCTCCGTTCCCCCCCGCTGTCTTCTGGGAGACATACAGGTCCCAGAAGACAGCAGGGACCAGTGAGATTGCACGACTCGCGTAGTAGGGAACCAGGCTGTGAAGCCGTAAGGCTTCACTTCCTGATTCCATTACTGAAGATGCTGGCGCCTGCACCCGGAAGCCGAGGGACAAATCGGCTTTGGGCGAGGACATCGCGGGCGCCCTGGACAGGTAAGTGTCCTAATATTAAAAGTCAGCAGCTGCAGTATTTGTAGCTGCTGAGTTTTAATTTTTTTTTTCGGCGGAACTCCGCTTTAAGCTTGTTACTTCACTGGGTGTATGTAGGGCAATCAAATTTTTTCAAGGTTTTCATGTGACATTTGTGGAGTCTAAAATGGTACTATCAAATGCTTTGATGAGCATTTGGCCAGCTCTGGAATATCTACTATAGGCTATATAAGGTCAGAGGCAGTAATATTGTTCTATGCCCTATTCCAATGAATCCTGTATGCCAGCTGTATGTTTTTGGGCATAGTGGTGACCCTCTTGGGGGGTTGGTGTCCCTGTAGAGTCCTATGAAATCAGCCTCAGTGGCCTCCTCCTAAACTATGACCATAGAAGCACAAGTTAGTCCTGGGCAGTCTCCTGGACTAACTTGTTTTGCATACACCTTTCTAATGAGTAGCTTGGTGGATTTCTGGTAGCAGCTTATATCTTGGAGAACAACAGTGCAGGGCCTGCAGTGGTGAGGCTTCTTGACTCCGCTGGTGGCCAGCACACTCTTGCAGGTGGCCTTGGTAGCCAGCTACTTACAGGGGATGCTTTCCTGTTGGTGGATTTATGAGCTATCTGCTTGGTTCAGGTGCAGCTCCTAAAGCTCAGAGAAGTTTACATGGGGGATGATGTAGCATCATAAAAAGCATGCCATGGCAAAAAAAGAGGTGTGACTAATTTAAATGTGTGCGATTTTCCTAGAAACTTGCTTCATTTCATGCATTTCCAATACAAAAATTGCACCATGCAAGCTATTATATGTAAAAACCAACATCTCTGAAACCGTGGAGCTCACAGATCCTCTTTTGTACAGAATAAAAGTTCCATCCCAAACCTAAATGCCCCCATACAAACTTTCATTTTCAGCGTCCAGACAGACCGCTCTGAAGTAAATCACTTCCAGTCTGCTGCTGAGTGCCCCAAGACAATGTCATGCAAAATAAATGTGCTGCAGCTGTTTTAGACAAAATAGGGTCTGGGGTACACTGAAGCGAAAGTGTGAGTATAACTGTCAATACTCTAGCACAGGGGAAGTGAATTAATACTCAGGGAGTAAAATATTCTACAGGTCCGAAGCACATGTTTGTGCTGTGACTCAGACAGGGCTGGTGCAAGGATTTTTGACACCCTAAATGAAACCCCATTTTGCCGCCCCCGACTCCACCCCTTTGCCCTGCCCATGTGACAGGAGCTGGCGCTATACAGGAAGCATCGGCTCTGCTTCCTCTAGTGCCGGCTCCGTTCTTCACACTGATGCTCGGGGATGTTGAGTCGGGAACCCGCAATCCGGGCTTGTCTACTCACCATCCCAGAGCAGGAGGTGGCGAGCCACATCAGAGGGCCAGCAGTTTGGCACCCCTTCTGTAGGGGGTGCATTGTGTATAAGGCAGAGCTGGCTGTACTGGGGCAATCACCAGAGAGTCTCTGAGAGACAGACAGGTCGGTCACTGATGATCATAGAGGTGCGCAGCGGCAGGGGATGTTTGCTTCTGTTCTGTTGGGAGACTCGGGACATGTCCTCCAGGCTTCAGTGCTGTGCTGTGCCTCTAATTACACTATCGGTCGGGCAGAGCAGCTGCCTGAGACTGAGTTAGTTGCATGCTGCAGCCTCCAGAGCATGCAGACGCAGAGGAAACCCAGCGGCTGGGCGCCCTAGACGGCAGTGCGCCCTAGGCAACTGCCTAGTGCGCCTAATGATAGCGCCGGCTTTGGACTCAGATCATTCACATTAAAGCCCCCCTGTCATCCTAGGTTAGGTTCACATCTTTGTGGCTGGGTTACATGTGCAATATCGCATGCATTCCCAACCCACAGAGAACTGCGCTGAACTTTAGCAGATGTGAAGGGGGTGCCATGGATTCTCAATGGCACTCCCACACATTGGCACCCACAGCACATTTTCACGAGCGCCAAACCACATGATGCTGCAGCACAATGCAGCTTGGAGCAGCAAGATTTAGGGACTTCTTGCCTTACATTTCTCGCAGGTGGGGCAGCCTATTAAAATGAATGGAATGCCCCACCCGTGACGTGAATGTGCAAACATTCATGCACAGGTCTGAATGGAACCTTATATCACAATCCTGTTCTGACATCAGCATCCTCAGTCCTCCCTTAACATTACAGTTCCCTTCCGTTTCCATGGAAATCCCCCCTTCGCATTACTGCCCTCAGCCACCCCCAATACTGTCCTCAGCCCCCCATATTACTGTCTTCAGTCCACTTTCACGTTGCCCACTTTCTGTCCTACCTTACACAGACAGGGCAGAGGAGGGCGGGAGGCACAGCAGGTCTGGACAGAGGGCAGGAGCTGCAAGCTGGTGATTGGTTGCTAGGACCGCGCTGCCTCTTAGCAACCAATCGCCTGCTTGTTAACTCGGGCAACCCTCGCCCTCCATCCAGAGCTGTTCTGCCTTCCGCTGTTGGCTCTGTGCGATTGGTGGCGGCGGTTATGGCTGTGGGCAGAACGTCTCCTAAATGGCGGGACTGCGGCGGTCCAGATGAGACATTGGCTGGGTCCAGATGCAGATCACAGCCTGCCAATTAGTGATGCCTGCTCTAACAGAATCTCGCTTAAAGAACATTCGTTTGGCTTTATCATCTTTAATGGGTCAAGTTGACGTTCATTTTCTACCACTCTGATAAGAAAACTCAAAAGAGCAGGATGGAATTTTTTTTTCAAATTAATATTTAAAGTGTATGTAGTTTTCGTTTTGGGAAAGTAACTACATTTTGAAGTACTTTCAAATGTAATTCGCTAAGTCATCAAATGTACTGAGAATCTTGGTATAAATGTTTGTTCAAACGTTCATTTTACAATCTACTAGTATATGGCCAGTTTAAAAGAAATCTTCTTGTTAGTGGGAGTAAAATTCCCACTGTTGGTGTCTGTGGGTTATAAGTGCTAATCATCTGGGGGAGTAAATTAAACCCCAGCCCTGCATTTGTGTACCTGTTCACACACTACCAAGCAGCTGCCTCCTTGCTCTAGTGGGCCAGAACTTTGATGTGAATGTCTGACAGAGGGTCAGGAGGAGAGGTACTGTGCCACGTCAATGCATACACAATAAAAAGAGGTGGATGTATATCAGTAGATGTCCTTAAAAAGTGACAGATTTCTAACAATGCCACAGCTTAATGTGTTGCAGTCCATTGTGCCTGCTGTTTTGTTTCTAAATATGCGAAAATGTGGCAAATCTGCCATAGAATTGCCTTGCATGTAACTGCTGGTGGCACTTTACCCAAAATCTGCGCACTGCAACTGTTTAAGCAGCCTACAGCATTTTAATAGCCGCAGATCAGAGTCTAAGGGCCCTTTCACACTGACGCACTTTTGATGCATTTCCATAGACTTACAATGGAAGGTGCCTTTTTGGTGGTCTTTTGAAAAAATGCAGCATGTAGGACTTTTCAAAGCACCGCCCCCACCTGCAGTGTATACAGTTACATAATTTAATGGGGAATAGTTTTCATGCGCTTTTGTCATTCTGAAAACGCACAGCAAAAGCACACTGGTGTGAAAGGAGCCTCAGGCTCCATTCTTACCTGTGCATTTTGTTTCTCCAAAATGCTCGACAAGCCAAATCCAATGTATTTTAATGGTTCCTGTTCATATCTGAGCATTTTGTCGCTTGTTGCAAAACGCCTGTCGCTCTGAGCTACTTTTCAGGTAGATTAGAATGCTTTTAGCCCCATAGACTTCAATGGGAACACCTGACACGATCAAGGCTACGGGAACGAACAACACAAACGTTTTGTTGCATATTTTCTGGCCAAACAGCTGCACTCCACTCCTAAACACCCTTAACTGAGCAATATGGAGGACAGCTCACTATTTATTTGACCCAGAGATCTTCATTGCCCTGGAGTGTGCCCATGGTCCAAAGGACCACTAGTATTAAAACAGGGGAAGGAAGAACCAGTCCTGGGAGGATATCACATCCCAAGATGCAAATACTGTAGCTGCTAACCTTTAATATTAGGACACTTAGCTATCCAGAGATCCCACGATGTCGGCACTCTGAGCCGATTCGTCAATCGGCTTTGGGTGCAGACTCCGGCTTTGTAAGTAAGCCTTCAAGCTTTGTAGTGCTCAAGCACGAGTCGCGCTGCACTTTCCAAATGGTCCCATGTCTTCTGAGACCTGTGTGTGTCCCAGAAGGCAGCGGGGGGACGGAGGAGGGGCTGGAAATGTCGTAGATTGACGATCAGCGATCTTACCTGAAAGTGGGAGCGGGTACCTGTCAAAACTAGGTACCCATTCCCTCCTAAAAAGTGTCAAATGTGGCAGTGGAGGGGGGGAGGGTGCAAACAAGTGGAGCTTCCCCTTTTGGGGTGGAGCTCCGCTTTAAGTTCATGTTGTGCTTTTTCTAAGTTTTCTGCTCACATGTCTGCAACCTTGCAACTGCATTTGTTGCGGACAGCCATGTGACTTCTCCCATTATGTGCATCTTTATGCTTTTCTAGTTAACCTGCTTGTAAATTTTGTGCAACAATGCAGCTGATTTTTTGGCAGACGCATGTCAGTCATGTTATGTATTCTCCCTCATGTTTAGCATGTTGCTATGATGTCTGTAACTTTGTGCAACAACGCAGCTGTAGATTTTGCAGACATGCCAGCCGTGTTATGTATTCTCCCAAAATGCTCATCTTCATCTTTTGTTTGTTGTAGTAATGAGCCTACCTTTGTGCAACATTGCAGCAGCATGCGTGTTGTATGACAGCCAGGACCTTTCACCAACAGCCACCACTTCCTCATGCACTTTACCCATCCCAGAACAGGAAGATAACTGTTGAAGCTCCACACAGGAGAGTGATATCAAGTTCTGCAAGAGGCAGGGAGCGGACCCAGAGAGATGGGAAACTACGGGCCTCATGGCAGACTCCATCAGAAAAAATGAGTATAGTGAGATACTTTTGTTGTTTGGGAGCCTTGAGAGACTTGTTATGCCCCGTACACAGGGTCGGACTTTGATCAGATATTCCGACAACAAAATCCTAGGATTTTTTCCGACGAATGTTGGCTCAAACTTGTCTTGCATACACACGGTCACACAAAGTTGTCGGAAAATCTGATCGTTCTGAACGCGGTGACGTAAAACACGTACGTCGGGACTATAAACAGGGCAGTGGCCAATAGCTTTCATCTCTTTATTTATTCTGAGCATGCGTGGCACTTTATCCATCGGATTTGTGTACACACGATTGGAATTTCCGACAACGGATTTTGTTGTCGGAAAATTTTATATCCTGCTCTCAAACTTTGTGTGTCGGAAAATCCGATGGAAAATGTGTGATGGAGCCTACACACGGTCGGAATTTCCGACAACAAGGTCTTATCACACATTTTCCGTCGCAAAATCCGACCGTGTGTACGGGGCATTAGAGTTCCAGAGTTTTTCCTGATGGAGATGAGAACCAGGGTCATGCACTACATTGATATGTTTATTCTCCACCCTGCTCCATCTACATACCCACCATCACCAACTCCCTCCTCCCATTTTCCAAGTTACCCACCTACCTCTCACCCCCCAGCTACATCCAAATTATCATTATCATTATCCCTGGCCCCATTCAGCTATTATAAGCTTTGTGCGGATAAGGAGCTTCGCTCGTCTTTTCACTGACATTCATGTACAGTATATTTGAAGAATGTCTCTTCGTGCACATGGAGATCATTATACATGGCCCAGAATTGGCCTTGCTGTTCTTTGTTTGCAATAATGGGATGGACTCAGTATCTTTGCTTCTGCTCACTCTCTTCCTCATCCAGTATTAATAATGCAGCTGCTGCATTTGCCAGACATGGTGAACAGTTTAGAGAATGCAGGGAACAACCACACAGTAAAAAGCTCGGAGAGAACGCAGGAAGAGAAGAATCACTCTTGTGATATCACATATCATACTGCTTTTCATTGGCCAAATAAAGCCTAGCCTGGGGGGAAAAAAGGTAATTAAAACACTCAAAAGAAGCTCAGAAAACAGGTATGAATGCAGGCTTAATTCTGCCACAAACTAATTTCCTGGCGCCAACATGGCAGCATACATGTGGTAGTATGGTGCCATGGATTGGTGCCAAAAAAAGGAAAATTAGGGTAAGTATTTGATACAATTTTCTGTTTTCCTGCCAACAATATGGTAGCATGTATGCTGCCATGGATTGGTGCCAGGAAAGGAAAATTACCATAAGTATTTGATACAAGTTTCATTTTAAAGCACATATGACAAATTTGTGAAAGCAGACCAACATTCACACTTTTGTTGCATAGTTGGCACATAGATTTGCAGAATGAGAAGTGACACGTGCAAAAATTTGGCTGCACCAGGAAAATTATGTTCTGCAATTCTCTAGGAGCTTCCAAACTGTATTGAAGCTCCTAGGGATTACACCCAGCATACAGCACAAGGAATGTGCTACTGTGCAGCATCTCTAGATATACAGAATAGGCACAGATACTTAGAATTGCTACAGTGCATTGTCCATACATACAGAATAAGAACTGTGTGAAAACGGCACCCAGCGTAGAGAACAAAGTAGGGGAAATATGCAGCGTCCATTCAAAAACAAAAAAGAGCATTTTTAAGAGTTAAAGGAGATGTATAGCCAAAGATCTTTTGGCTGTACTTCTCCTGTGGATCACAGGAGTGTAGTCTGTTCTGCACTCATCTGACCTGTTTTCAGCAGACAGCGGGCTAAAGTAACAGAGCTGGTCCAGGCTCAGGAATTATTGCGACCATATGACTGAGATCCACCCACATGCCTGGACCGACACACGGCTCAACCTCTCAGCCTGAGCCGACCGCTCCCGCCCCCTCCTCAGCCCAGTGCTCCAGTGAGCGTGGAGGGGGCAGAGTAGAGAGCCAGTGACTGACAGTCATCAGCTTTCTGCTCACGCAGCTGTGAGAACCAAGCAATCGACAGTGTTTGATCGCTCCTGTCTCAGTGTTAGAGCCAGTGGGGGACAGATGCAGCATCAGGCTGATGCTGCATCCAGCTAGGTAAGTATGATTCTAAAAAAGAAAAAAAAAATCCCTTGCTTCTCTTTTAAACCCAGAAGTGCTGCTCTGCAGTGTCCATACGTACAGGCTAGTTTCACACCTAACTGCTGTAGTGTTACACAGAGGTACTGTGCAGCATCAATACATCTATTATCACACCCAGTTCTGGAATTGTGCATAACAACCTACGGCATACTGTTGGACTATACTTTAGCAGTCACAACACGGGTCAACAAAGAACAGGCTGGAGCTAGTATTAGGAAAGATACAAAAAAATTACACGCAGCATACAAAACAAGAAAATTAATACTGTGCAGTGTCCATAAATAAAGAATGAAAGATACTGAGAATTACACCCAGCATACAGGGCAAGTAAATTTATCAAACTCTGTAACGTAGTGCAAGTCCTCTTTATGGATATTAGACATACAGCTTCGTTAAAAGTTAATCTAACGCATTCAGCCAGGCTGAGTTTTATTATAGTCAGATTGACACTTGTACTCCCCTCCTATATAAATACCTTTATTATCTGGCAACTCTATTGAAGAACGTCACAGCAAGTACTCTTCCTGTCTGCAGATCCCTAGTCTTCTTCTCTGATTTTCTGCGACTGTCTTGACAAGCCCCCTGCTGCTGTAGCCTATCTGATGTAGACGACTTCTAAAGTGCCAGTTTTTCCTGGACAGGAAGAGTTTCTGCACAGCCTGTCCCCTTTGCACACTAGATCCTACCTAGGGATCAGTAGATTAAATTGTTTTAGGTGTTAAGGTGTGCTTTATTAACCATATATAGGCCTCTTTCACACAGGTTTTACAGCCCCCCACCCCCCAATCTTCCACCTAAGACTTACCATACAGCCAGAGGGGGTGGTAAACATGCCACAATGTTTTGTGTGGCAGCCACAGAAAATTTAATGCAGCTTGTTAAACAGAAAGCTAGCACTGCCTGTCAAAGTCACCCACTTAAGTCAATAGGACCACAGCCGCAAGCCAAATTTTTGGCTTGCATTTGGGGTTCGCTGGTTCCATTATAATTTGGCAAAGAAAAGAGAGCAAAAAAACAGGCATTCAGGAGGAGGCAGGATTACCACCTGAATGCCTGGAAGCTGCACCTAACCACCCTCTGTTGCATACCGAGTGTTACATGTGTTTGCAGTCAAGGTCACACAGTACAGCATGAGACACTAGTCTGAGGTCCCCATCCATACCCCTTACTACTCCTGCATGGCTAGGTTCACATTGTGTCTTCTCTGAAATATGATCCATGGTGGATCCATACAGGAGCAGTAAGGCGTTTAGAAGGGGACCTCGGACTAGTATCTTATGCTGTTAAGCGTTATCTCGACTGGAAACACATATGGTATGCATGTTCTCTCTGTGCCTGTGTGGGGTTCCTTCGCTTTCCTCCCACATTCTAAACACAGGCTGGTAGGTTAGTTGGCTCTTATCTAAATTGGCCCTAGTATGTGTATGTATGATTGTAAGCTTAAGGGCAGGGACTGATGTAATGTACAGTATATATGTAAAGCGCTGCGTAAATTGTTGGTGCTATATAAATACTTGTAATAAATTACATAAACATAACACAGCATATGTTTTGCAGTGTTCTTATGTAGGTAAAGCTCTGTGTATTAGTTTGGATAGATGTGATGTCAACTTAATATCAATCACTGTTAAGTAGGAATTACTGCAGTGATGTTCTGACTTCTCTTACAGGACAGTGTATAGAGCAAAGTAAAAATACCAAGGATGGTCATGTGAACTTTTTTGTTTCCATTTATAAAGTACAACATTTTAGATAAAATGTTACATAGTTGGGAAGGCTGAAAAAAGACACCAGTCCATCCAGTTCAACCAGTCGTTTGGGAGTGTGCTTGTGTTTATGTCAGTAGTACATTGTATATCCCTGTATGTTGTGATCATTAAGGTGCCCATCTAATAGTTTTTTTTAAACTTTCAACGCTCCCTGCTGATACCACTGCTTGTGGAAGAGAATTCTACATCCTTATCGCTCTGAAAGTAAAAAACCTAGTTTAAGGTTAAACTGCTTCTATTCCAATTTAAGTGAATGGACATGTGTCTTTTTAAATTCCCTTTCACTGAGAAGTTTTTTTCCCTATGCTAGGTTCACCAGTACAATAGTTGTACATTGCTACCATATCCAGAGAGAATAAATTCAATGCTTTTAGTCTTTCCCCATAGCTGAGATCCTCTAGTCCCTTTATTAGCTTTGTTGCCCTTTTCTGCACACACATTCTTTTTGAGGACTGGTGCCCAGAACTGGACGGCATACTCAAGATGCAGCCGGACCAGAGTCTTGTAGGGTGGGAGAATTAACATTTTATCTCTGGAGTAAACACCCCTTTTAAAAGCATGCCAATATTCTGTTGGTTTTGCTTGCCAAGCCATTGCATGCCATTGCTGAGCCTATCATCTACTAGGGCCCCCATGTCCTTTTCCATCCTAGAATCCCCCAGAGGTTCTCCCCCTAATTAGTAACTTGCACTGGTATTTTCAGCACCCAAATGCATTACTTTATATTTTTCAACATTAAACCTCATTTGCCATGTAGTTAACCACCTCATTATTTTATTTAGGTCTTCTTGTAAGGTTTCCACATCCTGCGCAGAAGTTATTGCTTAACTTTGTATCATCTGCAAATACGGAGATAGAGTTGGTTATCCCATCCTCTATATCGTTTATGAATAAATTAAACAGAATTTGTCCCAGGACAGATGCTTGGGGGACCCCACTTACCACGCTGGACCATTCCGAGTACAAGCTATTTATCACCACCTTTTGAACCTGCAGCCAGTTTTTAATTCAGGTACTCACTCTATGGTCCATGCCGACAGACCTCAGTTTGCAAAGTAAACGTTTGTGGGGAACTGTATCAAATGCCTTTGCAAAATCCAGCTACACCACATCCACAGGCCTTCCTTTATCTAGATGGCAGCTCACTTCTTCATAGAATGTTAATAGATTGGTCTAGCAAGAACCATTTTGCATGAATCTGTGCTGATTACCACTAATGATTAGGGATGGGCCGAACGACCCCCTGTTCGGTTCGCACCAGAACTTTCAAGTATTGCGAAAGTTCGGAACCGAATAACGAACCCCATTGAAGTCTATGGGACCCGAACTGGAAAAACCAAGTGCCCATTTTGAAGGCTTATACAGTATCTAATAGAAGTGAGTACACCCCTCACATTTTTGTAAATATTTTATTATATATTTTCATGTGACAACACTGAAAAAATTACACTTTGCTATAATGTATAATGTAAAATAGTAAGTGTACAACACACAGCCATTAATGTCTAAACTGAGTGAGTACGCCCCTGAGTAAAAATTCCCCGGTGTCATGTGACTGGTTAGTGTTACAGGGTCTCAGGTGTGAATGGGGAGCAGGTGTGTTAAATTTGGTGTTATCACTCTCACACTCTCATATTGGTCACTGGAAGTTCAACATGGCACCTCATGGCAAAGAACTCTGAGGATCTGAAAATCTGTAATTTGAAAAAAAGAATTGTTGCTCTACATAAAGATGGCCTAGGCTATAAGAAGAATGCCAAGACCCTCTAACTGAGCTGCAACACAGTGGCCAGGACCATACAGCAGTTTAACAGGACAGGTTCCACTCAGAACAGGCCTCGCCATGGTACACCAAAGAAGTTGAGTGCATGTGCTCAGCGTCATATCCAGAGATTGTCTTTAGGAAATAGACGTATGAGTGCTGCCAGCATTGTTACAGAGGTTGAAGGGGTGGGGGGGTCAGCCTGTCAGTGCTCAGACCAAACGCCGCACACTGCATCAAATTGGTCTACATGGTCTACATCATGGTCTGTTTAGAGGGGGCATACAGGAAGTGCAATATTCAGGGTTTTTTTTTTTACAGTTTAGAGGGGGGCAGAATACATAGCACAAGCGCTGTGCTGTGCTGTGCTCTGCTTTAAGGGACCAGGATCTGCATATTTTGTTTTTGGATTAATAAACACTTTAAAGAAAATTGGAACAAATTGAATATCTTCCCAATGGACCATGTAATGGATCTAGGCCTAAACAATCGCTGCCTATTAAAACTTGATAAATTTAAATATCTAGGAGTAGAGGAACAATCGACCAAATATATTGATAATAATTTGACCACTATCATCTGTGCATTTACAGTATATGTAAAATTCCTATATGGACTACACTTTCCCTGTCAGGAAAACCCAGCTCATGCCCATGCTCAAAGAAATGTGCAGTCACGCAGGAGGGTCCACAGAATTGTGCACAGAATTAGGAATGCTCATGCCCATTTGAATGGATTTTGGCACCCAGTGGACTATTTAAAGTGTTCCAGGACTCATTATCAGTATCAATGCTGAGTGGTCGTTGGCAACGTCTGCTAATTTTGTGCATTCGTTTGTATCCTGACCTGGCTTGTTGACTCTGCTTGTTCCTAAACCCCTGTTACTGACTCCGGTTTGTGACTTGACCTTGCCCGATAATGACCTTGGCATTGCCCTGACTCCACTCCTGGTTTTTGATTTCATGTGCGTGCAAAGGCAGGCGTCCCAATCCTTTTGGTAATATAGTATATGTCCACTGGTGGTTATATCCACAACTGAACAATGCAGTTACGGCTACAGAAGCTGCCATAGTTTCTTCCTATTAAACTTCAAATCATATTCATATACAAACACTACATTCTACAGAAAGGACGTTCATTCTGGCCATGTCTCTTATTTCGACACAGTTACAGTATATCAGTGAGTGAAACTCATTCAACTTCGATATTTCCATAGAACGTACTCTATTTCTGCCAGATTAATGGGATAGTGGGCCACCTCTTTATGTCACAAATTTCAGGTATCAGTTGGAAACACCCTACATATGCTCTGGAGATGCTTCAAAGTTGGACCCTTTTGGTCACAGGTTAATGAATTAATTTCCAATAACTCTCAGACTGCAGACATAACTTCAAAGCATAAGGATACTATCTCAGTGCTTATTGACGCAGTCAACAATTGCCTAGAATTGTAAGTTACCTGCTTAAAGTTACTAGTCTAGATTTTCTGAAAAGCCCCTAGCCCCTTAACACTTTTTCCAGGCATTCCCTATTGCGGACAGTCTTGTGTTGGCTTAGCCTAGATGAAGTCTTTGCTCCTTCTAAACATTTTGCCAAGCAACACCATATAGAGGAGGGGTTCCTAAAGAAGCAGTCTGTCCCTGTTGGAAGCCTAGCCATTTCCTGTATTAGCAAGACTCTGTCACTGATTAAAGTCCATGTGGATACAAGTTTAAAAGTTCTAAGACTTTATTCTTCCTTGCAGGACCTACCCTGCAACCTACCATTGTGACCGTGTCTTTTTGCCAGACCTTAGTTGTCTGGTCTTAATGAAACCCTGTTCTCCAGCAGCTGGAGCTCATGCCTTTGGCTCTGGTCTAAAGTATTAATGGGTTAAAGGATACACCAAATATTAAGAATGGACCTCTTTTCGGTGCACATGCAGAGAACTTTTTGATTCAAATCTGGTCTGTGGAACATCAGTGCAAAAACACCTATTGTGTATGTCTTTTGATGGGAAATGCATCTTTGGCAAATCTCTGGACAACTTTATCAAGGAGGTCACGGAAGAGAAGACTATATTTTTTGCCCCTAAAAATTAAGATAAAATCTTAATTTGGGAAACCCTCTACCCCGGGGCTAAGAAGTGTTCCTTTTGTTTCTCTCAAGTTTTCAAAGCAAAGCCTGGATCTCAGTTTGGATCCCAAACATGTTATCCAAAGGCTATAAACTGGAATTTCGGTCTTTTACTTCCTCCTCGTTTCATGTTGTCAAATTTGCCAATGTCCCTGCAAGGTTTGGCAAGGATTGGCAGATCTCTCTCAAGAGGCCATAGCCACTGTCCCGATAAAGGGTTTCCTTTCCGACCAATTCACTGTCTCCAAGGCAAAAGAGGCATCTGCCCCATACTGCATCTAAAGGTTCTAACCACCTCCAGGTATAAAAATTCCACATGGAACCCTCAATGATGGTCATTGCTTCCCTCCATCCAGGAGTCCACCTGGCCTCTGTGGACATCAAGGATACCACTTTGCATGTCCCTATCCACCTGTATTTTACTAAGGGCATGCAGCATTACCAGTTTGTTGTCCTTCTTTTTGGTCTTTCTACAGCACCTGAGTTCTTACCCAAGGTACTAGTCCCTGTTTTTTCTCTACTACCCCTTCAGGGCATCCCCATAGTGGGATATCTGAACTAGTCTTCCCTGACTGTCAGCCAATGTTCAATGGGTTGTATAGACTGTACAGAGATGGGGCATGCTAGCCTATTGTGCTGGAAAGGAGTCCTAGATACCTGTTGGTACAATGTACTTGGTCATGAGAGTAAGCTTGTCTCCTGATGATGTTCTCAAACCCTGGGCAATTTGATTAATGCTGTACCTTTCATTTGCAAGGTCATTTGACTAGGATTCAATCGGACAATGCCACGGCAGAGACTTGCACCAACAGCCATGGAGGAACCAAAAATTTTCCAGTCCAAAGAGAAGCAGATCAGATTCTGGCTTGGGCAGAACTTCACATTCCAGCCCTGTCTGCTGTGTAAATTTCTGCCATGGAAAACTGGCAGATGGACTTCTTCAGTCGTCAAGATCTTGTCAGGCTCCAAACAGACTCTTCATGAGTTCTCCCAGATCATTCCAGATTGTCTGTCCCAAGGGCCAGCTTACCACCCTGCTTCTCTGTTGCTGGCTTTAAAAATATGGCTGTGGAAGCCCAGATCCTGAGGTACAGGGGCCTATTGGATTATCTTTATGTTCTTGAAAGCTAGGAAATCAGCTTCTCGCAAACTCCACGCGGAAAGCGTTTTTTTCTTGAAATGCTAACCCAGATAGTTCTCTGTTGGACAAATCCTATATTTTCCCCAGTCTGGTCTGGACCAGTGATTGGCCTTAAACATCTCCTTTTTTTTTTTCTTGAGTACCATCAAAGGTCAGATGTGACCTTAGCAGTTCTTTTTCAAAGACAGCTTGACTCACTCTTTAGCAAAGGTCTAAAGGGTGTCACTCGTCTTGTTTTTCCTGTACGTACCACACTGAGTCAGTGGGTTCTTAACCTTCTTCTGATGGCTTTTGAAAACCGCCTTAGTATTATGCCTAGTACACACTAGGCATAATAGAAAATCAGACGAAAAATACCGCTTCATGCGAAAATATTCAACTGGACAAGCACATTTTTTTTTCTCATACGATAACAGAAAGTATGATTTTCATATAAACAGTTCAGGATTAAAAAATTGGAAGACCAAGACCATGCGTGCTCGAAAATTAGAGAATACATTAAAATACAATTCATTACATCACTTCCGAAGTTGTATTCTGTTGTATGAGAATTTTCGTAACTTTAGTAAACTCTTAACGAGGAACTGCAGTCTGCTCACATAATTTGTAATAAAAACAGCTTTGCCATTCAGAAGCTTCCCACCAACCACTTTGCATATAATTTTATATATACTGTGATTCTGTACTAGCCAAGTATGCAGAAATCTCCCTCCACTGAGTCTGGCTGCATTCATTTTAACTGTGGGCAGCTGAAGCTGCTGCCTGTTCACTTCCTGCATTTAAACAGTCACACAGAGGCACACCTGCTGCCCTGCAGCTCTGATTGGCTCTCTTATGACTCATCTTTCCTCCCTTCCTGGCAAACTCCCATGGGATTGAGAGAGAGAGCTGTGTATGATGTCAAACGCCTAGGCATTTTTCCAGACAAGAAACAGGAAGTGGGCTGTATAAGGTATTTACTGGCAGAAAAAAAATATTATCCAAAGTTAAAGCAACAAGGGCAGATGTTTTTAATAGATAGAAAGTTGAAAAAATTACTGAAGTGCCGCTTTAATTTTCATTATAAGACCATCATGCAAAAAAAAAAAAAAAACAGACGACCATTCGTCCAATATTCTCATCTGTCTTCCTTTACTACCAAGGTTGCCTTTCTTGTTGCCATCACTTCTGCAGGGTCAGCAGCCTTGCCCTTCTAATGAATTCTTTCTTGTGCTACACAAAGACAAGGTTGAAGTCTCTTTCCTATCAAGGTGGTTTCTTCATTTCACCTTAACCAGTACATTGTTCTTACATCTCTCTGTCCTTCTCAGAAACATCCTAAGGAGATTTCCGTTTATTGTATGAACCCCCCTTACAAGGGGTTGTAAAGTCAGAAGGTTTTTTTATCTTAATGCATTAAGATAAAAAGTCTTCTGTGTGCAGCAGCCCCACTAATACTTACCTTAGCCCCATCTCTGTCCAGCGATGTCCACGAGTGCCTCAGCTGTCCGGGACTCTCTTTCCTGATTGGCTGAGACACAGCAGTGGTGTCATTGGCTCCCAGATAACGCTGCTGTCAATAAAACTCAGTTAGCCAATCAGGAGAGAGAGGGGGCAGGCCAAATGGCAGCTCCATGTCTGAATGGATACACAGAGCTGCAGCTCGGCTATGGTGCCCCCTTAGCAAGCTGCTTGCTGTGGGAGCACTCAACAGGAGGGAGGGGCCTGGAGATGCAGCCAGGGACCCAAGAAGAAGAGGATTCAGGCTGCTCTGCGCAAAACCCCTGCACAGGGCAAGTAAGTATAACATGTTTGTTATTTAATAGAAAAAAAAACAAGATTTTACAATCACTTTAAGTCTACCTCTTAGCTTCAGCTCGCTTTAGGCAGTCTGACACTCCATCCTTCTTGATTGACAGTCTGCTTTTCATTCCACTATCACCAGGTGGCTTTGCCAGCTCATCATTCAAGCTTATGACCTCAAGGGCAAGGTTCACCTTTTCCTGGCAAAGCATACTCCACTAGATCAGTCAGTGCCTCTTGGGCTTTTCAGCCTCAGGCATATGTTTCTTAGATCTGTTAGGCTGCCATCTGGTCTTCAGTTCACACATTTGTTAAGTTTTACCAAGTGGATGTTCAGGCCTCATCTACAGTAATGCTATCTTCAGTCATAAGATTCTTCAGACGGCTCAGTAGGCTCAGCTGAGCCACTGCTCTGCTACCCGTCCCTCAGTTGGACTGCTTTAGGATGTCCCTTAGACCTGGTTCACACCAGTGCAGTTTTGAAGTCTGTGTGACTTTATTTAACAATTGTCAATGCAAGTCAGACTGAAATCACATAGAAATAGTGCAAGAACCCTTTTCAACGTCGCTACGACTTGAGTGATTCCATTGCCACAAATGGGGTGTGACTTGAACTGTCAAGTCTCATGACAAGTCGCACTGGTGTGAACCGGGGCTTATTGTGAGATTAAGAAAATGGTGTTTTTGACTTATTATAAAATCATTTTCTTGGAGTACATTAGGGGCCCGTGTCTCTTCCCTCTGCTCTTATGATCCACTTCTACTATTAATTGCTACAAAACTGAAGCTTCCTCGGAGTGAGAAGTTTTATACTGATCCGTCCTTTTCAGCTTTGTTGGCCAATGTCCAATCACCTGAAGTCAGCAGCATAACTTTGTGTACTTGAATACTTCATCTAGTGTCCCTTAATGTATTCCAAAAAAAGAATGTTACGGTAGGTAAAAATCCTATTATTGTTGCTGACTGGAGTGCTGCCTTACAGGGTAACTCCACTTTTGCAGAAAAAAAACCATAGAAAATAAAAAAATAAATAGCATATAAAATAGCATATACAATTGCTACAGAAGCCATATTGTAATTTAATGTTATTAGATCTTACCTTTTCAATCTGCAGCTGTTGTAATTTCCTATAGATCCAATGCAATATGGCAACCTGGAGGTGTTCTGCATATAGTTGATGTACAGAACACCCCAAGCAATGTAATTTCCTGCTTGTGTGAAGAACTCTGCACTAAGGTACAGGTTATGTTCTAGATATCCTCTTTAGCAAAATGTAATTTTTGCTGAGATACTCTAAGACCCCTTTCGCACAGGCTTTCCGATCAGGTCCGCCTGTCAGTTTTTTCAGGCAGACCTGATCAGACGCTCCATCCAGCCCTATGGAGCAGCTGATGTCAGTGGTGACATGTCCGCTGACACCCACTATCTGATCCGATCCTGTCCGCAAAATCCAGATGGATGGAGACCCTATTTTCTCCACATAGAGAGTGGGGCTCTGACAGATCTGTCTCAGCACAGTGAGCGGAGAGGGACCTGTCATCTGCTTGCTCAGCGGGGATCAGCGGATTGATACCCCGCTGAGCAAAGTGTAGTCTTTCGGGCAGACCACCCATGTGAAAGAGCCCTAAGGGTTCATCACTTCCAAAGAGATGCACTCTTAAAGTGCATCAGCTGCTTATAATGAATTAGTCACCCCTGTTCAGAATCAGTCCTGCACAAGACATGATCTAACAAAGCGCTATTCCTCCAGAGCAGAAACAGGTAAGAATCTGCAACAAAGTTTGTTGAAATCCTTGCAATGTACATTGATCACCCAGCCTGGAATGTTTTCTCCAACAAAAGTAGAAAAAAGAGAGACTCCCACCATATCACGAAAGGAGTATGGTGGTCCCATCCCTAAACTTTAGAGCAAAAAGGGTGAACCCCCCAAAATGGGACTTTGACAGACCACCAACTCAATAATAAAATGTAATCTTTTAATGATATTGAGTAAAAAACATGTATCATTTACACATAACAAGAATACATAATATGTATCACATGAAAAACAGAACACAACATGTACAAACATAAATCATCCTGTGTAAATTCCAGAGGGATAAAATGCCCTAATGCCCGACACGTTTCCGGTATACAGTGTTCAGATACCTTCATCAGGGGATAAGAGTTTGAGAAATTTACATAAATATTGATTGAATGAATGGAATGATTCCATGTGAGAGGGGCACCAAGAGTAATTAAATCTGATGGTATGTTGCATGGACGCCAGATTGTGATATTGGACAGATTATTTTTTAAGTGCACTAAGTCTGCAATCTCATAATGTGTAAGTATAAGGTATATGGGACAGACAGTCGCTGGAGCCTGAAATGTCAGCTGAATGACCGGTGGATAAATATCCAAGTGTCCCTGTGTCCCTGGGTAGGTGTATCTTAAGTATGTCCCGGTTCGACCTGTAGCGTGCTGTCTCTCAATCCGTGCCAATTCCCTAACACAGCCCCCTTCCTCTTCACATGTCATAACAATGTTCTGAGACTGTCAGATTTCTCTTTGTGCTGGCACTGTTCCTCCACCCCTTCTGTCACTTCCCTACATTATTTTTAAGTAGAGATGCTCTCCTGTGTTCCTGTTAAAGACTTGCTTGGCTGACATTCCTTCTGGCTCCAGATCCTGCTTGCTGTTCTACTACGCTCATCTCTGGCTCCCTGACATTTTGGCTTGTCTGACTATCCGTTCCGGTTCCTGAACTCTGGCTATGTTTTGACTACGTTTACTCTGTTTACCTTTTTTAATTATTATTAAACAATTGTGATTTAACTGTACTTCTGTCTCAATCTGATTCATAGTTTCTGACAGTAGGCGAAGGCCATGAATTCAGAAGATGCAGTCAATCCACTTGTTGGTAATATTTTTTCCAGATTAGATGAGCAGGATCACCGCATGGATTAGTCTGCCATGGCGTTACAAACGCTCCTGAGTCGCATGGCTCGCCTGGAATCTCCCACTGTGGCTACTCCGGTACACCCTGTGTTGCAGGCCATCCCTGCTGCTGCTCTAGTCTCTGTGCAGGCACCCGCCTCAAGTATTACCTCTATAAGAGGTATGTCTGGTTTCGCTCCGCTTCCCCAGCGATTTGGGGTTGATCCAATCCAATGCAGAGGGTTTCTCAATCAAGCTGAGATATACTTTGATATGCTGCCCCAGGCGTTTCCCACGGACAGAAGCAAAGTAGGTTTCGTGATATCTTTGCATTTCTGAGAGAGCCCTGGCCTGGGCAAACCCTTTATGGGAGACGCAAAAACCTGTTGTCCTGAGTTACCCTGCATTTGTGACTTCTTTTAAAAGGGTATTTGACATTCCCGCACGCTCCGCTTTTTCTGCCAAGTGCCTCATGTCCATCAAACAAAGTACTGTTGCCAATTATGCCATTGAATTCGGTACTCTGGCAGCAGTGGTTGCCTGGAACAATGAGGACCTTGTGGCTGTTTTTTCTCATGGTCTCTCGGATACCATCAAGGATGAGATAGCAGCTTGAGATATACCCACTGAGCTGGAGAGGTTGATCATGTTTGCCAACCTCATGGACTCCAGACTCAGAGAAAGACTCCCTTTTAAGGAGCACTTGTGGAAGCCTCCTGTACATTTGTCTCCAGAATTTTACAGTCCCACCCTTGCCTTCCTCACCTCCTATGCCTCCTGGTACCGAGTCGGTCTGTGAAGGTGAACCCATGCACTTGGACTTCACGCGTCTCTCTCTGTGGATGAGAGAAGTCTTAGGAGGAGGGGGAGATTTTGCCTTTATTGTGGCCAGGCAGGTTACTTTTTGAAGTCTTGTCCTACCGGTCCAGGGAACGCCCGGACCTCGAGGTCCTGTCACGGACAGACCTTAGGTGGCGTTGTTTCATCCCCAGTTATGCAGAAGGATAAGCCCCTGGTTTTGGTTACCCTTTCTTGGGCTGAGTTGTCTGTCGAGATACAGGCTCTAATCGACTCTGGGGCTGCAGGCCTGTTCATTGATGCTGCCTTTGTATCAAAGCACTTGATTCCGCTGCAGCTGCGTGACACTTCACTTGCCATTGTGGCTCTTGACGGAAGACCTCTACAGCCTGCCCATGTGACTCATGAGACTGTTCCGTTGTCCATGGCCGTAGGGGCTCTTCTCCATGAGATAATCCAATTCCAAGTTATTTCCTCACTTAAGTTTCCACTGGTTATTGGTTATCCTTGGTTACAGAGGCACAACCCCTCTTTTGATTGGCTCCGTGCTGAGGTTCTTTTCTGGTCGCCACAATGCAGTAAGACATGCTTCCAGAAGGTAGCCAAGGTCCTGTGCACCTCTTCACTCTCCACCCTGCCGGAGGAGTACTGCGATTTTAGCGATGTCTTTGACAAAGGTCAAGCCAGTAGTTTGCCTCCACACTGGTTGTATGATTGCGCAATTGATCTTCAACCTGGTGGCTGGGTTTAGCCTTGGAGGATAAGGCCATGGAGGAGTATGTTGCAGATGCACTTTCTCTAGGTTTCATCTTCAAATCCTCCTCTCCTGCTGGTGCTGGTTTCTTCTTTGTGAAGAAGAAGAGTGGTGAACTGAGATCTTGTATTGATTATAGGGGTCTCAATCGTTTCACAAATAAGAATGCCTATCCGATTTTGTTAATTATGGAGTTATTTGACCGCCTCAAGGGAGCAACAGTTTTCACAAAGCTTGATTTGAGAGGGGCATACAATCTTGTGATGATTAAGGAGGGCGACGAGTGGAAAACTGTGTTTAATACCAGAACAGGCCATTATGACTATCTCGCAATGCCTTTTGGCCTTTGTAACGCCCCGGGTGTTTCCCAGGAATTTATTAACGATGTCCTCCGAGATTTGTTGCAGTTATGTGTGGTGGTTTATCTCAACGATATCCTCATTTTTTCCAAGTCCCTGGAGAGCCACCACAGATGTCTGTTGTGTGCTTCAGAAACTAAAAGAGAACAATCTCTATTGTAGATTGGAGAAGTGCGAATTCCATTGTGAACAGGTTAAATTTCTGGGTTATGTCATTTCCACTGCTGGTTTTTCGATGGACCCAGATAAACTTTCAGCAATCCTACAGTGGCCCCGACCCGTGGGTTTACGTCCTCCACAGTGTTTTCTTGGCTTTGCCAACTATTATCCGAAGTTTATTCGTAACTTCTCGTCTCTGGTCAAGCCCCTGACTGATATGACCAGAGAGGACGGTAACCCACAGAGTTGGTCTCCGGAGTCCATTAAGGCCTTTAAGAGTCTCAAGGCTGCCTTTGTTTTTGCTCCTGTGTTGGCACATCCTGATCCTACGTTACCTTTTATCCTTGAGGTTCATGCTTCTGAGACTGGAATTGGCACCCCTTGTCTCAACGTCCTACCTCTGAGAGCGCTATGCATTCTTGTGGCTACTTTTCCAGGAAATTGTCACCTGCGGAGTGCAATTACGAGATTGGTGACAGAGAGCTGTTAGCGATCATTTTAGTCCTGAAAGAATGGAGACATCTCCTTGAAGGTACCACTGTGCCGGTTCTCATTCCTACTGACCATAAGAATCTCACATTCTTGTCTGAGACTAAACGCCTCTCTCCCAGAAGGGCGCAATGGGCTCTTTTCTTGTCTAGTTTCAATTACATTGTCTCATTTTTACCCGGTACTAAGAATTTAAGGGCTGACGCTTTGTCACGACAATTTTCCTCCACTTCCAAGATGGAGTCGGTTTTGGTTCCTGTGATTCCTCCTGAACGTATTCTGGCTACGGTTTGCACCAGTTGTCAGAAACCATGAACCAGACCGAGACAGAAGTACAGTAAAATCATACTTGTTTATTGATAAAAATAAAAAGGTAAATAGAGTAAGCGTAGTCAAAGCATAGCCAGAGTCCAGTAACCGGATTGGGTAGTCAGCCAAGCCAGAGTTCAGTAACCAGATCGGGGTAATCAGCCAAGCCAGAGTTCAGTAACCTGATCGGGTAATCAGGCCCGAAGTCAGGGATCCAAGTAGAGGAACAGAAAGCAGGATAAGGAGCCAGAAGGGATGTCAGCAAAGCCAATCTTAAAACAGGAACACAGGAGATGGTTTCTTGTGATGTGACCAAGGCGAAGGCAGGAATGAATTGAGCTGGAGATCTTTAAGTAGACGGGACTGACGAGCAGATCCACAACAGCTGGTTAACTGTGGAGAGAGATGAGAGCTGGCAATTAGCCGACAACTGAGCGGCCAGCTCAGAGAAGAAAGTGCTGAGCCAGCCCTGACACTCTGGCTATGTTTTGACTACGTTTACTCTGGTTACCTTTTTTTTATTATTATTAAACAAGTGTGATTTAACTGTACTTCTGTCTCAGTCTGATTCATGGTTTCTGACACTCTCCCTATTCCCGATTAAGATAATTTCTGTATCCCTTACTTCTTTGGCACAAAGCCACACATACTGCTGCTCCATGCTCTTAGCAGCCGTCAAAATTTCCACTCGCCTGCTCGCATTAGGCGAGTGGAAATAAGCTGAGGGCAAGTGTGGAGCCGCATCGGGGGAGGCAGGCGGGGTTAACTGGGAGCCGATTCTCCTCCCAGCCCCTGACCCCTGTCATTCTCTCAGCAGGACCTGGCATACAGTAGGAGTTGGCAAAGAACTAAATGAAGAGGGGGAGGAGCAGGGAGAGGGGCTGGGTCGAGCCATAGGGAAAAACTGGGATACTAATTTTACAGATTGGGTTAGCAGATGCTTATACTGGGTAACACAGAATTTCCAGGTGACTTGACATGTTGGAACTCAGGTTTGCTCTAATCACTAAGAATCCTTGGGTAAAACCTGAAGTGTGCAAAAGAGGGGTAGAGTACCAAAGACATAAATCTGTAAAACAGATGTAAATAAGCCATTTTAATCTTCATTAAAAGGTGGTTTCCAATGTGTTTCAGTGTTTTCAAAGCCCTCTTATTCAGGGCTGCATCTGTTAATAAATAAAAAAGGATTAAATGTACTGTATATTACTGCCTTACTGATTCATTCTTCTGGCATTCAACCCCTCTTCACGTTAGAATTTTTACTGTTTTTACTGTGAAAAAATACTTATTTTATTGGAAGATGTTTAAATTGTCTCCTGCCATCACTTTTCCATCAGTGTGACAGCTAAGCAGCCTTGACTTCAAACAAAAGAATCCCATAATGCAATGGAACCATTTAGTGTGTAGTTTGTGCTGTCAATCAGCATGATTTACTGGTGGGTGGGCCAAGAAAAACAAGGAGGCAGCTATAAAGCACATGCAAATTTCACTCAAACTGTTTGTGCATACATTATATAGCTTATAAAACTAAATTTAATTTACAGTTTTTAAGGTTATTTTTCCTTTTCACAAATGTGGTCTGCACTTTTGAAATGTTTTAGAAACCCCATTCAGAATATGAAAGTATATCAAACCAATTGCTGTCAATTAGCTGTAGCCTTATTGCAAAGGAAGTACGTAAAGTGTTGAATGTTTGTATTTAAATGTTTTAATTAGTCCCTTGTATTCAATTGCTATCCTGCTTTTAAAGTGAAAAAGCATTCACTGAAGGAAATTCCTAGATGGATTATTTCTGCTGGGTGGTGAGGCACAAAAGCTGGACCCGGATTGGGATGGTGTGTTTTAATCAGGGTTCTAATAGCAGTATGACTCCTGATACCCTGAAACAGTTGTTCAATATTAAATAAATGGCTGTAAAATATTAGACTGTATCTGAGTTATACACCAGTGATTCTGGATGTACAGTTGGCTACTGGGGCTAAAAGGAATGAATTGCATGGATCTAAAATAAGGAATGATCCTCTTATTTTTGGGACGTGATGGAATAAAAAATACTTTCTACTTTAAAAGGCTCTAGTTTGCTGTGCACTGGTTAATAGGAGGGCTTTTTAGTTCCTTTCATGGCATTTCCCGGGTTATACTTTCACGTTGGGTCCCAGGCCCTACTCCATAGAAGCCATGGTTTCCACACACTTCAGTGATGATGGCCAAACAAGCCTGAAATGCATTTTGGAATAAATGGCAATATAATATTAGGCAGTATCTGTACTATACACCAGCAGTTTTGAATAGACAGCAGGCCATTGGGGCAAAAAGGAATGATTTGAATGACTCTCCCTACTGTCCTGATATATATCCGATGGAATGAGACAGGTAATTTGCTTTATGTTACAAAAAGGCTCTATTGTGCTATGCACTTGTTCAGTGGTGGACTTTAAGTTTCTTTTATCCTTGCTCTTTATAACTTTCTGAATTATATTGTCTTGCTGCTACATCATCCTCATCCTCTATGAGGACTCTGAATGCTAGGCCCAAGTTGTGCACAATGCCTTGACTTATTTTCCAAAATATTGTCAAATATTGTCAAAATTAGGACCTGCTCCCTTGTGGTGATGAGACTCTAGACATTCAACTGTCAAATGTGGATAGATTCAATAGCTGAATTTTTTTAGTTTGAATATCTAAATTAATTAGGGAGACTTCCCTTCATGTCCTGTCCTTTAGACTAAACAGGAAGTGAGAAGATATCTTTCCAATGTGAGGCAAATTCTGTCCTAGGCAATTGTCACGGCAACATGTGTCCGTATTGGAAGATTTCCCCTCTATTCCTGTTCTGGTGGCAACTCAAAATTTTGGATTTAACTTCATTTTCACTTAGTGTAACATTGGTGATCAGAACAATCAGAAAGAGTAAACCTCCCTAAGATGGACATAGACAGCAGCAAAAGCTTATAGTGGTACTAACCCTCTCACCACCAAATCTAAAACAAAAAAAGATTTGTGGAACTAAAAGAAGTGGAACTAAGTGACTTAGTGACTAAGGCCGCGCACACACGAGCAGACTTTTCGGCAACAAAAATCCGACGGCCATTCCAGCGGACTTTCGTCAGACTTTTGACGGACGTCCGACGGACTTTTGAACGAACGGACATGTATCTTTTTCTATGTTTAAAGAACCTTTAATAAAAAGAATTTACAAAAAAAAAACAAAAACAGAAAACTCCATGTATAGCCTGTTGCCCTGTCACAGAGCTTATACATCTTGACCCCATATCTGGCACACTTGCTGGGGAGATAGTAATTGAAAACAAGACAGCTAGAAAATTAAATCAGGGACTCATCAATGCAGACATCTTGATCAGGGATAAACAAGGCTGAAAATTTTTCGTTAAAGTGCTTTACAAGGGGCAGAATTTTATGGAGCCGATCATGTTCAGGGTCATCCCGAGGACGACAGAGTTCACTGTCATTGAAATGCATGAAGCGCAATATCTGCTCATACCTAGCCCTGGCCATGGCAGCAGAGAACACGGGCATACAGTGAATTGGGTCAGTGGACCAATATGACCGCAACTCACTCTTTTTAGTAATGCCCGATGTGACCTTGGAAAGGTTGGGAAACCCTTGTTTAAGCTTTTTCCCCATGCACCTCTTATGTCTAAGTCACCCTGTGTGACTGAGAAAATATATCTTGGATTACTTAAAATGCAACAGTAATATTTATCCACAATATCTCCCAGGACATATGTAAAGACTATTCTTGGTTTGTTTGATTCTGAACTCAACATGTTAGTTGAGAGAGCTGATCACATTGGCCTCTGTACAATGTAGAAGACAGGCTGACTCCTGCTGGAGCTCCTGCTATTGTGTGAAGGTGTCCTGTGTTTATACCTAATCATAATGTATAATTATAATGTATAATCTACTGTTTGAAGCTCGGTGACAACAAGTCTGACCTGTAGTGAAATCATAGCAATGCTCAGGAGGGCATGGAGTTACATCGCATCACATCACCTGCTTTAAGGGATTAGTTAATTAGCTCATGTTAATTAGGTTTCTGGTTACAGGTGTATTGTTAGAGTAATAGGAGCAGGAGGGGGGACCTACTGTATATAAGACTTGTATTTTGGTTCTAATAAAGAGTCCATGTTCAGCAACTAAACAAGTATCATCTTGTTTTGTGCTTGTGAGCGGTTGGAATATCTGATATCTATATTCAGACTGGGAGGAAGCGGTATATGATGAAAGCACTCAAGTGGAGTGTGGGACGTTTCGTTACACCCATGTTGAGGGATAGGCCCAGAAAGGTCCTAAATTTGGGAACCGTTATAGGTCTCCAGCCAAATTGTCTGGCAAGGGGTGAATTTGGGTTTTGGGTGATTAATTGACCAGCGTATAAATTGCTTTAGTCCACAATAGATCTGTACAGATCTTCTGTGAAAAACAGCTCAAAAAATTCCAGGGGCGTTAAATCTGCTGTTTCCACCTGAATTCCGGGTTGGCCAGTGAATGGGGGAAGTACGGGTGCTGCAGAATCTGTTGGCTGCCAATCAGGACTTGCAAGCGCAGCAGGAAGGGCACTGTGGACTCTTAAGGACCTGTGTTCGAACTCTTGGTGGCTGCGGGGCACTACTTGTGCTAGCCACCACACCAGCTTGAACTGCACTTATGGGACTCGCCATGTCACCAAGTGATACTGCAGTGCTTGTTTGTCTATGAACAGGATGTACTAGGCCGCTGGTGCTTGCTAGTTCACCAGAAGGTTGAGCGGCACTAGTACTGACACTCTGCTGCATAAAAGTATCATGCGGTTGTTGCACCTCAGCAATAGAAGAACGGGGTAGGGTACACATTACCTTAGCAGGGACCCATTTCTATATCATCAGAGCTATCTGTCAGGGTGCCGCTCGCTACAGGTTCAAATATTGACTCTGAAGTGAGGACTCACAGTGAGGACTCCCAGCTCTCATCTGTCATGCTCAGCATCCTGTAGGCCTCTTTACTAGTGTACCTTTCATTTGACATTTTGGCCAATAAATGTATAGGTAACTAGTGCAAGAGCACCTGTATCACGTACCTGATCAGAGGCTGAAATGCTGGGAGGGCTTCCCTTGCCACTAAGTGCAGAGCGCCCCCTGAAGGTGGCACAGGGGGAGCTATACTGAAAGCGGCAGGGGTTGCTGGCTGCCGCAAGCTGAGATGAAGAAGAGAAGTCCACTGGTGGGCAGCTGAGGAGCAGGGTAGACTGCTAGGCAGGGGTACCTCGGAAGTACCAGATGAGATTGTGCAGCAGGGAGTACCAGGAGCGGTGTCAGGAGCCAGGCCGGGGTTCATACACAGGACAGCAAACAGTAGCGAAGTCAATGGAACAAACCAGGGGTCATACACAGGGCAGCAGATCAGAGCGGAGTATCAGGAACAAGCCAAGGGTCAAGCCGGGTTCAATGCAGATCAGATAGGTCAAGGCAAGCCGTGTCATTAGCAGGTAATCCAAGACAATAGGAACAGGAACTCAGGAATATACAAGAAGCTGAAGATCATGCAGCAGTTGGTGACCACTGCAGCATGCTTTAAATAGTGTACTGGTGCCTGGAGTCTCTCACGTATTGCGTGCACTTTAGCGCACACGTGTGCGCTTTGGCGTGCACGTGCACACTGGGGAATACACTGCACTGGCAGCTTTCGCCCGTGCGTGCCTGCGCATGCGCATTAGCGATGGAGAATTTGTATTTGTTGAGTCAGGATTCTGTTGGCCATAGATGTCAGTTCTCCTGCAGGTTAGTCCCTGACAGTGCCCCCCCCAAGGGGCAGCCTCCGGATGCCCAGGTGTGCTTGCTTCTTCGGATATCTTCTGGAGAATTCACGTAGCAGTTTAGGGGCATGAACATTATTTACAGGTTCCCAAGAGCTCTCCTCCGGTGAGTAACTCTTCCACTTCACTAGATATTGAATTTGTCTACCTCACTTTCGACAATCCAGGATGGCTTCCACCTCGAACTCCGTTTCTTCACCCATTGTGATTGGAGGTGGAGGTGGATCTTCTCTTCTAGAAAAGGGACCAGCACTGATTGGCTTGAGCAGCGAGACGGAAGACTGGGAGAATCTTGTAAGAGCTCGGCAGAGACAATTCAAAAACCACATTAATCTCTCTCTTAATTGCAAAGGGACCGATGAACCTTGGGTCCAGCTTCCGGGAGGGACAAGACAATTTGAGATTCAATATGGAGAGCCAAACTTTGTCCCCTACTTTCAGAACTGGATTACCTTTCTTCTTCCTGTCGTAATACTTTTTGTAGTCTTTCTGTGATTTTCTTGAATTAAAGTTAATCTGTCCTGTACAGCAGGTACCGCTGCTTCTGGAGTGACATGAAGCAAAAAGGACGGGTGGAATCCATAGTTCGCCCAGAATGGAGGCTGATTGGTGGAGGCGCGTACCGAATTATTATAGGCGAATTCGGCACATGGAAGCAAGGTTACCCAGTTATCTTGAGAGAAGATAGAAAAACAGCGGAGGTACTGCTCTATAGTCTGATTTGTCCTCTCTGTCTGGCCATTACTCTGCGGGTGATAGGCAGAGGACAAACAGATTTAAATGTTCAAAGCTTTACAGAGAGCTCTCCAGAACCTTGAAGTAAATTGTACTCCTCTGTTGGATACAAAACTGTCTGGCAAGCCGTGCAATCTTACGATCTCTTTAATAAAGACATGTGCTGTATCCATGGCAGAAGGTGTACCTAGTAGAGGCAGAAAGTGGGCCCATCTTTGATAAAGAATCGACCACCACCAGGATAGTGGTAAAGCCTTCGGATGGGGGCAGCTGCACAATAAAATCCATGGACAGCATCTTCCAGGGGCGGTCTGAGATAGGTAGTGGTCTTAGCAGGCCCCAGGCTTGGGTGCAGCTTCCCTTACTTCTGGCGCAGGTTGTGCAGGAGCCTACAAAGTCCTTGCAACCTTGCCTCAGGTTAATTTTCCGACAACAAAATCGGTTGTCGGAAATTCCGATCGTGTGTACACAAATCTGACACACAAAGTGCCACGCATGCTCAGAATAAATTAAGTGACGAAAGCTATTGGCTACTGCCCTGTTTATAGCCCCGATGTACGTGTTTTACGTCAGCGTGTTCAGAACGATCGGATTTTCTGACAACTTTGTGTGACCATGTGTATGCAAGACAAGTTTGAGCCAACATCTGTCAGAAAAAATCCATGGATTTTGTTGTTGGACCGACCGTGTGTACAGGGCATAAGTCATTTGGCGGACCTGAGATATTCAAGGTTTTTATGGTCGGTGAATATCATGATGGGGTGATCTGCACCTTCAAGTAGGTATCGCCATTCTTCGAGAGCAGCTTTTATTGCCAGTAATTCCCAATCCCCCACATCATAATTTCTTTCCGGTTGGCTTAGTTTTCGGGAGAAAAAGGCTACAGGGTGTAGTAAAGCTTTAGGGCGTTGTGACAGGACAGCCCCAATGGCGACTTCCGATACATTGACCTCCAAAACATAGGGCAAGACTGGATCTGGATGTTGCAGAATGGGGGGCGAGGTGAATAGAGCCTTTAGTTTATCAAAAGCTTCTTGGGCTTCCTGGGACCACTGGAAACGGGTATGCTGGCGAGTGAGCTGAGTAATGGGGGCAATAATACTAGAAAAGTCTTTAACAAATCTCAGATAAAAGTTAGCGAACCCTACAAATCTTTGGATACCTTTCTTGTCGGTAGGGGCTGACCACTGCAGAATAGCGGATACTTTCTGAGGGTCCATAGCTATCCCAGATGTGGAAATAATTAAGCCCAGGAATTGTATGGACGTCTGTTCGAATTGACACTTTTCTGCTTTTGCATAGAGCCTGTGTTCTCTCAATGTAGATAGTACCTTCCGGACGTGGGTTCTATGTAACCCCAGGGTGTCAGAGAAGATGAGGATGTCATCCAAATATACGATCAGAAAATGATCCAAGAACTCTCTAAAGATATTGTTTACAAAATGCTGAAAGGTCGTTGGGGCATTACATAGTCCGAAAAGCATAACACGGTATTCAAAATGCCCGAAACGAGTTCTGAAAGTGGTCTTCCACTCATCCCCCTTCCTGATGCGCACAAGGTTGTAGGCGCCTCGTATATCCAGCTTAGTAAACACTTGGGCAGAACGGAATCTCTGAAAAAGCTTGGGAACCAGGGGGAGAGGGTAACGATTTTTGACAGTGATTTTGTTAAGTTCCCTGTAGTCCACACAAGGCCTGAGGGTATGGTCTTTCTTCTCCACAAAGACAATCCCGGCACCAGCTGGGGATGATGACGGGTGGATGAACCCTTTCTCTAAGTTCTCGTCAATATATTGGCGTAGAGTCTCAAGCTCAGTCTCTGAAAGTGGAAATATTCGACCAAAGGGGATCTCTGCACCAGGCAACAACTCGATTGTAAAATCGTAAGAACGATGGGGTGGCAAAGTGTCGGCTTTTTTCCTATTGCAGACATCTAAGAAGTCATGGTAAACTGGAGGAATGTCTTGGCTTAAATTGTAAACTGGCTGGACGGTATGGCAACTGAAAGGTGCTACAGGTTCAGGTATGATACAATGCTGGCGGCAATAGGTTGACTTGAAAGAGATATTCGCTGTGTTCCAGTCTATCTGAGGGTTGTGTGCCCGTAACCAGGAGAGCCCCAAAATTACAGGGAACATTGGAGAACAAAGAACATCAAAACAAAGAAATTCTTGATGGCCTGGGTCAATCATGGTGAGAGTAGGCAAAGTCTCCTGAGTAACAGGTCCAAACTGCGGTGTCGATCTGTCAGCCAAATGAATTTTAAGTTTATGTTACTTCTTCCGAAGTGGAATCTGAAAGTCTTTAGCCAGGGAAATGTCCAAAAAGCAACTGCAAGCCCCGGAATCGATTATTGCTGGAAGTCTGACCTCTCCTCTTGCCAACTGTAATGCGATGTGGAGAAAAAGATAAGCTGGAGAAGGTTTCGGGACCTGGAGGCTAGTGGAGTTGCGGAAAGGAAATCTACTGGGCCTTTTTGGACAGTTGAGACGGATATGCCCGGCTTCTCCGCAATAGAAATATAGGTTGGCTTGCCGGCGATGAAGTTTTTCATTAGGGGTCAGAGCAGAGCGAACTGTGCCAATTTGCATAGGCCCTTTGTTGAACGTGGCTAGAGTGGAGGGTGCAGGAATGGCTGGAACTGTAGGCGTCATCCAAGAAAGCCAGGGGGATCGTGCACGTTCAGACTGTCACTCCCGCAGGCGCCTATCAAGTTGGACGACTAGCTGGATGAGTCCTTCTAATGTGGTTGGGGACTCTACTCGTGCAAGTTCGTCTTTGATAAGTTCAGATAAGCCAAGCCGGAATTTGAATCTGAGAGCGGCCTCATTCCACCCAGCCCAACTGCGAAAGTCCACGATATAATCCTCTACAGGGCGCTGCCCTTGCCGCAAGGCATGAAGGGCGGCCTCAGCAGTAGCCATGAGTTACGGATCATCATATAATCTGGACATGGCTTCAAAGAACAAGTCCACTGAATTAATAGCGGGATTCCTTTGTTCCAATAACTGATGGGCCCAAGACTGAGGTTCATTGGACAGCAGGGAAATAAATTCCACTTTAACAGTTTCTAGGGAGAAAGTTCTTGGTTGGAGGACCAGGTAAAGTAAACAGGTATCCTTGAATGCTTGGAACTTCCTTCGGTCACAAGAGAAGCGTTCAGGAGTAGGTACCCTTGGTTCAGGGGGTTGAACCATCATAGGAGACATTGTTTGGTTCTGAAGGTGAATCTCCAACTGGGAATAATTTCCTTGTAGGCTCGTCACTGCTTGGGTAAGTGCAGCGACTTGCTGGAACAGAGTCTTGAGCGGGGAAGCACCGCCGTCAGCCTCTGACGTTACTGGCTGCATGATACTATCACGTACCTGATCAGAGGCTGAAATGCCGGGAAGGCTTCTCTTGCGACTAAGCGCAGAGCGCCCCCTGAAGGTGGCACAGGGGGAAATATATTCAAAGCGGCAGGGGCTGCTGGCTGCGGCAAGCTGAGATGAAGAAGAAAAGTCCACTGGTGGGCAGCTGACGAGCAGGGTAGACTGCTAGGCAGGGGTACCTCGGAAGTACCAGATGAGATCGTGCAGCAGGGATTTCATACACAGGACAGCAAGCAGTAGCAAAGTCAATGGAACAAGCTAGGGGTCATACACAGGGCAGCAGATCAGAGCGGAGTAACAGGAACAAGCATGGGGTCAAGCCGGAGTCAATGCAGATCAGATAGGTCAAGGCAAGCCGGGTCGTTAGCAGGTAATCCAAGACAATAGGAACAGGAACTCAGCAATATACAAGAAGCTGAAGATCATGCAGCAGTTGGTGACTGCTGCAGCATGCTTTAAATACTGTACTGGTGCCTGGAGTCTCTCACGTATTGCGTGCACTCTGGTGCACACGTGTGCGCTTCCGCGCATGCGTGCACACTGAAGAATACACTGTCCTGGCAGCTTTCGCCCATGCGAGTTTAGTTTGATGATACAGGATTCTGTTGGCCATAGATGTCAGTTCTCCTGCGGGTTAGTCCCTGACAAACTGGTTGTCAGAGGACTGTTTGTTTGCTACAAAAAAAATAACTGTTAGTGCTAGCAGGGATCACGCCTGACTCTGCTAACGCTGCAGTTTTGTGTGATGTGTTTTGTAAGTGACAGTGATCTATTGATACTGCACTTGGGTGGGCTAGGTGGAGGGGCTAAACACAGGTGTCTGGGCTGATCCTGCTAACGCTTCGTTTTTGGGAACACTATACTACTGGGGACTCTAGATCTGATCAGATCAAAGATATTGATCTGTCCAGACATTATTCTAGTAAGGGAGGTGTATGGTGTGAGAGTGAAAGGTTTAATTGGGCGGCAATCAGGGGGTGAAAATATGTGCCTACGTGTACTGGTGTTAGTGTAGCGTTGGTGTACTCACGGTAAGATGCTTCTCTCCCGCACGCTGGGACCGAAAGGGCTCCAGGACGGGAGATTGCATCACTTCCTCTGCCTTTGTTTACATTACACAGGCAGAGGAAGTTGTCCATTGGTCAGAACCGATCAGCAGGTCCAGGCCATAAATCATTGCCATAGACCTGTTGAGTGATCGGTTCTGAACCGAATGGGATCACAAATGACGAGGGGGGTGCGCGCCCCCGATCCATGGGCGCGAGTCACTTACCCTGCTGCAGTATATGTATGTGGGGTGGCCTGATACTGGTTAAAAGCCTGGGCCTACCTGAGTATTGTTGCTGACCATGTCCATCCCTTTATGACTACTCTGTACCCATTTTCTGATGGCTACTTCCAGCAGGATAATGCACCATGTCACAAAGCTCAAATCATCTCACCACTGGTTTCTAGAACATGACAATGAGTTCACTGTACTCCAATGGCCTCCACAGTCACCAGATCTCAATACAATAGAGCACCTCTGGGATGTGGTAGAATGGGAGATTCGCATCATGGATGTGCAGTCAACAAATCTGCTATCCTGTCAATATGGACCAAAATCTCTGAGGAATGTTTACAACACCTTGTTGAATCTATGCCATGAAAAATTAAGGCAGTTCTGAAGGCAAAAGGGGGTACTAGCAAGGTGTACTTAATAAAGCGTCCGATGAATGTATATCCGTAGTGTGAAGTATAAAGTTGGGTACACACAATCCAAATATCGGTCAGATAAGCAGGATTTAGACAGTGTGTATATCTACCTGTTCGACAGAAGCCATTCTCACGCCCATCTTCATATATACTGTACAGTACATTCACATGTAAAAAATAGTCCAAGTCATAAGTGTCCGTGCCTCAATAACATAATTAAATGTCCATACTGTATATCACCATAAGTCTGTGTCTTCAGGGTGATAAGATCTACTTTTAATTGCACCACAATTCTTCTCTTCCTGGTTCATATACAGGTATGTGGCAGCTATTACTGTATTCACCTCCAGTGCAGTACTCCACTCACTTTCGGTTTTCCCCCTGTGCATGATGACATCACGTGGCCATGATACTGATGCTTTTTGTCACATGACTGAAACTTTCCCAAAGGGTTCTCTTTGAAAAAGTCATGGTCTTGTGACGAAACGCGACGCACACAGGCAGAAACCGAAAGTGAGCTGTTTTTACATGTAACTGATGATGATTCTCCTTAAGGGGGCAATGCATGTATTAGGGAAGTGATTATCCTTTGTGCACTGGATATATTGCACTCTATTTGTGAGTGTTTTTTTGCCATTTTAATAAAAGGGGAATACTTTTTACTAGTGTTGCACTGATACCGCTTTTTTAAGGCCGAGTACAAGTACCGATACTTTTTTCAAGTACTCGCCGATACCGATAATTTTTTAATATCACGTGACAGTGGCACTAATATGCATTACTGATGATGCGTGGACTGTGTCAGCGGTTTTTAATTTTTTTTTCAATTTTGTTTTTTACAATTTTTTTTTACAATGCTTTTTTTTTGTGGGGGGGGGGGGGGAGTGGACAGTGTCAGTGTAACTTTTTATCAGCCCTGTGGGGGGATTTTGGTGAGATATCAGGGGTCTTAACAGACCCCTGACATCTCCCTTTTGAGACACAGAAAGGGACTGGGGACAGAGATTCCCCAGTCCCTTTCTCAGCAGCCTCAGCTGCATTGGAGATGAATGGACAGGAGACAGCGGCTCCTGTCCATTCATAAACTGAAGTATCGTAAACACAGTTTCGATGCTCAGTTATGAATGGACAAAGTCAATGATCACTGACTCTGATCATTTGGAATAGGAAGCAGCCAACAGATTTACTGGCTCCTTCCTCCGCTCTCCATCCTGAAAGATTGACACGGGGGGACAGGAGCGGAGTACACTGAGGAGGGACCGGAGCGGGGGACCGGAGCGGAGGACACGGAGGGGGGACCGGAGCAGGGGACCGGAGCAGAGTACACCGAGGGGGGACCAAGCGGAGGACATGGAGGGAGGACCGGAGCAGAGTACACCGAGGGGGGACCAGAGCGGGGGACCAGAGCAGAGGACACGGAGGGGGGACCGAAGCGGGGGACCGGAGTGGAGGACACGGAGGGGGGACCGGAGGGGAGTATACGAAGGGGGACCAGAGGAGCCTGGAGGAGGACACAGAGGGGGACTGGAGGAGTATACAGGGACAGTCAGGGAGTGATCGGTGCAGCGGTGGGGGGAGTGACAAGCACCGATCCCCCTGTATAGATTTCAATAAAGCAGCTGGAAGCCGCGGAGGGGAGAGGAGGAAAAGTGGCTGTCAGCTACTTTATTGAAATCTATACAGGGGGATCGGTGCTTGTAACTCCCCCCACCGCCGCACCGATCACCCCTGACTGTCCAGGTATCGGATAAAGCATCAGAGCATTTGCCCGAGTACAAGTAAAATACTCTGTATCGGCACCGATCCCGATACTAATATCGGGATCGATGCAACCCTACTTTTTACAACATAATGCACTATGAGAGCCGTTTTGTTTTCTTGAGCTATTATTGCTGGGGGAGAAAGTGGCGGTTTAAAGTTAAATGAAGATTGATACATCTGCTGTTATTTGGGCATGGACACCTATGGTTTGGATTATTTTGTGTATGTGAATGTACATATGAAGCTATATATATATCGATTGTTTTGTGATTATTATTGATGGTATGAGGTTGTGCTGCACTTACTCATGTGTATAAAATTTATTTATTTATGTAAAACCTTTATCCCAAAAGAATAAAAAAAACTGTTTGCTGTAACTGCTAATAAAGTGTAAGCTGGAGTTTGGTTTCAGTGTGTTAGTGTATTTAAATCTATTAGTATATCTAACACTCCCTCCCCCCTTACTGACAATGCTGCTGTCCAAATGTGCCTTCTGTGCTCGTTCATCCTGAGTAAGGGCAGTCTAAAGCCTAGTACATGTGATAAGAATATTTAATGAATGATCATCTGTTTTTTGTTGCATGCTAGTCTCATATAAAAAATGAAGAGGTTACTCAACTTACGAAAATTCTCATACAACAGAATACAACTTTGGAAGTGATGTAATGTGTTGAATTGTATTGTAATGTATTCTTTCGTTTCCAAGCATATCTTGCTCTTCCGATTTTTTTTTCAGACGAAAACTGTACTAATTAAACAAAAATCAGACATGTTCACGTATGACAAACATTTTCTAGCCTGCACTTTCAGTTTTTTTGTCGTCCAAACAGATGGAATCAGCTGTCGAAAGCACTATACTAACAATCATATATTCGGCTGATCGTTCGTTGTATGGACATTCTCGTTTGATTTTCTTATCGTGTGTATGGGCCTTAATACAGGAGGTGTGTTACTGGCCAGATCACCAGATGAATCCAGCCACCACATCTAATGATTGGTAAGCTGCAATATATTATGTTTTTGTTTTAGGTTTTATTTTGCTTTAATGGTGGAATATCAGGTGCAGAGAGACCATAGGCAATTCTGATGACTAGCCCTTTATCCTCTGCCTGCCATTTTTTGAGTACAGCTTCCAGAGGTCAGTTCCTCTTAAATACTTTTTGTATCACTGACTTGGAAATACGTATGTTGATCAGGAAACTTCGAGGACAGTCAGAAGTCCTTATCTGTATGTTTGTTCTGTATCAGGGATTGAAAGTATTGGAGAAAGTCTGCATCACAGACAGGCAACTATCATTTGCCTGGCAACCCACTTGTTTTTCTCAGGAAAGGTTTCCTTTTAGGCTTGGTTCACACTACTGCGATGCGAGAATCCGTGCGAATCCAGTACGGGTTTCCGCATCACATGTCACCTGCTGGCGGTTTGCACTGCCCTATGGGAACCGCCGCGGGTGTCAATAGAAAGTTAATGACACCCCCAGATTGTTTCGCATATCACAGTGCAAATTGTCAGTTTCGACAGGAATCGGATCGCATGGGTGTGAACACCCATGTGATCAGATTCTGGTGCGGACCAAGAAAAAAGGGTCCTGCATGATTTTGGTCCAAATGCGATGCAAAGTCAGCCATACAATCTGTATGGCTGAATTCGCATCACACAGACATCGCAAAACATAAAGGGACTTGATAGTGTGATACCGTTTTATAAAATAATTTTATTAATAAACCATAACCCCCTGACAGGGTACTAACATTTGCTGGGTGCTTCAGTGCACCACTCTTTAGAAAGCCAAACAAAATGCCAAAAATCCGCAATAGTGTGTCTCTCCTTTCTGAGACAAGTCAGCTGTCTCCTGTTCCGTCCTGTCTCCTCCCTGAAGCAGGAGACAGCTGATCTGTCTCAGAAAGGAAAGACACACTATTTCAGCTTTTTGATTTTATTTTGTATGAATTTTTTGGAGTACGCACAAAAACACTTTATATATTTATTTTACCAGCACGGAGGCACTTTATACATTTCAATATATATGTGGATTATAAGGTTTGTAATGCTGTGATCACACGCTCTATGGTAAAAAAAACTTTGCACGTCAACACATTTTTTATTTAGTGTCATTGCATCAAGGCACTCATGCTAACATCCAGATAGCGCAGCATTTCCTCTATAAATAAAGAAGTTTATGACTATTGGTGTCCACAAGTGGTGAAGAGTCTGCTCGTTCATGGGATCATTTGGGCTGCTGTATCCATACACTATTTCCTTTGGTTGTGGACTTTGCTTATAGCACTTTATATTTATTTGGGACTTATAAGTAAGGTGTTTGGATTATTTATGAATTTTTCGAACTTTTTGAATTTCTATGGATTTTGATGTATTTATTTATTATTTTGTATATTAGCTGTTTTATTGTTATGCACATGCACCTAATGTATTGTGGCAGCGCAACGCAATCGATATACCAAAAATATTCTTCCATGAGTATGGACAGTGATATCCAAGGTTATCCCAAGTATATAGTAAGAATTGTAGATATAGACATTTTAGGCTGGAATCAAACTTTTGTGGTGCAATACAGCGCGCACGTTCATGTTCATGATAACGTAGCTTATTCATTTTGAATGGTCTGCCAATGCACCACCAAGGATGCTTTAACATATCTACACCTTTCTTTTTTTTTTTTCCAGTGCACCACAACACATGGATAGTTCACCTCTATTCATTTAGTTGTGCTAAAACAGTTTGATGTGATGTGTTGAGTATGTTGGTGTGCCATTCAAAATAAGTGGCCCAGTAATGTACCATATTTCATGTGTTGCAGTCATTTGGAGTAAAACATGCATAATTAGACTTTCTACATGAAAATTTCAGAAAGTGAACGTGTCTATGAAAAAATAACTCCTAACTGGTCTAAAATTACGTACACAGCTAATCCTTAGGGTTATAGGCCACATTTACTGTATGTTCACATTCCCATGTGATTTATGAAAATACTGTGTTATCTTACTTTGTTATTTTTGACATTATTTATTTGAATTCTGTTTTATAATGTAATTACTGAACTATTCCTCTGTACTACCTACAGATCAGTGACCGAAACAGGAAGAAGATAAAAAATAGTATAAATATGAGTAATTGCTATGAAGATGTTAATTAGGTAAACACAGCAAAAGGAAATGGATCAGCGTGTATAAAGGAAATAGAATGTTTTATAAAGGAAATGACCTATTCAGGCTATCTAAAATTTCACTGACCTGACAGAGGTTACAGAAAAATAGAGATGGTACCAAGGAGTTTGATTTCTTTGAAGCAGGAGAAGAAATAAAGGAAGGAAAATGGGAAGACATCCAGAATTAGTGTATAGCTTTGATTTAGACATAAAGTTCAGTACTAACTTTATCATTCTACAGTCTGTATCAGGCAATATTTAAAATAATGTCTATGGACAGTACATTGCTGGAGTAGGGTATTTTAGGGAATGTACAGTCATTTTAATATATTTTTTTTCCCTATACAGTATATGTAAAAGACATCAGATTGATATAAATAATATTGATGATAATAATGACATTATCAATAGGCGTTAAAATCCTATAATGTAATGTACACAACATATAACAAATTACACCTGTAACTTGGAGGTGGCCGAATTTGCCTAGTGCACGTGCAGAGTCTGTTTCTACTTTGCCTGGCTAAACAATGACTGTACTTTAGGGCTCATTCACACTAGGTAGGCATTCTGTGATTGGATGAGGTTTAGATTGTATCGCCTCTCCACCTCATGCAACCAGGAAACGCTTTCAATTTTTTGAGAGGAATGCAAGGCATTTCCTGTGCTGAGTGTGCAACCCCCTGTATTCACTTTGCAGCAAGGCAACTGCTCAGCACGGGACCCAAAAGATAGCAAGAATCACTATAGTAGCTATGGCTACTACAGTGAGTCTCTCATTCCACAAGGATTGGCCTGGTATGGAATATGCATACTTGCACTGGTCCAAGCTGGGCCAATGTAACTGTGTAAAAAAATACTTGGAGTTGAACTTTAAAGTGGTTGTAAATCTCAGACATTAAATATAAACAAAGCATATCCCTCTATAGTCTGTACTTGTCTTAATTAAGAGCATTAAGGGTCGCTTTTGTCTGCTGCTTTATTCCAATGAATCACTTCTGACAGGTTACAGGGGAGGGACCTCCAGCTGATTGACAGCCTCAGCTCTGTTCCTGTGTGCTGCATGGAGGGGGTTTTGTCCCTCCAATCCACCCTCAGAGCTCTCCTCACTTAGCTCTGCAGAGTGCTCTCCACCCCCTTTTTCTTAACTCTCAGACAAGCTTATAATTCAGCACTTTGAACGGATGTAGAGAAGAGAAGACTACAGATAGACAGGTACAACTTCTGTAGCGATGCGTAAACTGTTGGCGCTATATAAACCCTGTATAATAATAATGTAGGAGGTTTTGTTTCATCTCTGTGTATCACCCGGGGTCAGTCACGTCAATGGGTATATGTAAGGGTTGAAGTTAGAAGCTCATTGTGTGTAGCTACCGTGTTTCATCAATCAAATGATTTTATATTGTATAATGATAATACATGTTTTTGAATCCTTGCTGGGTCTGTGGTGTGGAGCCTATGCCATACAGAATAGGATTGTAAAGCTATATTCTTTGCGTTTATTGAACTCTGAGCTATGGGATACTCCTTGTGTGGTCGTAGCCCTGCAAAGGATTACCAGGCATGTGACCCTTCTCTTGAACGAGTCAACCCCATTCAGGGATGTAATGGATAGGAGCATGGGCCTAAGAGAATATTCACTACAGAAGGGGCAGCTTGTAAACCAGCAAAGGTATTTACCTCAGTCATAAGATCGAGTCTGGACTTCCAGGGTTGAGTTGACTTTAGAGCTGGTGATGAATGATCCTGCCATATCAGAGCTAGGGAAGCCTCTGGCTTAAGCCACTTCCACTTGACACAGCCTCTGGCTTAAGCAACTTCCGCTGGACTGAACATCAGCAACATTTTCATTCTGGAAGAAGGCCTCAGAACCAATGTTAGGACACACATTCCTATTGTACTACTCTCCTTGTTGCCCTTTTGTTTTTATGCATCGTGATCACGTTTTTATTTGTATATGGTGTTTTTTTTCAATAAAAACACCCTTTTTTATCTGCACCATGTGGAGGCATATTCTTTTTGTTTTTACATTTACTGCATGAGGCCCAGTACCTCCAACCGCCCCTTTCGGTGTCCTTTTGGAAACTCCTGATTTACGCTTTGACTGTTCGGTGTGAGGACCCATCCGGTTGCCGTTGGAGATCCATACAGACCACAACCCAAAGGATTGGCGATTCCAGACCTCCCATTCCATGTCATTGGTGACAAACTGCGCATGCGATTCCCTGTCGCTGACACGGGAATCCACGGGATCTGGTAAGAGTCTTTTTTGCATTTCTTCTGATTGGCTCATCCTGCTGGGAAGTCGTTTTAAGATGCAAGGTGACTTCTGACAACCATCAGATTACCACCACCCCTTGGAGTACCTACACCTCCTGTGCAGTTGACATTCACATCCATTTATGGACGTTTTTGTTTAAACTCACCTCTGGTTAATTACTTCAGCACTGTTTCACCATTATAAACACATATATTTATTTGTACATGCGCTGCATTTTTCCATATACTAGTTCACTGTTTTTGTCAGACTGTATGCAGCAGCTTCCATTTATCCTATTGGTTAGCGCGGTGTTTTATATCTATTTTCGATATATGAACATGAGTTAGTGACCTTAAATTTAAGCTCCTTGAGGGCAGGGTCTGAAGTAAAGTGCTGCGTAAATTGACAGTGCTCTATAAGTACCTGTAATAAGCAAATCTCAGCTAGAAAAGTCTCAGACTTAAGTTCCTTTTGCAGGGAGCCCTACTGGGGCTCAGTTTTGATTTGAAGCCCTGTTGCTAACATACCTTTTCCACCAGGGCAGCCATCAGAAATATTGAGGCCCCTTACACAGCTTTAGGCAAGGGCCCCCGGCCTGACCACCAACCACCACTGGCCGTCCCACTAACTCTGCCCACTGGCCATCCCACTGAGTCCTCCAGTGCACAGACTTTTATTTTTACACTCTTTCAAATTAATATATCCTCCATCTTATGTCCTCTTCTAGTCCCATCTCCTCCTCCTCTAGTCCCATCTCCTCTTTCTGCAATCCTATCTCCTCCACCCCACGTCCTCCTTCTCCTCTTCCAATGTCCTCCTTTTCCATCCCATGTCCTCCATACCATGTCCTCTTCTTCCTCAAGTCCCATCTCCTCCATCCCATGTCCTCCTTCTCCTCTAGTCTCATCTCCTCCATCCCATGTCCTCCTCCAGCCTCATCTCCTCCATCCCATGTCCTCCTCTTCCATCCCATATCCTCCATGCCATGTCCTCCTTCTCTATCCCATGTCCTCCTCTTACAGTTTCATCTGCCCTATTCCACGTCTTCCTCTTCCAGTCTCATCTCACCCATCCCATGTTCTCCTCTTACGGTCTCATCTCCCTCATCACATGTTCTCCTCCCAGGCCTCCACCATGACATGTCTGCTGCCATTCCATGTCCCCCTCTCCTGCTCCATCCCATGTCATCCTCCATCCAGTCTCATCTCCCCATCTATGTCGGTCCTCTCTCACAGTGTCCTCCCTCTGTAGTCCTTCTATCCCTTCTGTGCCCTCAGCACAGCCCTGATCCAGGTGATATATCTTAGTATACAGTCCCTCCTCTGTCCCGGGGCTCACCTCACTTTTTCTGGACACACAGCTCCGATTGACCAGACTTCCATATTAAAACTTCCTGGTGCAAATCTCTCACCCCGCTGGAGCCTATTGGCTTGACTAATCAAAGGGGCTGGTCTGGATGGCACACTAGGTGCCTGAGATTGGACAGACTGCTGCAGGTGTGGAGAATTGTGGTGGTGGGGGAGAGATGTTGGAGAGGGCCAGGAGAGAGACAGAGCAGTGGGGGAAAGTGCAGCAGCTGGAAGAGAGAGCAGACAGCGGAGTGAACCTAGGAGTGAACCTAGAATTCCACAGGTCCAAAGAGAGAGGTTTCACAAGCCAACAGAAAGCACTAAGATTTCACATATCATCATACTGAATGACAGTGCTGGATACCAATTTCTTTCATGCCTTTTTACTATGCCTTAATACCAGCCTAAAAACATTCCTAACCATTTTTTATTTGTACATTTGCTGTGCAGAGTAATAGTTTTGCTTTGTGGATTAATATGTTGTATGCAAATTATGTTTCTGATTTCCTAACATTTCAATGATTTACATGCAATTTCGAACATATACAGTGGGCATAGAAAAGAATCACCCCCCCCCCCCCTTCAAAATAATCACATGTTTAACCACATGGTGCTTGGCAGACAGAATGGAGACAGACACAGTTTTTGTTTTATCCAGCTGTATTTACTAGTGCAACTTATAACATCCAAGTAAAAGATATAACACCAACATGTCAAAATAAAAAACAGAATCACTGAGTTGGAAGAAGGATCACCCCCTTATGTCAATATTAGTCTATAGTCTGTTGAGATATGTCACATATTTGTTACTATTGCGGGCGTGCAAGAGCACCCGTTCTGGGATGCCGTCTTATGATGGTGAGCGGGCGGCAACTGGTTAAACTCCCTTACGCAAAGAGGTTTTATCCCTATTGTGGGGTCACCAGTACGGTATTTGTAAATTGAGATCATATCCCCTCTCAAGCATCTCTTCTCCAGAGAGGACAAGTTCAGTGCTCACAACTTTTCTTTATAACTAATATCCTCTAGACCCTTTATTAGCTTTGTTGCCCTTCTTTGTACTCGCTCCATTTCCAGTACATCCTTCCTGAGGACTGGTGCCCAGAACTGGGCAGCATACTGTGGCGATCTTTTGCTGGAAGTGGGAGCAAATACCTGTATTAGACAGGTATCTGCTCCCCCCCCCTCGAAAGGTGCCAAATGTGACATCAGAGGGGGGGGGGGGAGAAACCTGGACAGCGGAAGTTCCATTTTTGGGTGGAACTCCGCTTTAAGAAAAAATAGAAAAAAACTACAATTGTCATTGGTTGGGGTACCTCATAAATTTGTTTTTTATATATTTTAGCAGAGTGATATGTGCCTAAATCAAAAGACCTCCTCCTCCGTTTAGACTGTTTCCGTTTTAAAGTGTACAGAATCTTTGGAAGTAAATTGTTAGTAATATAATGTGGCTTTGCACAGACAAAAACTGGGTTGTTGGTGCTGTTTCCATAGGTTTTTGTGCATTCATAACCACTAAGGCTGGATTCACACCTATGCATTTTTAGTGATTTTTGCATTTTGCAGATTTGCACTATAGAACGTGTTCCATAGGAAACCATTTTAAAGCGGGGGGTCCACCTATCTATCGTTTTGGTTTTTTTGAGTTCATTCACAAACTTTCCTTCTCAGCATTACATACTCACATATTGTGTGTAATATGTCCGCCTGTGTCAGATTTCGTCGGAAAGAATAACTTATATTATTCACTGCAGGCGGTTTCCATCTTCATTGTGGGCATTTGAAGCCCACAAGCATTTATTTCCTGGATGTGGTGAATGCTGTGCTCCCAGCATTCACCGCTCGTTTCCGCACATGCTCAGTGGCATCCTGGGAAGCCTGAAACTAGCTCCCAGGAGTCTGGGAGAGGCTAGAAACACGCCTACTCCCACGGGAGGAGAACCAGGATGTGCAAAGAAGAATAGAAAAATAAAAGGTAATTATGGCGATTTAAATTCTTTTAAACGGCATGTCAGCATCTAGGCAAGGAAGAGAATACATACAGATATTGTTCAAAATTTGGGTGGAACCCCGACTGTATTGCAAATCTGCAAAATGCAAAAAGCACCAAAAATGCATAGGTGTGAATCCAGCCTAACATAATAAATGCCCTTGTTATCCAAAGAAGTCAGCTTTTAAATGTGCTTCATAAGGAAATCAGAAGAATAATTAATTTTTTAAAACAGTTTTTACCTTTTTATACAGGCAAGAAAGAAACCACACTTGTAGTAATCTATTATATCAAAGAAGAATGATCCAGATCTAAACCTATCCATTATGTTAAGCAGACATCTACAGGAAATTCTGATCAGGGGAACGTCAGCAGGATTTCCCATGAAACCTCAAGGCGTTGTAGTTACATTGTGGAACAGGGTACTGATTAGAGTAGCAATTGATTGGTCCACCTCCTGGGCTTCGGGCTACGCCTGCCAGCCAGCAGTTTCAACACCCTAGGCCTACTATAGCAACTGGACCCTTTGCCGTTTTAAAACGGCATTGCAGTTAAGAGTTGCTGCTGCAATGGTAATTTAAGACAGCAGGCTGTTAGCAAGTGGTTACGGGAATAATTGGTCTGCCCATACATAAAGTGAGGTTGACACTCATTTCCTGCACACATAGGAAGTGTAATGCTGGAGGACAGACTGTGCACACAGGAAGTAAACAGCTCCTTTTCACAATGCAAATCTCAAAGTCAGCTTACTCATTATACACTCCATGCTGCCTAGAGGTTTAGATAAGTCTAATACAGAGATCCCTCTAGTGGTTTTACTACAAAGAAGACATGAAATACAATAAACTATGAAAGAGCTAACGTGCATGCAGGTATATTGGAATCACATCAGAATTTTTTTTTACAGTCAACATGTCGATGATAACTAAAAATATGTGCTCACTAGCAATATATTATACTTTCATTTTATTGGCTTTGCCTTAACAATGATATTTGCAGAGACTTTTTTTTTTAATATACTGTATGTTAGAATTTTTTAGTAGTCCAGCATAACAGCTGTGTCAAAAGGTAAGATCAAGCAATGCATTCTTGATTTCTGTTTTACATCTTGTCCCAGACATAGAATTTACAAGAAATCTGATTAATCAGGGATACACTGTATATTTTCATATCACACATTCATCTCTGTTTAACCACTTCAATACAGGGCATTTTTACCCCCTTCCTGCCCAAGCCAATTTTCAGTTTTCAGCGCTATCGCACTTTGAATGACAATTGCGTGGTCATGCAACACTGTACCCAAATTAAATTTTTATGATTTTTCCCCCATAAATAGAGCTTTCTTTTGAGGTATTTGATCACCTCTGCGTTTTTTATTTTTTGCACTATAAACAAAAGAAGAGCGACAAGTTTGAAAAAAAAAACACAATATTTTTTACTTTTTGCTTTAATAAATATCCCAATTAAAAAAAAAAAATGTCCTCAGTTTAGGCCGATATGTATTCTTCTACATATTTTTGGTAAAAAAATTTGCAATAAGCGTATATTTATTGGTTTGCGCAAAAGTTATAGCGTCTACAAAATAGGGAATAGTTTTATGGCATTTTTTTTTCTCTCCTAAAGGGATACTCCTACTAAAAAAAATGCATTTTATTAAAGAGGATGGATTACACATTCAAACAATGTTTTTTTTTTTTTTTTATCTTCCTGCTGCCTTACATTCATTCCCAGGTGTCACAAGGGCAGGAAATAAAACCAAATACCTCCGATGGGGTCTATGGGGGGGGGGGGGGTTTAGGACTGGCTGTCGAGAGAGACAGGTAGTGCTCCAGAAAGCGGTCCACTATCGAAATCTGCTGCACAGGTGCAGGCGGCGCGCCAGGGCTCAACTTCAGAATTTAAAGTGGTTCTAAAGGCTCAAGGTTTTTTACCTTCATGCAACCCCGGACCACCCCCTCCTCCAATACTTACCTGAGCCCCCTCTCGATCCAGCGATGTGCACGTGAGCCTCAGCTCTCCGGGGACTCTCCCTCCTCATTGGCTGAGACAGCAGCGGGGGGAGCCATTGGCTCCCACTACTGTCAATCACAGCCAGTTAACCAATGAGAAGAGAGAGGGGGCTGGGCCAAGCCACGGCTGTGTGTGTGAATAGACACGCAGAGCAGCGGCTCAGGAGCGAGCCTGCTTGGGTGGCTCTTGCTGCGGGGTCATTCGGAAGGAGGGAGGGGCCAGGAGCGCCGGCTGGGAGACCCGAGTAGAGGAGGATCGAGGCTGCTTTGTGAAAATTAATTAGACAGAGGAGGTAAATATAACATGTTTGTTATTTTCACTTTGTGCCTCCATGCCCCTCCCTGTCTCCAAGTGCACCCCGTGATGCCCAATGTTTTCAAGTGCACCCTGTTCCCCCAGCATCCTCTGTGCCTTCTTGCACCCTGTTCCTCCCCTGTGTTTTTTCCACCTACGTGTCTCCAAGTGCACCCCATTCCTCCATCACCCGCTGTGCTTCCCCAGGTGCACTTTGCGCATCCATGCCCCTCCGTATCTCCAAGTGCACCCGGTTCCCCCAGAAGCCTCTGTGCCTCCATGCACCCTGTGCTCCTCAATGTCTCCAAGTGCACCCCATTCCCCCAGCACCCCCTGCGCCTCCCCAGGTCTCCAAGTGCACCCCGTGTATATCATTAGGTAGATGCAATGTCCTGATATAAAAAAAATAACGTCCCGCTCCTGTGATTGGCCCATTGCTTCTTCACGAAATGGGTATGAGGCCGAGTCTTCCTTGTAGAAACCCCTCGAGCTGATCGCTATGGGATCGTCCCCACCAATACTTTTATGGAAGACCCCAGGAAGGTGATTGGATAGAGATGCGGAAGGGGGGTGTTATGTTTTGTAGGTGGGGGTCTCACCCGGCCTGGACATTAGACGGGATCACTTTAGGTCAGCCGTCAGAACTGGAGGGAGGCCGGAGCAGCAGTTTCTCCGGGGAAGGCGAATTGGGGTCACCATATCACAGCTCACTGACACCTCACCCCATAGGGACCGAACACATATGAATTACACAGGCTCTGGGGCTAACTGAATGCAGATAAGGCACCAAGTGAGTTTAATTACCACCTTAATCAGCCCCAGAACCTGTGTAACTCAGATGCGCTCGGCCTTCAAGGGACGAGGTGGAAACCCTACCTGTTGCTATGGTGACGAGTCAGCTGGAGGTCATTTCGGGGCTCCCTGTCAGTGAAGAGTCCCTCCCATCCTCCCCATGCCCTGAACTCACCCCTTACACCGCTTCTCCTCCACCGAGCGCACCACTCTGCCTGGCCGCCCGGCCAGTTTTATAGCATTTTTATTATTTGTTTTATTTTTACTAGTAATGGCGACGATCTTTTTATCATGACTGTGGCATTGCTGGGGACACATTGGACAATTTTGATACCATTTTGGGACCACAGCGATCCGTGCTAGAAAAATGCATTGATTACTGTATAAATGTCACTGGCAGGGAAGGGGTTAACACTAGGGGGCGATCAGAGGGTTAACTATGTGTCCTAGGGAGTGTTTCTAACTGTACTGGGAGGGGACTCATAAGGGGAGGAGACCAATTGGTGTTCGTCTGTACTGAGAACACACCATCGGTCTCCTCTTACCTGACAGGACGTGGATCTGTGTGTTTACACACACAGATTCACAGTCCTGCTCAAGTAATGGGCAATCGCGGGTGCCCGGCGGACATCACGGCTGCCAGGCATGTGCATCGGGTCCCGAGTGATGCGGCGGACGCGTGCGCGCACCCCCAGATGGCCGGGAAGCCCAGGACGTAATATGGTGCCCACCCAGGATGGGAGATCCCATCTGCGGGCGTCATATTACTATGGGCGGGATGTGAAGTGGTAAAGAAAGGTAGCAAGTCATCTCTGATTATTGAGAATAAATCAGATACCATGAAATTCAAGGATGCATTTTATCATACCTCCCAACTTTTTTGGATGGGAATGAGGGACACCTATCAGCAAAAGTATGCAGGCATAGGACACACCCCTTGCCATGCCCCCTTAAAGGAGAATTGTACAAAAACACAAGACTGATGAAACCCACAAGTGCCTTTTACCACTACTATTCCTTTATATTGGCTTTTGGAATTTACAAATGCAGCAATTTAGAAATCAGATAAAAGGTTTAGCACTGCAAAATACTTTTTGAGAGATAAAAAGTGCATTTTTTTAACAACTATATAGATCAGACCAAAATGAGGGACAAATGAGAAGGAATGAGGGACAGAGGGACATTGCTCCAAATCAGGGACAGTCCCTCGAAATCAGGGACAGTTGGGAGGTATGTTTTATGAGATTGTTCAAAGTTTGTGGGCCAGAAAAACAGACATAAGACTCAATTCACAAAGCCATAGGTGTACAAATCCAAGGAGATATACCTCGCTCCTAGATAGGGTATAATAGTTGACCTTTTTTTTGGTGGCAGAGGTTGGGGAATTTACTTTTTTTCTTGATCCAGCCCAGGTGAGATTGACAATATATAGAATAGATTAAATAGTCAACGTCTATGCAGTGGGGGGAGGCCATACATGGATCAAAAGTTGTCTAGCCCCTGCTGGAACAAACGTATTTTGATTAGTGTATGCACAGCTTTGGTCACTGACCCTAAACAAGTATGCGAATTAGGAAAATCAGCCATCATTTGCATGCTTGTTCCAAGTCAGTTACTTAGAGTTTTGAAGAAAGTGTCAGCATGAGAGCCAGGCAACTAGCATTTTCAGAAAAGGTCAGACATGGTGGCCTTTATGTTGACCAGTTTCCTTTAAAGTAGAACTCTAGGCAAAACATTTTTTTTTATTTTGTATGGCATAAGGGAGGGTTATAACCCTCGTCAGATTTTCTTGCCATGTGTATCCCATTGGGGAGATTTACCTTCACAATTTGTCCCATAGCATCTCCTGATAGAACAGAGCCTTTGGAATCACTCTGCACATGCTCACTTTGGGGTTTGAATTACTAGAGGTTTTTTTTATTTGGGAGGGTGCATGCGATCATCACAGGACCAACCAGCACTGTCCAGACAGAGGGTCAGGGGTCATGCAGCCTCATAGGACACTCATAGTAGAATGAAAAATCCTCCTACAAGATTTAACCAGACATTGATAGAACATACAAGATTGCTATATACTTCTGATGAGAAAAGGTATTTATCAGTTTATATTTAGTAAAATAATTGCATTTCCATGATCTGTGTACTGTGGGAGACCAGATATAGTGAATGCAGGGTCCTGGGTTTAGTAACACTTGAAAAAAAAAAATCCTTTCAATTTTCTTTTTTTTACATGCTGTCATGCCAGTTGTTTTTACATGCTGTTTTACATGCCAGTGCAGTACAGCATCATAATATGACTGGTGGGGCGGTGATCAGGGATTTCTTTATTTTATATCCTATTGCCAGAGTAGTTCAGTGTCACCATAGTGACACTCTACTACTCTGGAGGGGGAGTGATCAGGGATTTTTCTTTTACATTATTATAGCTTATACAGTAACAGTGATTATTACTGTTATAAGCAATAGTTTTAGTGTCATGAATGGCTTTCAGCTTGTGATCTGTGCTTTGCTACAGTTAATCACATGGTACAGGGTGCTGTGATTGGCCCAAATACCATGTGATAGTTGTAGTCCAATCACAGCATCACAATAGTAAGCAAAATAGTCATGAATGGAAGCCATTTGTGACTGTTTTGTTTACATTGGTCATAGTGATTACATGATTACAATCTTAATGATCATATGGCTACCAAGTGCCGTAATCACGGAATTGCGCTGCTTCATGTTCAAGGGGGCAGGCCAGTACGCATGCGTTTAGCAAGGTACCAGTAAATGGACACAGTGGTCACGGTATCACGCAGCTGCATTCTCCAGGGGGTGCGACAGGGAGCATGTGCTCAGTGACGTACTCATGCGTTTGCTGAGCCTGAGGCTGCCTTCTTGCTGCAGTAAATGTACTTTGGCAGGTTGGCAAGTGGTTAACTTTCACTTTTGATGATAACAGTAAACAGGAAAAATAGAGAGGGTGAAGTCCCCTAACAGGGGCAGAGGCAGTAAAAAAACCTGCCAGGTGTTCTAATCCATCTCCACTCCAAAACAAAAAAAAGTTTTGCCTTTAGTAATACTTTAACCACTTGATGACCACCCGCCATCGTTTGACGGCGGCAGTATGGCAGTAGTTTTAAGGAGTTTAGGGGGCGCGCGCACGTAGGAGTTGATGCGCATGGCCGACGGCCACGATGGCTGCCGGCTACCCACAAATGCTCCTGGGAAGGACAGAACATAGATATGTCAATGTAAACAGACAGATCTCCGTTCTGTCAGGGTAGTAGAGACAGATCGTCTGCTCTTAATACTTAGGAGTAGCGATCGTTCTCCTCCCCCAGTCAGTCCCATCCCTCCACAGTTAGAAACACACTGAGGGAACACACTTAACCCCGTGATCGCCCCCTAGTGTTAACCCCTTTCCTGCCAGTGACATTTATACAGTAATCAGTGGCTATTTTTAGCTCTGATCGCTGTATAAATGTCAATGGTCCCAAAATAGTGTCAAAAGTGTCTGATCTGTCCACCGCAATGTCGCAATTCCGCCAAAAAAAAATTGCAGTTCGCCCAGATTACTAATAATAAAAAATGACATAAATCTTTCCCCTATTTTGTAGATGCTATACCTTTTGCGCAAACCAATCAATATGCGCTTATTTCGATTTTTTTTTTACCAAAAATTTGTAGAAGAATACATATTGGTCTAAACTGATGAAGAAATTTGTTTTTTTAAATTTTTTTTTGGATATTTATTATAGCAAAAAGTAAAAAATATAGTTTTCTTTTTTAAAATTGTCGCTCATTTTTTGTTTATAGCGCAAAAAATAAAAATTGCAGAGGTGATCAAATACCACCAAAAGAAAGCTCTATTTGTGGGAAAAAAAGGACGTCAATTTTGTTTGGGTACAACGCCGCACGACCACGCAATTGTCGGTTAAAGTGACACAGTGCCGTATCGCAAAAAATTTCCTGGTCAGGAAGTGGGTAAATCCTTCCGGGGCTGAAGTGGTTAAGGGAAGATATATTGCACTGAAATGTGTTAAACATTACTGACTTTTTTTTAACCGAAGTTAAACATTTAAGATGGAATAGCGACATCTTGAGGCTGAAAGGACAAGACATAAGTTAAGCAAATAATGTTGTTACAAGTTACAAGTCTTGTTTTTTTCTTAGTAGTAAGAACTGCTAAAAAATTTGGAGATGTGATCAGAGTGAAGGGATGGGGGAATTTGGAGATGTGATCAGAGTGGAGGGATGGGGGAATTTGGAGATGTGATCAGAGTGGAGGGATGGGGGAATTTGGAGATGTGATCAGAGATGGGGGGGATCTGGGGGTGTGATCAGAGTGGAGGGATCTGGTGGGGGATCTAGGGGTGTGATCAGAGTGGAGGGATGGGGGAATTTGGAGATGTGATCAGAGTGGAGGGATGGGGGAATTTGGAGATGTGATCAGAGTGGAGGGATGGGGGAATTTGGAGATGTGATCAGAGTGGAGGGATGGGGGAATTTGGAGATGTGATCAGAGATGGGGGGGGGGGGGGATCTGGGGGTGTGATCAGAGTGGAGGGATCTGGGGGTGTGATCAGAGTGGAGGAATCTGGAGGTATATCTGGGGTGTATGATAAGAATAGGGGGGGGGTATCTGCATACCTCCCAACCTTTTGAGATGGGAATGAGGGACACCTATTAGCAAAAGTATGTAGGTATAGGGCACACCCACTGCCATGCCCTCTTAAAGGAGAATTATACCAAAAAATGATTGGTTAAACACATAAGGACATGTTTTTTTAACACTGCTATTCTTTTATTCTGGTTTTCAAAATTTACAGACGCAGTAGTTTAGAAATTGGTTGAAATTGGTTTAGCGTTGGGAAAAACTTTAACCACCTCAATACAGGGCACTTTCACCCCCTTCCTGCCCAAGCCATTTTTCAGCTTTCAGCTCTGTCACATTTTGAATGACAATTGTGCGGTCATGCAACACTGTACCCAAATGAAATTGTTATCATTTTTTCCCCCACAAATAGAGCGTTCTTTTGGTGGTATTTGATCACCTCTGCGGTTTTTATTTTTTGTGCTATAAACAAAAGAAGAGTGACAAGTTTGAAAAAAACATTATTTTTTACTTTTTGCTATAATAAATATCCAATTTTTTTTTTTTTAAACAAATTTTTTCCTCAGTTTAGACCGATATGTATTCTTCTACATATTTTTGGTAAAAAAAATCGCAATAAGCATATATTGATTGGTTTGCACAAAAGTTATAGCGTCTACAAAATAGGGGATAGATTTATAGCATTTTTATTATTATTATTTTTTATTAGCAATGGCGGCGATCTGTGATTTTTATCATGACTGCGATATTGCGGCGGACATATCAGACACTTTTGACACTATTTTGGGACCATTCACATTTATACAGCGATCTGGGCTATAAAAATTAACTGATTACTGTATGAATGTGACTGGCAGGGAAGGGGGTTAACACTAGGGGGTGATTGAGGGGTTAATCATGTTTCCTAGGGAGTGATTCTAACTGTAGGGGGAGGGGACTCACAAGGGGAGGAGACTGATTGGTGTTTCTCTGTACTGAGAACATACCATCGGTCTCCTCTCCTCTGACAGGACATGGATCTGTGTGTTTACACACACAGATCCACGGTCCTTCTCTGTTACCGGGCAATCGCGGGTGCCCGGCGGATATCGGGGCCGCCGGGCACGCGCATCGGGTCCCCAGTGACACGGCGGGCACTCACGAGTGCCGTCGGCAGAGTGCGCGCGCCCCCTGGTGGGCCGGGAAGGCGAGGGCGTCATATGACGCCCTCCCAGAACGTGAACCGTGCCGCCTGGCCGTCATATGACAGCCGGTGGGTGGCAAGCGGTTAAGGATAAAAAGTGCATTTTATATACAACTATATAGATCAGACCAAAATGAGGGACAAATGAGGAGAAAAGAGGGACAAAGGGACATTGTTCCAAATCAGGGACAGTCCCTCAAAATCAGGGACAGTTGGGAGCAATGTATCTGGGAGGTGTGATCAGAGAGCATGGGGGGGGGGGTGTTTCTGGGGTGTGTGATCAGGGTGGGGAGGATCTGGGGGTGTGATCAGGGTGGAGGTATCTAAAATTCACAGGTTAGGGGGCACAAATTACTTGCCTTGCCTACTGATTTATCACTTTTTAATTATTATAATATATGCATGAAGATCGAGAATTATGTGATTTAGGAAATCAAGCAATCGTAATTCAAGATTTATGACAAATCTGCATGTACATATTCAGGAGAACAGAACATTTTGCAGTGTACTCTACTGATTGACTTTGGTTTCAAGCCAATTTACTTCTCACTAATCCTAAATTGAGTTAATTCAAATGTCCTATTTATGACTCGAAGAAAAGGTTTTACATCTTTGTGAGTGACATAAACTTTACTGTGGTTTAATTTTATGTCCAATGTTATAATCTGTCTGTATCTCCTGAACAGAACTAAATATGAAGTATTGGAAGGTCATGCTCTGGGGGCTGTGGATTGTTTCAGCACAGGATATATTCCCAGGAAGTTTATATAATCTCTAAACCTATGGTAGAGGCCAGTAAGACTTTAGTTACTATAGGATGTGGAATTCTTAATATTGTGGAAAATCTTTTGTGCACAAAAAAAAACAAAGAAATACAAAGAACTCACCACACTGCAAATAAATAAATCATATGTAAATCTTGGTGTCGTAAAGCTTATTTATACTTACTTTTATCATGAGAAGCATTAAACAAAATGAAGGAGTTTTACTAATATATTTCTGTTCCGAAAGGACACATTTTGTACAGAATCCACTGTATACTCTACGTAGGTCATTGCTGATAGTGGGTAAATATTTATCTTGAATCATAAGAAATGGCAAAGTCCCTGCACATTCCCTACACCTCAGGAATCTTTCCCTAAGCATTGTCTTTGCCATACTGGCAACCTGTCCCCACCCTAACCACTTGCATAAAGAGTTTCAAATCCGGAAGCTAGAATCTTAAATAGACTCTGCCTGACCAAAGATGGCCGCCGAGGTCACGTGGGGCACGAGCGTCCAATCGGACAGCTGTCTCCCTGTGACTGCAGGAAGTTATAGAGGAACTCACAACTTCCTTCCCCTTCTGCATTGCCGCTTGGGTCAAGCGCCACCTACAGAGGGGGATAAAGACTACACCTGCCTACTTGCTGATCTTTTCTTCAGGTCTCTGATACAGACATCCTCAGGGTCCCCTGAAATTGGACTTTGCTGCAACAATCATATCTCTAATAATAACAACTATACAGTATCTCTGATAAGTGAGTACACCCCTCACATTTTTGTAAATATTTTATTATATCTTTTCATGTGACAACACTGAAGAAATGACACTTTGCTACAATGTAAAGTAGTGAGTGTACAGCTTGTATAACATTGTAAATTTGCTGTCCCCTCAAAATAACTCAACACACAGCCATTAATGTCTAAACCGTTGGCAACGAAAGTGAGTACCCCCCTAAGTGAAAATGTCCAAATTGGGCCCAATTAGCCATTTTCCCTCCCTAGTGTCATGTGACATGTTAGTGTTACAAGGTCTCAGGCGTGAATGGGGAGCAGGTGTGTTAAATTTGGTGTTATCGCTCTCACTCTTTCATACTGGTCACTGGAAGTTCAACATGGCACCTCATGGCAAAGAACTCTCTTAGGACCTGAAAATAAGAATTGTTGCTCTACATAAAGATGGCCTAGGCTACAAAAAGATTGGCAAGACCCTGAAAATGAGCTGCAGCATGGTGGCCAAGACCATACAGCGGTTTAACAGGACAGGTTCCACTCAGAACAGACCTCACCATGGTCAACCAAAGAAGTTGAGTGCACGTGCTCAGCGTCATATCCAGAGGTTGGCTTTGGGAAATAGACCTATAAGTGCTGCCAGTATTGCTACAGAGGTTGAAGGGGTGGTGGGTCAGCCTGTCAGTGCTCAGACCATACACCGCACACTGCATCAAATTGGTCTGCATGGCTGTCGTCCCAGAAGGAAGCCTCTTCTAAAGATGACGCACAAGAAAGCCCGCAAACAGTTTGCTGAAGACAAGAAGACTAAGGACATAGATTACTGGAAACCATGTCCTGTGGTCTGATGAGACCAAGATAAACTTATTTGGTTCAGATGGTGTCAAGCATGTGTGATGGCAACCAGGTGAGGAGTACAAAGACAAGTGTGTCTGGCCTACAGTCAAGCATGGTGGTGGGAGTGTCATGGTCTGGGGCTGCATGAGTGCTGCACTGGGGAGCTACAGTTCATTGAGGGCAGTATTCCAACATGATAACGACTCCAAACACACCTCCAAGACAACCACTGCCTTGCTAAAGAAACGTAAGAGTGTAAAAGGTGATGGACGGGCCAAGCATGTCTCAAGACCTAAACCCTATTGAGCATCTGTGGGGCATCCTCAAAGACGGAGGAGCGCAAGGTCTCTAACATTACCAGCTCCGTGATGTCGTCATGGAGGAGTGGAAGAGGACAGTGGCAACCTGTAAAGCTCTGGTGAACTCCATGCCCAAGAGGGTTAAAGGCAGTGCTGGAAAATAATGGTGGTCACACAAAATATTGACACTTTTGGCCCAATTTGGAGATTTTCACTTGTACTCACTTTTGTTGCCAGTGGTTTAGACATTAATGGCTGTGTGTTGAGTTATTTTGAGGGGACAGCAAATTTACACTGTTATACAAGCTGTACACTCACTACTTTACGTTGTAGCAAAGTGTCATTTCTTCAGTGTTGCTACATATTTTTGGTAAAAAAAAATCACAATAAGCGTATATTGATTGGTTTGCGCAAAAGTTATAGCGTCTACAAAATAGGGGAAAGATTTAGGGTCTTTTTTTTTTTTTATTGTTTTCACTAGTAATGGCGGGGATCAGTGATTTTTAGCGGGACTGCGACTTTGCCGCGGACAAATATGAACCTAAGTGACAATTTTTGGTGACCAGTGACACTGATCACTGTATAAATGGCACTGGCAGGGAAGGGGTTAACACTAGGAGTGATCAAAGGGTTACGTGTTCCCTAGGGAGCTTTCTAACAGTCAGGGGGACGGACTGACTGGGAGTAGACAGAGATCACTGATCACTAGGAACAGCTGATCGCTCTTCCCCTGTCAGAACGGGGATCTGCCTTGTTTACATAGATCCCCGTTCTGCCTCTCTTTACTGCGATTGTGGGTTGGCCGGCGGACATTGAGATCGCCAGGCCCGCGGGAGCGCTCCCCCACAATACCACATGCACGAACCGACGTACAAGTACACAGCCGAGCCGCCTTGCCGCAGTATATATGCAAAAGGTGGTCGGCAAATGGTTAAAGGTCATTAAAATACCCAAAAATGGAAACTTGATTCCTATTTTAAACGTTTGTTAAATCTATGCAACTTCAGGAATGGCCATGCTGGGGCAGAAGCATCATGTTACCTTATATAGCCAAAATAATGTGGCCTTCCCCAATGAAGGGTACAGTTAATGCTACAGCATACAAAGACATTTTAGAGAACTGTGCACTTCTAACCTTGGGAATACCCTTTTCTGTTCCAACACAACACCGTGCACATACCAGGTCGATAAAGACATGGTTTGATAAGTTTGGTGTGGAGAAAATTGAGTGGCCTTCACAGAGCCCTGACCTCAACCCAATGAAACTCCTTTGGGGTGAATCAGAACATTCATAGGGAGCCAGGTCTTCTTAACCAACACCAGTACATGAGCTCACAAAAGTTATTTTAGCTAAATAGGCAATAATTCTCACATGCTTTGTTTTTAACCTATTTTGGTACAATAGAATTCACTCATTCGGATTTACACTATGGGTATCTGTTCTTTATGTCCACAGATATGAGGATACCCTACGGTTTGGTGTGCCATGGAGGAGGTGATCGATCTGGATACTGCCATTAGAATAAATCTGATTACATGCGCTTTACCCCTGCAGGGGTACAAAGATCTAGTGAGTGTGGAAACGAAGGGGAGCACGAGTGTCACTTAATTTCCTGCACAGGATTCACGATTAAGTGTATGCACGAGTCACTTTGGATGCCTGCACAAGTCAGTTAGCAATACCACATATACTTGTACTAAAGACTGAATTAATTGTATATCATTTTTTCACCTATATATTCCTCAATTCATGTGAGGACATTTTTTCAAAAGTTTTTTATTGAGATCAATTTTACTTTATTATATTTTTTATATACTGTATTTATTGGCGTATAACACGCACCTTTTCACTCTGAAAATAGGGTGCAAATAGTGTGTGCGTGTTATACGCCGATACTTCAATTTTAGCTTCCTTAGAGGGGACAGGGAGGGGGCGGGATGAGCGCTGTCAGATTACATACAGTGAGAATATCCTGTTTACTTGGCGGCCTCTGTAATAGGAAGTTCTGTTTCCTGGGCCACCGCCATTGGACCAGTTCTGTCTATCATAGGAGATTCTCACTGCATGTAAACTGTCGGCGCTTGTCCCGCCCCCCTCCCTGTCCCCTCTAGGCTGCAGATGAGCATAGATCAGGCTGCACTGATGGCAATGTTGAGGCTGCTGCATTGAAGGCAGTGGTGAGGCTGCATTGATGTGGACTGATGAGGCTGCATGGATGGCGCTTGTGAGGCTGCAGATAGGCATTGATCAGGCTGCATTGATGGCAACGGTGAGGCTGCAGATGGGCACTGACCCTTATTTTGCTTCAAAGTTCCTTATTTAAAATTACATTTTTTTCCAGAAACTTCCCTCTTAAAATGAATGTGCGTGTTATACGCCTTGTGCGTGTTATATGCTGATAAATATGGTATATATATATATTTTTTCATATATATTTTTTTCATATAATCACAGTTTTTTATCTTCAAGTTTTTGTATGTTTTTTTGGATATATTTACTTTTTAGCTTTTGTCACGCACCAGCAGGTGTAGTAAATACTAGGATTAGTATTATTGCACTCAGGTTTATTTGAATTCATATAAGTTTGGTATTACAAAATGCACTATCAGCGTTTTACTACTTTGATCACTTGTTTTTGAAACACTACATCATTGCCGGTCACTACAGCACTTGCACTTATTGATGTGAAGTGTGATTCACTCCTGAGGGTTCACTCTTCAGTTGATAGGCAGCGCCACTTACCTCTTTTCCACATATTTTCAATAATTCTCACAGACAAACTTCAAAATCTTCACGAAAGCCTAATAAAAAAAGTGTAGTTAGTTTCAGAGAGGCATACAGAGGATTGTTTAATAGCTAACAGATGGCATTTTGTGATGTTTTCTCCTACACAGGACATTTATCATGTATTGTGTTAGTAATAAGAAATTCCTTTGCTACTAATTTACAGTGCCTTGCAAAAGTATTCGGCCCCCTTGAACTTTTCAACCTTTTGCCACATTTCAGGCTTCAAACATAAAGATATAAAATTTTAATTTTTTGTGAAGAATCACCAACAAGTGGGACACAATTGTGAAGTGGAATGAAATCTATTGGATATTTTAAACTTTTTTAGCAAATAAAAAACTGAAAAGTGGTGCGTGCAAAATTATTCAGCCCCTTTACTTTCAGTGCAGCAAACTCACTCCAGAAGTTCAGCGAGGATCTCTGAATGATCCAATGTTGTCCTAAATGACTGATGGTGATAAATAGAATCCACCTGTGTGTAATAAAGTCTCTGTATAAATGCACCTGCTCTGTGATAGTCTCAGGGTTCTGTTGAAAGCGCAGAGAGCATAATGAAGACCAAGGAACACACCAGGCAGGTCCATAATACTGTTGTGTAGAAGTTTAAAGCCGGATTTGGATACAAAAAAATTTCCCAAGCTTTAAACATCCCAAGGAGCACTGTGCAAGCGATCATTTCGAAATGGAAAGAGTATCAGACCACTGCAAATCTACCAAGACCTGGCTGTCCCTCTAAACTTTCAGCTCAGACAAGGAGAAGACTGATCAGAGATGCAGCCAAGAGGCCCATGATCACTCTGGATGAACTGCAGAGAACTACAGCTGAGGTGGGAGAGTCTGTCCATAGGACAACAATCAGTCGTACACTGCACAAATCTGGCCTTTATGGAAGAGTGGCAAGAAGAAAGCCATTTCTCAAAGATATCCATAAAAAGTCTCGTCTAAAGTTTGCCACAAGCCACCTGGGAGACACACCAAACATGTGGAAGAAGGTGCTGGTTCGATGAAACCAAAATCGAACTTTTTGGTCACAATGCAAAACGATATGTTTGGCGTAAAAGCAACACAGCTCATCACCCTCAACACACCATCCCCACTGTCAAACATGGTGGTGGCAGCATCATGGTTTGGGCCTGCTTTTCTTCAGCAGGGACAGGGAAGATGGTTAAAATTGAGGGGAAGATGGATGCAGCCAAATACAGGACCATTCTGGATGAAAACCTGTTGGAGTCTGCAAAAGACCTGAAACTGGGACGGAGATTTATCTTCCAACAAGACAATGATTCCAAACATACAGCAAAATCTACAAAGGAATGGTTCACAAATAAACGTATCCAGGTGTTAGAATGGCCAAGTCAAAGTCCAGACCTGAATCCAATCGAGAATCTGTGGAAAGAGCTGAAAACTGCTGTTCACAAACGCTCTCCATCCAACCTCACTGAGCTCGAGCTGTTTTGCAAGGAAGAATGGGCAAGAATTTCAGTCTTTCGATGTGCAAAACTGATAGAGACATATCCCAAGCGACTTGCAGCTGTAATTGCAGCCAAAGGTGGCTCTACAAAGTATTAACACAAGGGGGCCGAATAATTTTGCACGCCCGACTTTTCATTTTTTTATTAGTTAAAAAAGTTTCAACAATCCAATAGATTTCGTTCCACTTCACAATTGTGTCCCACTTGTTGGTGATTCTTCACAAAAAATAAAAAATTTATATCTTTATGTTTGAAGTCTGAAATGTGGCAAAAGGTTGAAAAGTTCAAGGGGGCCGAATACTTTCGCAAGGCACTGTAATTGAAACCTGCTTTGGAAGTAAAACTCCCATGCATGACTTTTACTTATAGGTAAGCCTATAATAAGGCTTACCTATAGGTAATGTAAATATCTTCTAAACGTGCACCTTTTAAGAGATATTTATTTTAGATGCAGCCTGTGACGTCACCTGCGCATGTGCTCTGAAGTTACGGCATACCTGTGCCTTTTAGAGTCATACCTTTTTAGAGTCAGTTGCCATAAATGGTGGCTCCCATGCGCATACGCAGAAGTGACGTAATTGCGGCTCTGGCCACTCACACAGCCGGAGTCCGCAAACCCAGAAGCAGCAGTGACAGCGTGCCGCGGGAGAGTTTCATTCTAAGGTAAGTTTCACATAGTGTGCTAGTATGCAATATATACTAGCACATTATGACATTGCCTTGCAGGTTTATAAAAAAAAAAAGCCAGCGGTTTTCTAACACTTTAATTGGTAATTGGCTGTTAATACAAGCAGATTGAGTGTAAGAAAGCTGCACAGCACATACGGAAAGAAGACTTACACACATATGTGTGAGAAGCTCTATAGCAGTGATGGCGAATCTTGGCACCCCAGATGTTTTGGAACTACATTTCCCATGATGCTCCACTACACTGCAGAATGCAAGAGCATCATGGGAAATGTAGTTCCAAAACATCTGGGGTGCCAAGGTTCTCCATCACTGCTCTATAGAATCTAGCTTTACAGAACTCAGATTAAAGTGAACCTGTGACCAGGCTATGGACAAAAAGTATTTACGTATCCTTAACAAACACTAGAGTTTAAAAAAGAACCCTTGCTGACCTCTGTAGTTGCAGATACTGCAAAACAAATGATCCTCAAAGTTCTCAAAAGAAGCAGAAAAGTAAATTATGTTGGGTTTCAGAACAACCCCCTGAGCATCTGCTCTTTGCCTATTTTGGAGAATGACTGATAGTCTTCCAAGTCACTGCTGAGAGGAGGAGCAAGGGTAAGCTGAGCCACTAAACATGAAAAAGTAAGTCCTTCTGCTGTAAATTTTGAGGATAAATTATTCCACAATGCCTGCAGCTACTGACATCAGTTAGGGCAGGTTTTAACCACTTCAATATCAGACACTTTTGCCCCTTTCCCGCCTAGTTCATATGACGTCTACCAAGAACAATAGGGCTCCTGCTCAGGCTTCATTTTACAATGGTCTGGGCGGGAAGCAGTTAAAGACAGAGTGACAGTGTCTCTGGAAAGGGATAGCCATATTATATATATATATATATATATATATATATATATATATATATATATATATATATGCACACACACACATATACACTGTGGATATAAAAAGTCTACACACCCCTGTTAAAATGTCAGTTTTTTGTGATCTAAAAAAATTTAGACAAATATAAAAAGTTTCAGAACTTTTTCCACCTTTAATGTGACCTTTAGCCCGGGTTCACACCTATGCAAATTAGATGCGGCTTACACCGCAGCTAATTCGCAGGACATTTTAAAATACATTCATACGAATGCATCTTTGTCACATATGTGCGTTGCTTTCGCACTGCGCATTGCACAAAAAACGTGTGCGTTTTTTGGGCATTGCGGTGCGAACTACAAGCCTATTATCTCCTATGGGAACGCATCTGATTCGCAGATGCATTGCGTTCTGAACAAGGATTTTCTACTTCTCCTCACTACACCTCTCCCCCCTCTCTCCCTCCCCCTCTCCCTCCCCCTCTCCCTGCTCACTGATCCTGAGCTAAAACGCAATGATTCCGTTGAACAGGAGATTTTTATCTCCCCAGTGAAACCTGAGCTTCAATTCGCACCGCACATGTGTGAAACCGGGCTTAAACTGCACAACTCAGTTGAACAACAAACTGAAATCTTTTAGGTGGAGGGAAGTAAAAATAAAAAAAACTAAAATAATATGGTTGCATAAGTGTGCAAACCTATAAACTAATACTTTGTTGAAGCACCTTTTGATTTTATTACAGCACTCAGTCTTTTGGGTATGGGTCTATCAGCATGGCACATCTTGACTTGGCAATATTTGCCCACTCTTCTTTGCAAAAACACTCCAAATCTGTCAGATTGCGAGGGTATCTCCTGTGCACTGCCCTCTTCAGATCACCCCACAGATTTTCAATCCGATTCAAGTCTGGGCTCTGGCTGGGCCATTCCAAAACTTTAATCTTCTTCTGGTGAAGCCATTCCTTTATTGATTCTAATGTATGCTTTGGGTTGTCATGCTGAAATATGTAGTTCCTCTTCATGTTCAGCTTTCTAGCAGAAACCTGAAGGTTTTGTGCCAATGTTGACTGGTATTTGGAACTGTTCATAATTCCCTCTACCTTGACTAAGGCCCCTGTTCCATCTGAAGAAAAATAGCCCCAAAGCATGATGCTGCCACCACCATGCTTCACGGTGGGTATGGTGTTCTTGATGTGCAGTGTTGTTTTTGCACCAAACATATCTTTTGGAATCATGGTCAAAAAGTTAAACCTTAGTTTCATCAGACCACAACACATTTTCCCACATGCCTTTGGGAGTCTTCAGATGTGTTTTTGCAAAATTTAGCCGGGCTTGGATGTTTTTCTTCATAAAAAAAGGCTTCCGTCTTGCCACTCTACCCCATAGCCCAGACATATGAAGAATACGGGAGATTGTGATCACATGTACCACACAGCCAGTATTTGCCAGATATTCCTGCAGCTCCTTTACTGTTACTGTAGGTCTCTTGGCAGTCTCCCTGACCAGTTTTCTTCTCATCTTTTCATAAATTTTGGAGGGACGTTCAGTTCTTAGTAATTTCACTGTTGTGCCATATTTTCTCCACTTGATGATGACTGTCACTGATCGATCACTGTGTTCCATGGTATATCTAATGCCTTGGAAATTATTTTGTACCCTTCTCCTCACTGATACCTTTTAACAATGAGATCCCTCTAATGCTTTGGAAGCTCTCTGCAGACCATGGCTTTTGCTGTAGGATGCGACTGAAGAAAGGTCAGATAAGACCTACTAGAACAGCTGAACTTTATTTGGGGTTAATCACAGGCACTTTAAATAATGGCAGCTGTGTACTGACTCCTATTTAACATGAGTTTGAATGTGATTGCTTAACCACTTGACCACTGGGCACTTAAACCCCCTTAATAACCAGACCAATTTTCAGCTTTTGGTGCTCTCACATTTTGAATGACAATTACTCAGTCATGCAACACTGTATCTATATGAATTTTTTGTCCTTTTTTTCACACAAATAGAGCTTTCTTTTGGTGGTATTTAATCACCACTGGGTTCTTTATTTTTTGAGCTATAAAAGAAAAAAGACCGAAAAATCTGTAAAAAAATTAATTTTTCTTCGTTTCTGTTATAAAATTTTGAAAATTAGTAATTTTTCTTCATATATTTTGGCCAAAATTTATACTGCTACATATCTTTGGTAAAAATAACCCAAATTAGTGTATATTATTTGGTCTTTGTGAAAGTTATAGCGTCCACAAGCTATGGTACCAATATCTGAAAATTGATCACACCTGAAGTACTGACGGCCTATCTCATTTCTTGAGACCCTAACATGCCAGAAAAGTACAAATACCCCCCAAATGACCCCTTCTTGGAAAGAAGACATTCCAAGGTATTTAGAAAGATGCATGATGAGTTTTTTGAAGTTGTCATTTTTTCCCACAATTCTTTGCAAAATCAAGTTTTTTTTTTTTCGTTTTTTTTTTTTCACAAAATTGTCATATTAGCAGGTTATTTCTCACACACAGCATATGCATACCACAAATTACACCCCAAAACACATTCTGCTATTACTCCCGAGTATGGCGATACCACATGTGTGAGACTTTTACACAGCGTGGCCACATACAGAGGCCCAACATGCAGGGGAGCACCTTCAGGCGTTCTGGAGCGCCCAGGCCAATTCTGACATTTCTCTCCTACATGTAAAAATCATCATTTATTTGCTAGAAAATTACATAGAACCCCAAAACATTATATATGTTTTTTTAGCAAAGACCCTAGAGAATACAATGGCGGTCATTGCAACTTTTTATCTCGCACGATATTTGCGCAGCAATTTTTCGAACGCGTTTTTTTTGGAAAAAAAACAGTTTTTTGCTTTAAAAAAAAACAAAACAGTAAGGATAGCCCAATGTTTTTGCATAATATGAAAGATGAAGTTACGCCAAGTTAATAGATACCTAATATGTCACCTTTCAAAATTGCACACGCTTGTAGAATGGTGCCAAACTTCGCCACTTAAAAATCCCCATAGGCGACGCTTTAAAATTTTTTACTGGTAACAAATTTTGAGTTACAGAGGAGGTCTAGGGCCAAAATTATTGCTCTCGCTCTACCGATCGCAGCGATACCTCACATGTGTGGTTTGAACACCGTTTTCATATGTGGGCGGGACTTGCGTATGCGTTCGCTTCTGCATGCGAGCACACGGACAGGGGCGCTTTAAAAAATTTTTTTTTTTTTTTTATTGTTCATTTTACTTTAATTATTTTAGTTTGACACTTTTTTCCAAAAAAAAAAATTTTTTGATCACTTTTATTCCTATTACAAGGAATGTAAACATCCCTTGTAATAGGAATATGGCATGACAGGTCCTCTTTACAGTGAGATATAGGGTCAATAAGACCCCACATCTCACCTCTAGGCTGTTCCTGAAATTTAAAAAAAAAAAAAAAAAAAAGATCCTGGCTTCGATCGTAGCGGTGAGTCGGTAGAAGCACCGGAGGGCGGCGGGAGGGGGGGCGTCCCCTCTCGCCTCCCGTAAGAACGATCAAGCAGTGTAACAGCCGCTATGATCATTCTCATGGTATAGGGAATCGCCGGCTGAAAAATATGATATCTGAATGATGCCTGTAGCTGCACCCATCATTCAGATATCCCCGCACAAAGTCAAGGACGTTGTATGACGGAAGGCGGGAAGTGGTTAAAACGCTTTTTTTTTTTTAACACAAAGTTGTCCATTTATACAATATTTCTAACACATAGCATGTATATACCAAAAATGGCCCCCCAAAATAGATTCTCCTACTCCTCCTGAGTACGGCGATACCACATGTGTGAGACTTCCACAGCCTGGTCACATACAGAGGCTGGGTATGGCTGAGCATGGCTGGGTATTGCAGAGTATCGCCAAGTATGACTGGGTATGGCAGAGTATGGCTGGGTATCACCGAGTATTGCAGAGTATGGCTGGGTATTGCGGGGTATTGCAGAGTATGGCTGGGTATGGCAGAGTATTGCGGGTTATGGCAGAGTATTGCAGATTTTTGCGGGGTATTGCAGAGCATGGCTGGGTATGGCAGAGTATGGCTGGGTATCACTGAGTATTGCAGAGTATGGCTGGGTATCACTGAGTATTGCAGAGTATGGCTGGGTATCACTGAGTATTGCAGAGTATTGCTGGGTATTGCGGGATATTTCAGGGTATTGCAGAGTATTGCGGGGTATTCCAGGGTATGGCAGAGTATTGTGGGGTATGGCAGAGTATTGCGGGGTATTCCAGGGTATTGCGGGGTATGGCAGAGTATTGCGGGGTATTCCAGAGTATTGCGGGGTATGGCAGAGTATTGCGGGGTATGGCAGAGTATTGCGGGGTATTTCAGGGTATTGCGGGGTATGGCAGAGTATTGCGGGGTATGGCAGAGTATTGCGGGGTATTTTGGGGTATGGCAGAGTATTGCGGGGTATGGCAGAGTATTGCGGGGTATTCCAGGGTATGGCAGAGTATTGCGGGGTATTCCAGGGTATGGAAGAGTATTGCGGGGTATTCCAGGGTATGGCAGAGTATTGCGGGGTATGGCAGAGTATTGCGGGGTATGGCAGAGTATTGCGGGTTATGGCAGAGTATTGCGGGGTATGGCAGAGTATTGCGGGGTATTTCAGGGTATTGCGGGGTATGGCAGAGTATTGCGGGGTATGGCAGGGTATTGCGGGGTATTTTGGGGTATGGCAGAGTATTGCGGGGTATGGTAGAGTATTGCGGGGTATTGCAGGGTATGGCAGAGTATTGCGGGGTATTCCAGGGTATGGCAGAGTATTGCGAGGTATTCCAGGGTATGGCAGAGTATTGCAGGGGTATTCCAGGGTATGGCAGAGTATTGCGGGGTATTCCAGGGTATGGCAGAGTATTGCAGGGGTATTCCAGGGTATGGCAGAGTATTGCAGGGGTATGGCAGAGTATTGTGGGGCATTGCAGAGGGAATTGCAGAGCATGCAGAGTAGTAGGGATGGCTGAGCATGGATGGATGGATGGCTGGATGTCTCTGTGCAGCGCTGTGGGCACTACAGATGCAGCCCACAACGCTGCAGCCATCCATCCATCCGCCTCTCCGGTCACTGTGTACCGATCGGTACACAGGAGGGGAGGAGAGGGGGAGGAGAGGAACCGGCGTCATCAGATGACGCCGGTTTGTTGACATGTGATCGCTCCGTCATTTGACAGAGCGATCACATGGTAAACGGCCGCGATCGAGTGCCCTAGGGGGCGCGCGAGAGCAGAATTCTGGGAGGACGTCCCTGGACGCCCTCCCAGAGTAAAACAACCGCCCTGTAGCCGTCATTTGGCTATGGGCCGGTTGTTAAGTGGTTAATTCTGAACACAGCAACATCCCCAGTATAAGAAGGTGTGCACACTTATGCAACCACATTATTTTAGTTTTTTTTTATTCTCCCCCTAAAAGATTTCAGTTTGTTTTTTGACTGAGTTGTACAGTTTATAGGTCACATTAAAGGTGGAAAAAAATTCTGAAATTATTTATCCTTGTCTCATTTTTACATCACAAAAACCTTACATTTTAACAGGGGTGTGTAGACTTTTTATATCCGCTGTATATATATATATATATATATATATATATATATATATATATATTGTATAGGACGCCGTGGCTAGGTCCTGGAAGGACGTTATATTTCCCCTCTGTTTGGACTGTGGTCCCTTTAAGGGGACAAAAGGGTTAACTCACCTGTCAGAGGAAGTGGGTTTAAAAAAAGACAGGAAGTTGTAGGTGGGTGTGGAGTAGTATAGAGGATAAGGATGAGCTCTGGCGTGTTCGCAAGCTGCACGTGCCGAGCCTGTGCCAGGAAGTTGGCACTGTGCTGCGCTAATCACAGGCAGTGAGACATTTCCTGATCTCTGCAGCCGCACATCGGGAAATGTTTCACTGCTTGTGATTAGCGCTGTGCAGTGCCGACTTCCTGGCGGGCTTGGCACGTGCTGTATGCGAACACGCCCAAGCTCATCCCTAATAGAGGAGACTGTGGATGGTGAATGGTGGTTTTGTGTACAATCGGTAAATGTGAACGGCAGTGTCCTGCCTGGAAGCCTGCTAGCAGGGGAAGTTACCTGCAACAAAAACCAAGGACTGTTTAACTGCGATAGCAGTTCTTGCTTCGGCAAGTCATTGAGACTCATATTTCTTTCTGTTGTTTTTGCTGCTGTGAAGCCGTTTAAGTTAAATAAACATTCTTTCGATTGCAAAGCCTGTGTCCTGTGATCTAGCTGGTTCCCCAAACTTTACAATGTATCTCTCTCTCTCTCTCTATAGAGAGAGAGAGAGCGCGCTCTATATAGGTATTGATATTTATTTATTTTCTACCTTACCAGTGCTCCCTCAGAGCTTCTTACTACTTTGCTTAGATTGCAAGCTCCTCCAAACTCTTAGTGTCACCATATGTGAAGGGGCAAGGACCTGAAGGAAGCACAGTTTGGGTAAGTATTTAGAGGTCTGGGATTTCCTTTCCAGGGACACTGACATATCACCCTGCATGGGTGTCTCTTCAAAGCTCATTTACTGCTTGGTAAAAATATTTGAATGTCCATATATGAACCTAAAAAAAAAAATAATTGCAACATCTCTTGATACAACTTAGATATTAAACTGTGGGGTGCAACACTCAAAAAGCAAAATGGTAACAAACAAAAAAGGAATAAAAGAGGTAAACTACTGTACATTCAGAGTTAAAAAGAAACAAAACACCTTTTATTGACAAAATCCCTTTCCCTCAACCTCGCCCTTTTTACTCTGCCTATACATTTACTTTAGGACGAAACAGAATGGCGCACGAGCAGGGCCAGTTTTACCACAAGGCCACCGAGGCCAGGCCTCAGGGCGGCAGTGGTGCAGGGGCGGCGCAGCTCCTGCGGCGACTTCGCGGCCGCCCCCCTTTCGGGCTGCCCATTAAAGTCTATTACGGGGCACCGGTGCCCGTAGAAAAGATGGCCGCGAGCCGACCACGCAACTGCGTATGCGCCGTTCTGAAACCGGCTGGGCTCAGGAAATCTTGTACGCGCTCGGCCGGGCAGCGCATGCGCAGTAGCGTGATCGCGCCACCCGGCGTTTTGCATGTAATACAATTCAAATGGACCCGCATCCAAAAAGTAAGTACTGCATTTTTACCTTGATTTTACTGTGATTTTGCCATGATTTGCGGTTTTTTATTTTTTTTTTACACTGTATATAGCTGGTTGCTAAGGAGGGGGCCAGGAAGCCGCTGCGTCCTTAAAAACTGATGAGTCATCAGCTGTCAGCTGGCTTCCTGCTCAATGTAAAAAAAAAGGCTGGCTAAAAAAAAAATTGTGAAAAAAAACTGTGTGGGGTCTCCCCCCCCTGGTCCATACCAGACCCTTGGGTCTAGTATAAATTCGGAGGGGACCCCCATGCCAAAATTTTTTTTTAAAATAGCGTGGGAGTCCCCCAAAATCCATACCAGACCCTTATCTGAGCATGCAGCTTGGCAGGTCAGGAAAGGGAGGGGACGAGCGAGTGCCCCCCCTCCTGAACCATACCAGGCTGCATGCCCTCAACATGGGGGGATGGGTGCTTTGGGGCAGGGGGGGACTCTTCCCGACAACCCTTGCACGGTGGTTGTTGGGGTCTGCGGGCGGGGGCTTATCGGAATCTGGAAGCCCCTTTAACAAGGGGGCACCCAGATCCCAGCCCCCCTATGTGAATAAGTATGGGGTACATTGTACCCCTACCCATTCACTAAAAAAAAAGTAGTGTAGTGTTAAAAAATACAGTAGACAGTTTTTGACAAGTCTTTTATTAAAAATCTTCTTCTTCTTCTCCGCTTCTTTCTCCGGTCTTCCTCCATCTTCATCCTCCAGTCTTCTCTTTCTCCCCCTGCTTCTTCGTCTTCCTCTGCCTCCCGCCGCCGACCCTCCTCCGATGCTGCGTCCCGCTGATCTGTAGGCACCGACGTCCTGCACTTCTTAAATAAAGATGGGGGTGTGGCACCCATCCCCCCATGTTGAGGGCACGCGGCCTGGTATGGGTTAGAAGGGGGGTGCTCGTTCGTCCCCTCCCTTTCCTGACCTGCGGGGCTGCATGCTCGGATAAGGGTCTGGTATGGATTTTGGGGGGACCCCCACACCATTTTTTTAATTAAATTTTGGCATGGGGTCCCCTCCGAATCCATACTAGACCCAAGGGTTTTTAGCCGGCAATTCTTTTTTTTTTTTACATTCAGCGGGAAGATGAAGTTTTTCCTTTGCTTATACTTTAAGTAAATACAAAATATCTTTCTAAATGTCAAATATTGAATGAAAATAGCATCAAAAATCACACACATATATAAATACCTTCTTCGACCAATAAAAATGACTATGGGCTCCATTCACAAAGCAATATCTTAATGCATCTGAGTGTGCGGTAAAATACCTCATAGCGTTTTTCAAAAAGTTTTTGGCATTCACAAAAAAAATCTTCTAAATTACCGAATGCGGTATTTATCTCATGAATCCATGCATTATTTTATTTCATGCGATATCCAGAGGGATGGATACAGTAGAGAAGAATTAAAACAGTGTGGGTTACTTATGCGCTGGGCCTTTTAGATCCTGTCTTGTGGGGTGGACAGCTGGGAAGTCGGTGGATATTTTTGTGGTCCACCCCACAAGACAGGATCTAAAAGGCGCAACATGACCTGTAATGAGTCATAAAGTGAGGTGAGCGGGCATTTCACCTATAGGTACTGGGTGATGGTTGGCTTCTGACACGTTGTTTCAATATGAATGGATGTCACAATATTTCTTTCACCGTTGGGACTTTTTACTTTGAAGTGGACTTGTATATATAATATATAAAAAAAATCCTATGCCTATTTTTTAAATGCATGCATTAGAATAATATTATTTGTTTTTTATGCATCTACCAGAGGGATTTATGAGTGTTTTATTTTTATGATAAACAGCGTACTGTTGTTTTTTACTTGAGAGAAGTAGAGAAGAATTAGAACCCCTGTCAGTTTTTAAAGCTAACTGCATGTTTTTGCTACTAAAATACAACATGACTTCATAAAATACACTAACTAATGTGATCATTTAGTAGCGTTTTTTAGTGAATACCAAAAAACTTTTTGAAAAACGCTGTGCAGTATCTTACCGCATACTCAGATGCGGTAAGATACTGCTTTGTGAATGGAACCCATAGTCTTTTTTTATTGGTGGAAGAAGGGTATTTACATATGTGTGTGATTTTTGATGCTATTTTTATTCAATATTTGATATGTAGAAAGATATTTTGTATTTACTTAAAGTATAAGTAAAGTAAGAACTTTTTTTTTGTTCTGGATAGGGTAGAGAGGTATTAGAACACCTATTAGGTTATTATTGCTGTCTCTGCCCCCATTAGGGAGATTTAACCTCGCTATTTGTCCTGTTTACCATTATCATTGAAAGTGAGATTAAAAGAAAATCCCAAATTGTGGGTTGTCATCAGAAAAGTAATGATAGAGGGAAAATTTTCCAATTGGGACACTCGTTCTGGTGACCTGGGGAACCCCAAGGGATTCCCTTAATTTGCAGAGATTTCCTCTCACTTCCTGGTTTGGCAATGGGACAGGAAGTGAAGGTAATTCTCCCCAATGGGACACAGATTGAATAAAAAATGAACCTGACTGGGGTTCTTACCCTCCATTACTTTATCCAAAATGAAAAAGAAAGTTTTGCCTTTAGTTACACTTTCAAGCAGCCTTCTAAAAATTACTAGATCTTCAACTCAATTACTACATTAGTGTGATGGTCAGTGGGAAGAGTGCTCCTTTATAGCTAGCTAAAAAGATCAATGGTGTCAGTGGGAACTTATCAGTGGTAAGATATCTCTAAAAATAATTGTGAAAAAATAAAGTATCCCCACTACATTTGACATATGTTCTAACAAGGGATTAGACCATTGTGATATGCACGAACATGTATTATGTTTGGAGTAATTGGGAGCTTTGCAGCAAATAATGTACAGTATATCCTTGTATATTCACAAAACAAAAGTCTCTAAAAATCTGACGAAATGACAGGAGAAAACAGGTGGGCTTTACTACATGAAATGGGGTTCATTTACTAAAAGTAATAGGGTGGATTTACTAAAGGCACATTGAGTGAGCACTTTGCAAGTGCAGGTACTCCAGAGCCTAATAAATGAGGGGGAGCTAACTTTCATAATCCAATCATGTGCAAGCAAAAATGCTTCTTTTTTTCCCTTGCATGTGATTGGGTATTCTTTGTAAAGTGAAGCTTTACCTTATGTACTAAGCTCTGGAGCAAATTGCAAAGTGCACAGTCTTTAAAGTAGAACTATATGCAAAACTTTTTTATTTGTTTATTTTGGATAGAGCAAGGGAGGGTTATAACCCCTGTCAGTTTTTTTTCCCTTAATTTCTTGCTATCTGTGTCTCCATTGAAAGAAGGGGAGCGAGGAAAGTGGGACTTTGTATGAAGCACATGGTAGCGAGAGGGTAATTTGGCTGAATAAAAGGAATTTTATTCCTATAAAAGGCTTGTAAGCATACATATAATATTATCAAGGTAAAAAGGTAAACACGTTTACAGCAGTAGCCATGATATTAACATAATTGTCTCAAATTGTAACAGCTGATGTCAATAATAGATTATGCATGATAATATACAATAAGTAGAAAAGTGGCAATAATGCCTTAATTAGGACCATAATAAAATTCCATAATGCAGCAAAGCAAAGTTGGATAAACATGTAGTTACAGGTTAATGCCTGCAGGACCTAAGGGCTCACTGAACCTGTAGAGGTAGGAGTTACATAGTAGCTTGAAATCTGGGTATAGAAAGGTGGAAACACAGCATCAAGTAGCTCTACGCGTTTTGTGGCTGATACGCCACTCATCAGCAGCATGCACGTGGTAGTCTAGAATGAAAATGATGTAAAAATAATCAGTCATTATGGGGGCATAAATCGAGGTGGGGTAAGACCTCAAATAACACCGAAGTGCGTACTTACTAATTAAGGTTAGTCGGTTACTGGTGTGGAGGTGGGGTGCCAGAAAACATCGGGGAACACCTCCAACCGGGAGCCGCGGTGGACAGCCCAGCGGGGACGACCAAGGACGGACCATAGGGGTGGGCATGGCACCACGAGGCATCTCTGTGGTGGAGTGAAGGAAGATTGAGGCGAGCTAGGAGACACGTCAGAGGGCTAGAGAGTGAGAATAGTGGGAAAGAGGCCCGTGCTGGTAAAGAAAGATAATGTTATGTGGGAATAGTCGGTCAATGGCCGACAAGAGGAGAGTGACATGGGAAACAGTGAGGTGATTAGAGAGACTAGAGTTCCAGTGGGAGAAAATGAAGAATTGCAAGGATACCTGTGTGAATGAGGAACCGAGAGAAAAGAAAGGGTTCCAAGCTGTGTGAAGATGGGTGTGCAGGGAGCCTCGAGTACCAGGACCACCCAGAAGGACGCCCTTATATGCGTCGCCGCAAAGGCCACCCACCACCATCACGCCGTATAGCAAGGTATGGGGGAGGGGCGCTGATGGTCAGAAGAGCCGCTCTGGCCAACCGGAACCCAAAAGGCTCCTCCATTGCTAATGTGTGTGGAATGATCGACAGCAAGCAAGTAGCGGCGCCTGGACGCCGCAAGTGCGGCGTGGGGTGTGTGACATCGACACGCAGTAAGGAGCATCTGCCCCCCCAGGCATCAAAGAGGCGGGGGGGTGGGCGGAGGCCCGTAATGCGCGTCATGGCCCCCGGACAAGGAGAAAGGCACGATGCCATGGCAACCATACCATACAAACCAGAAGCCAACGCTATAGGTCAATTAAAATGATATAACAAAATAATAAATAGCAGAGTTGATATGAGTAGGAAGATAAGACAAATAAGAACAGGGGAGGCTAAGCATTAGGTCAATAGGTGCAGAGATGGTAATAAGGGTAAACCGGTGGGGCATTACCATATGCTTCCATCCCTGGTTATGTTGAACGACAAAGGAAGAGGGGTTTAGGGACTTTTAGGAAGCCAAAACCTGGTAAGGTTACATATTTCCATCCCTATGGGACTTTAAATGAAAACAAGACCCGGTGAGGTCATGTATTTCCATCCCTAATATATCAAAAGAAGGGGAGCGAGGAAAGTGGGACTTTGTATGAAGCACATGGTAGTGAGAGGGTAATTTGGCTGAATAAAAGGAATTTTATTGCTATAAAAGCCTTGTAAGCATACATATAATATTATCAAGGTAAAAAGGTAAACACAGTTACAGCAGTAGCCATGATATTAACATAATTGTCTGTGTCTCCATTGGAAGATGTCCCCTCTATTCCTTTTTAGGGATAACCCAAAATTTTAGATTTTCTTTTACTTTCACTTTCAATGATAATGGTAAATAGGACAAATAGATTTTTTATTTAGTGGTATGCGACATATACAATAAAATGGTAACTTCACAAAACACATAATCAGTATCAGATAGCATTTCATATTCAATATATGGGTGCAGCCTGCCAAGAAAAAGGTCACTGAGAGCAGTTGTTAGGAGATGAAACTATTTAAGAGGTAGCAAGTTAAAGTCTATGGGGGGCAGTCTGCTGTGAGGCGTCCAACTAAGGTCTGAGCATACCAATTTTTAGTGTAACTCATGAGAGAAAGAAAAACAAAGGTATAGCTGACAGGAGTTATAATCCACCTCTACTCTATCCAAAACTAAAAAAAAGTTTTTCCTTTAGTTATACTTTAAGCAAATCAACCCTAACGATTACCATATTTCCATTTTTAGGTTTCCATGCATTACTGTTGGGAGAACTGATCCAAAAAGGCAGAGATTACTCAAAATGGGCTATTATATTTTACACTCCTTAAATACCACATGCCTGGACCACTACTTAGTAACCCCGTGCATTTATTTACATATTTCCTTCTGTGAATTGACTTGAACACCTTTTCATGCAGTATATACTGAGAGTTTTCAGCGTTTTACGGTAAACACTGCAAAACCGTATAGTGAAATGACAGTTTCACAATCTCATGCAATATTTAGGAGAAATGTGTCCGGACACCTAAATACCGGATGCAAGAAGCTTTTGTGAATGGAGCCCAGTGTCCCATAGCCTCCCTGGCGGTATGATTATGTCAGATTTTTGCGCATCAAAGCGGTACAATTGCAAAGAAATTTGGCGTTTTATATTGTAGGCCTGTAATTCTTAGCAATAACACACTTAAATCTGTCCAAACAAGAGTCTAGTAGATATACCGGGTATGATAAAGTTTGAAACACAAAATCATACATTATGATATAACAAATAACTATAAATAATTATAAAAAAGAATAATATATTAATAAAATTAATTTCCCCACGATTCACTATCACTCATTTCTGCGTATTCTAATTTACTATCACTGTTTTCTAGCTGGTCTAAAACCACTTTTGACGTAAAGGGACACTTTTTGGTTGCTGTGGACATTCTCAAGTTTTCAGGCAGAAAGAACAGTATATATAATATAAAACTGCATGTAGGGCACTGGAAAAAGCACTAGGGACAAAAGGGAAGTGAAATGATTCCATACAGTAATTTAATCTGTAAGATTACAGTGTACTGTGTGTGTTATGATTTTTTTATTTTTTGAATTTGCCGCTGGGCTCCGCCCCTGTGCGTCGCGACTCTGGCAGGGAACGGAGCCTATATTGACAGAAAAACACTGACATTTTTGCAGATTTATTAATAAAGAAAGACTGAAATATCACATGGTCCTAAGTATTTAGGCCCTTTGCTGTGACACTCATATTTTTAATTCAGGTGCTGTCCATTTCTTTTGATAATCCTTGAGATGGTTCTACACCTTCATTTGAGTCCAGCTGTGTTTGATTATACTGATTGGACTTGATTAGGAAAGCCACACACCTATCTATATAAGACCTTACAGCTCACAGTGCATGTCAGAGCAAATGAGAATCATGAGGTCAAAAGAACTGCCTGAAGAGACAGAATTGTGGCAAGGCACAGATCTGGCCAAGGTTACAAAAACATTTCTGCTGCACTTAAGGTTCCTAAGAGCACAGTGGCCTCCATAATCCTTAAATGGAAATTGTTTGGGATGACCAGAACTCTTCCTAGAGATGGCCATCTGGCCAAACTGAGCTATCGGAGGAGAAGAGCCTTGGTGAGAGAGGTAAAGAAGAACCCAAAGATCACTGTAGCTGAGCTCCAGAGATGCAGTTGGGAGAAAGTTGTAGGAAGTCAACCATCACTGCAGCCCTCCACCAGTCGGGGCTTTATGGCAGAGTGGCCCGACAGAAGCCTCTCCTCAGTGCAAGACACATGAAAGCCCGCATGGAGTTTGCTAAAAAACACCTGAAGGACTCCAAGATGGTGAGAAATAAGATTCCTTGGTCTGATGAGACCAAGATAGAACTTTTTGGCCTTAATTCTAAGCGGTATGTGTGGAGAAAACCAGGCACTGCTCATCACCTCTTCAATACAGTCCCAACAGTGAAGCATGGTGGTGGCAGCATCATGCTGTGGGGATGTTTTTCAGATGCAGGGACTGGACGACTGGTTGCAATCGAGGGAAAGATAAATGCGGCCAAGTACAGGGATTTCTTGGACGAAAACCTTCAGACCGGGCTGAAGGTTTACCTTCCAACAAGACAATGACCCTAGGCACACAGATAAAATACCGAAGGAGTGGCTTCACAACAACTCCGTGACTGTTCTTGAATGGCCCAGCCAGAGCCCTGACTTAAGTCTCTGGAAAGACCTAAAAATGGCTGTCCACCAACGTTTACCATCCAACCTGACAGAACTGGAGAGGATCTGCAAGGAGGGATGGCAGAGGATCCCCAAATCCAGGTGTGAAAAACTTTCCCAAAAAGACTCATGGCTGTATTAGATCAAAAAGGTGCTTCTACTAAATACTGAGCAAAGGGTCTGAATACTTAGGACCATGTGATATTTCAGTTTTTCTTTTTTTGATTTTAGCAAATGGCTGCAATATAACAAAGAGTGAAAAATTTAAGGGGGTCTGAATACTTTCCGTACCCACTGTGTCTATCTATCTATCTATCTATCTATCTATCTATCTATCTATCTATCTATCTATCTATCTATCTATCTATCTATCTATCTATATATATGTATTAATTATATAATCTCACAAAAGTGAGTACACCCCTCACATTTTTTAAATATTTTATTATATATGACAACACTGAAGAAATGACACTTTGCTACAATGTAAAGTAGTGAGTGTACAGCTTATATAACAGTGTAAATTTACTGTCCCCTCAAAATAACTCAACACATAGCCATTAATGTCTAAACTGCTGGCAACAAAAGTGAGTACACCCCTAAGTGAAAATGTCACAATTGGGGCCAATTAGCCATTTTCTTCCCCCTGGTATCATGTGACTCCTTAGTGTTACAAGATCTCAGGTGTGAATGGGGAGCAGGTGTGTTAAATTTGGTGTTATCGCTCTCTCATACTGGTCATTGGAAGTTCAACATGGCACCTCATGGCAAAGAACTCTCTGAGGAGCTAAAAAAAAAAAAAAAGAAGTCTCTTCTAAAGATGATGCACAAGAAAGCCCGCAAACAGTTTGCTGAAGACAAGCAGACTAAGGACATGGATTACTGGAACCATGTCCTGTGATCTGATGAGACCAAGATAAACTTATTTGGTTCAGATGGTGTCAAGCGTTTGTGGCGGCAACTAGGTAAGGAGTACAAAGACAAGTGTGTCTTGCCTACAGTTAAGCATGGTGGTGAGAGTGTCATGGTCTGGGGCTGCATGAGTGCTGCTGGCACTGGAGAGCTACAGTTCATTGAGGGAACCATGAATGTCAACATGTACTGTGACATACTGAAGCAGAGCATGATCCCCTACCTTCGGAGACTGGGCCACAGGGCAGTATTCCAACATGATAATCACCCCAGACACACCTCCAAGACGACCTGTGAAGCTCTGGTGAATTCCATGTCCAAGAGGGTTAAGGCAGTGCTGCAAAATAATGGTGGTCACACAAAATATTGACACTTTGGGCCTAATTTGGAAGTTTTCACTTAGGGGTGTACTCACATTTGTTGCCAGTGGTTTAGACACTATATACACACACACACACGCACAGTATCTCACAAAAGTACACCCTTCACATTTTTGTAAATATTTTATTCTATCTTTTCATGTGACAACACTGAAGAAATGACACTTTGCTAAAATGTAAAGTAGTGAGTGTACAGCTTGTTTAACAGTGTAATTTTGCTGTCCCCTCAAAATAACTCAACACACAGCCATTAATGTCTAAACCGCTGGTAACAAAAGTGAGTACACCCCTAAGTGAAAATGTCCGAATTGGGCCCAAAGCGTCAATATTTTGTGTGGCCGCCATTATTTTCCAGCACTGCCTTAACCCTCTCGGGCATGGGGTTCACCAGAGCTTCACAGGTTGCCACTGGAGTCCTCTTCCACTTCTCCATGATGACATCATGGAGTTGGTGGATGTTAGATACCATACACTTTTCTACCTTCCATTTAAGGATGTCCGACAGATGCTCAATAGGGTTTAGGCCTGGAGACATGCTTGACCCGTCCATCACCTTTACCCTCAGCTTTTTTAGCAAGGCAGAGGTTGTCTTGGAGGTGTGTTTGGGGTCGTTGTCATGTTGAAATATTGCCCTGCGGCCCAGTCTCCAAAGGGAGGGGACCATGCTCTGCTTCAGTATGTCACAGTACATGTTGGCATTCCTGGTTCCCCCAATGAACTGTAGCTCCCGAGTACCAGCAGCACTCATGCAGCCCCAGATTATGACACTCCCACCACCATGCTTGACTGTAGGCAAGACACACTTGTCTTTGTACTCCTCACCTGGTTGCCACCACACACGCTTGACACCATCTGAACCAAATAAGTTTATCTGGTCTCATCAGACTATAGCACATGGCTCCAGTAATCCATGTCCTTAGTCTGCTTGTCTTCAACAAACTGTTTGCAGTCTTTCTTGTGCATCATATTTAGAAGAGGCTACTTTCTGGGACGACAGCCATTCAGACCAATATGATGCAGTGTGAGAACTGACAGGCAGACCTCATGAGCAGCACTCATACATCTATTTCCCAAACACAATCTCTGGATATGACGTTAAGCACGTGCACTCAACCCCTTTGGTTGACCATGGCGAGGCCTGTTCTGAGTGGAACCTGTTCTGTTAAATCGCTGTATGTTCTTGGCCACTGTGTTGCAGCTCAGTTTAAGGCTTTTGGTAATCTTCTTATAGCCTAGGCCATCTTTATGTAGAGCAACAATTCTTTTTTTTAGATCCACATAGAGTTCTTTGCCATGAGGTGCCATGTTGAACTTCCAGTGACCAGTATGAAAGAGTGAGAGCGATAAAACCAAATTTAACACACCTGCTCCCCATTCACACTTGAGACCTTGTAACACTAACGAGTCACATGACACCAGGGGGAGGAAAATGGCTAATTGGACCCAATTTGGACATTTTCACTTAGGGGTGTACTCACATTTGTTGCCAGCGTTTTAGACATTAATGGCTGTGTGTTGAGTTATTTTGAGGGGACAGCAAATTTACACTGTTATAGATATAACAAAAAGCACAGCGCTGGATATAAATGCAAAAATACAAGAAAAATTGATATTACTATTAAAGCACCAACAACTTTCATATGTGGTAAAAGAAAAAAAGAAAAATAAACAATAACATGAATGCTTCACTATAGTGATATATATGCGTGAACAATAACATGGATGCTTTACTATAGTGATATATATGCGTGACTATTCCCAGTTTTTTATCCACACATTTAGAAAAAGTCCAAAGATGCAAAAAATATGTCAAAACAAATGTCCAAAAAAGCAATTAAATGTGACTTTCTATGAATAATAAATCCGTGACTGTCACCGTGTTGAAATCCCGTCACCTGGTATAGATTGAAGGCTTACCAGATAGCCTCTGATCAGAGGCATAGAGCTAACAGCTTGGGGTTTGCCCTCCACAGCGGCTGGAACTTTAGCTGGGATGATGGATGTAGATCCACAAACGATCGCCACAGGCTTCCAGACAGCTGTACAATCAGGGAAGAGAGCTCTCACCATGTTTAAAAGAAAAGAGAAAACTCCAATGGTGTAGAACGTTTTATCTCTTGTTTATTAAAAGTCGCCTCACTGGCATCCATAAAAACACTTTTCCTTGCAAGGAACCAATACAGCTTTAAAACGAAACTTCTCGCATGCGCCGTCGGTACGAGCGTGTACTGACGGCGCATGCGAGAAGTTTCGTTTTAAAGCTGTATTGGTTCCTTGCAAGGAAAAGTGTTTTTATGGATGCCAGTGAGGCGACTTTTAATAAACAAGAGATAAAACGTTCTACACCATTGGAGTTTTCTCTTTTCTTTTAAACACGGTGAGAGCTCTCTTCCCTGATTGTACCGCTGTCTGGAAGCCTGTGGCGATCGTTTGTGGATCTACATCCATCATCCCAGCTAAAGTTCCAGCCGCTGTGGAGGGCAAACCCCAAGCTGTTAGCTCTATGCCTCTGATCAGAGGCTATCTGGTAAGCCTTCAATCTATACCAGGTGACGGGATTTCAACACGGTGACAGTCACGGATTTATTATTCATAGAAAGTCACATTTAATTGCTTTTTTGGACATTTGTTTTGACATAATTTTTGCATCTTTGGACTTTTTCTAAATGTGTGGATAAAAAACTGGGAATAGTCACGCATATATATCACTATAGTAAAGCATCCATGTTATTGTTCACGCATATATATCACTATAGTGAAGCATTCATGTTATTGTTTATTTTTATTTTTTTCTTTTACCACATATGAAAGTTGTTGGTGCTTTAATAGTAATATCAATTTTTGTTGTATTTTTGCATTTATATCCAGCGCTGTGCTTTTTGTTATATCTATTTAGTAGTGCCCTTATCAAGGTATAGTGCATAGCTGCAGGATTTTCCTTCACGGGTGATATTCACCAAGTTACTGTTTGTACACCTAGCGCAAATTTTTTCTTTAGAAACATTTTTACACTGTTATACAAGCTGTACACTCACTACTTTACATTGTAGCAAAGTGTGATTGCTTCAGTGTTGTCACATGAAAATATATAATAAAATATTTACAAAAATGTGAGGGGTGTACTCACTTTTGTGAGATACTGTATATATATATATATATATATATATATATATATATATATATATATATGTATATATATATATATATATATATATATATACACACACACACACACACACTCACACAGTATATAATAAATGCACATATTTTTTCAGAATTTTTATTTTTTTTCACTGGAGCCTGGACAGCATTCCCCTTGCGATCAGTGGATCGTGAGTGCAATGTCAGGCTCTTGCACACTGCCTAGAGATCTCTGCCTGTATCTCTGTATGAGCAGACAGTTCCTGAGCTGTAGGCAGTGTGAATGAACTACGAGTGTGCTAATCAACACGCTTGTGCTGATCAACACATGCAGTTCAAACTACAAGAACGTCTGCTGTGGTGGAAGACAGGACTTGTACTTTATTCATTCACAGATTCCTGTGAATGAATGACCTGGCTGTGCAGGCGGACCATTTTCAAAATGTGACAGCGGGTGTGGGGGGAGGATCCTCCATTTGCTGTCCCAGAGAGGGGAGCTCTGGTGATAGGAGGCTGGTGCATAGGAGCATGTTACTGTACATATTCTACCCTAAATATGAGTGTAGCACTAGCATGTAACATGCTCCTAAGAGTGAACTTATCCTTTAACCACCTCTTGACTGCCATATAGACAAATGATGGCGGGCGGGTGCCTGCGGGGGGCATGCAGCGTGGCAATCGGTGGATGCTATGCCATGCTATGTCCCCCGGACATGCCATTTCCCCGATCTTGGTAAAGAGCCAATGGTGGGGCTCTTTACCCATGTGATCAGCTGTGTCCAATCACAGCTGATCACATGTAAACAAGGAAATGATGGTTTTCGGTTTTCCTCTCCTCACACTGACAGAGTGTGAGGAGAGGAGAGACGATCAGCAGCCTCAAAGGGGAGACCTGCATAAATAATCAGTGCAGCCCTAACATTGCCCATCAGTGATGCCAGTCAGTGCCCATCAGTGCCGCCTATCAGTGCCCATCAGTGATGCCAAGCAGTGCTGCCTTTTAGTGCCTGCTCATCAGTGCCACTCATCAGTGCTGCCCATCAGTGCCACCAATCAGTGCCCATCAGTGTCACCTATCAGTGCCCATCAGTGCTGCATATTAGTGCCGCCTATCAGTGCCCATTAGTGCTGCATATTAGTGCCTCCTCATTAGTGCCCTTCAGTATCGTATCATCAGTACCACTTCATCAGTGCCCATCAGTGAAGCCTTATCAGCGCACATCAGTGAAGGAGTAAAATAGAAGTACAACATTTTCTAACAGAGACTTAGAAAAACTTATTTTTATTTAGCAAAAAATTAAAAACTCAGTGGTGATTAAATACCACCAAAAGAAAGCTCTGTCTGTGCCAAAAAAAATGATAAAAATGTCATTTGGGTACAGTGTTGCATGACCAGGCAATTGTCATTCAAAGTGTGACAGCGCTGAAAGCTGAAAATTGGCCTTGGCAGGAAGGGGGTGAAAGTGCCCAGTATTGAAGCATGTTAAAAGCAAAAAAAAAAATGTAAGTGCTTTCGAACAACATTCACCATGTCATTGACTGTACTAAGGAGAATTGCTGTTGTTACTATTAATGTTCAAGAGTCTATTAGAGTATGGGCAGCTTTCGTGATGGGAATGCTTCGAAGTCATGTTGTGAATGCTCACCCCCATTTTCTGTAAACACTGCCTGCATCCTATGTTTACATGCATGGAATAAGCTTAGTTGTAGGTGGTCTAATATTATCTGCTTCTCCAGCTGTCGTGTATACTCCCTATGGAAAGGAAATAGAAAGATAAACATATACAGTAAAGAAAAGTATATAACTCTTCCAAAATTAAGAAACTGTACAATCATCACAAAATAGAACTATTACATTTTTTTTTTTTTTTGATTTGGAAAAACTAAGGATGAAAGAAATTCTTTTTTGCGCCATGGCCAAAAAAACATCTGCTCCTTTTATCACCCGCTTCTACTGCACATTCTTTACGCTGCTCTGCATAACTAGCATTTCACAACAGCTGAACATACCTGCTTTCAATCAGTCCATAAAAATACCACATTGTTGACTGTAGCTCTGCAGGGAAGGGAATGGCAAAAGATGTTCTGCTGCCGGAAACAGCCTTAAGTTTTTGTTTTAGCAGTGCACATTACCAGTCTGCATACCATTACACATAATGCTACTATCAGATTGACAAAGCTCTAGGAAGCTAATATGTCTTCCTGTAAGCAATAAAAACATCAATAGTCCTTTTAAAAAAAACTGTCTGTATTTCTAATAGGGGGATTTTTAATAATATATAATCATATGTTGATGCACAAGGCTCAATTCACTAAGATTGGGCTATTTTGACTTCATTTTGGTTTGCCCATCATAAATTCCTTCTGAAATATTAACCACTTCAGCCCCGGAAGATTTGGCTGCAGAATGACCGGGCCATTTTTTGCGATTCGGCACTGCGTCGCTTTAACTGACAATTGCGCAGTCGTGTGACGTTGCACCGAAACAAAATTGACGTCCTTTTTTTCCCACAAATAGAGATTTCTTTTAGTGGTATTTGATCGCCTCTGCGGTTTTTATTTTTTTGTGCTATAAACAAAAAAAGAGCGACAATTTTGAAAAAAAAACAAATTTTTTTCTCAGTTTAGGCTGATCTGTATTCTTCTACATATTTTTGGTAAAAAAAATTACAATAAGCGTCTACAAAATAGGGGGTAGATTTATAGCATTTTTATTTTTTTATTTTTATTTTTTACTAGTAATGGTGGCGATCTGTGTTTTTTATCGTGACTGCAACATTATGGCGGACACATTGGACAATTTTGACACATTTTTGGGACCACTGGCATTTATACAGCGATCAGTGCTATAAAAATGCATTGATTACTGTAAAAATGTCTCCCTGGGAGGTGATTCTAACTGAAGGGGGAGGGGACTGACTAGAGGAAGTGACAGATCGTGGTTCCTAGCTAATAGAAACACACAATCTGTCATTCCTCTCAGAACAAAACACGGATTTGTGTGTATACACACACACTTCCGTGTTCTGTCCCTTGTGCTTGCGATCGCTCGTGGCCGGCGGTTATCGCGACCATCGGCCACAAGCATTGGGACCCCCGCTGTGCAGCGGGCGTGTGCGCGCGCCTGCTATCCCGATCCCGCCAGCTGACGTACAGCTACCACGGTTCACGGCTCGTGCCGACCTGCCGCAGTATAATGACGGCGGCTGGTCGGCAAGAGGTTAAAGTGGTATTAGACTCAAAAGCAAACACTTTATTATATTGCAGATTACTAATTCTTGGATGTGATGGCTGCATTAATTTAAAAAAAAAAATTTTATGCCCCTTTCACATGATCGTGCCGACCCGGACCGCCTGTCAGACCACCATCCATCTGGATTTTCTGGGCAGGATCAGATCGGATAGCAGCGTGTGTCAGCGGACATGTCCACTGACATCCCCCACTCCTTGGAGGGGACTGCAGGTCCGATCAAGGTCCAACAGGCAGACCTCATCTGAAAGCCTGTGTGAAAGGGGCCTAAAGGAGCTGAGAAACTTCACAATATAAATTGTGAGAATATTCACAATTATCCCATCAAAGGAAAAGCAAAATCCTGTTTACTTTTTTCATCTGCACATAAGATTAATTTGCTTTTCACATAAATGGATAACTGCAGCACATATTCACACAATTTATTGTGTCACGATTCTCAACACCCTTAGTAAGTCAGCTCAACTGAGTCAAATTATTCAAAGTTGGGGCAGTACAGCAACTTAGTGCTTAGCATTTCTGCCCTGCAGCACTGAGGTCCACAGTTCAAATCCCAGTCAGGACACGACCTGCATGGAGTTTGCATGTTCGCTTCAAGTTTGTGTGGGTTTACTCCTACATGCAAATAACACGCTGGTAGGTTAATTGGCTCCTGTCTAAACTGGCTCTAGTATATGTATGCATGTAAGAGGGAAGGGAATGATGCGAATGTACAGTATGTTAAGTTCTGTAAATTGTTGGTGCCAAATACAATGTAAATACCTATAATAAATAAAGTGGAAGTTCAACCTAAAATGACTATATAGACATTAAACAACCATATAACACATTTATACAACACATGCTTGATTTCTGTCTGCACTCCGGTTGTCCAGCGGTTGTACATGGCTAAAACCCCCTTTTCTGCTGAACTGTTCCCCAAACCTCCATCTCTGATTATTTCTGCACCTTTACTCTGCTTACCTCTACACTCACCTTTGCACTCCATCTCCCCCTACTTCTCATGTCTGCATCCTACCACCTGTCTTCTCACCATTACATTCCGACCACCCCTTGTTGACCTGTACATCCCAACTCCCCTCTGTTCTACCACTTCACCCCAACTCCCCCGCTATGCTCACTTCTGCACCACAACTCCTCTCCTTCTCCTAACCCGTTTCCCTCTATGCTCACTGTTGCACCCCTCTGTCCACTGCAGGCTCACTGTCACTCACAACAGCCGACGGTGTATGAGTTTGGCGGCTTCCTGTGTGATTACAGCTCAGGTGAGCCTGTGACAGTGCAGCCCGTTCCAACCTGGGTGAGAGCCAGATGACAGCAGCTGTCACTAGCCTACATTTCTTAGGTTGGATCAGGCTGCACTGTCACAGGCTCACCTGAGCTGTAATCACACAGGGAGCCACCAAACTCACACACTACTGGCTGTTGTGAGTGACAGTGAGCCTGCACTGCCGCTAATCAAAGGGGAGCCAGGATCTGTCCCCACCCAAAAGTCCTCTTTGCTTGCCTCTGCACCTCCATTCGCTTGCCTTTACACACAGCAAGGAAGGACTTTTACTTTTTCTGGCAAGACACTTAAAGAAACCCTCTCATGTAACTACGATCTGCACAATCTGATGGGGAAATATATCTGTCACTTATGTAACTGATGCTGTCCCCTGAGTTCTCCACAAATAGGATGACATGTTCTCCAATGTACTCAGTCACCAAATATTGGTCTCCTAAAATACATACAAAATTTTCATTCTTACATACTTAAAGTGGTTGTAAACCTTTACATACTGTATACCCAGTGAAGTGACTGGCATCAGGTGATACGCAGAGATAATACAAATACTCCTGTATAAGTTGTACCTGTTTATCTGCAGCCTTCTCTTCTCTACATCCGTTCAGAGTCCAGAATTCCTTCATATCTCATGTCTGTGGTTCACAACCACGTTAAAATCAGACATAAATGAAATAAATAAGACATGAATTGAGTTAATTTCTTTCTATGTATATATATATATATATATACAGTGGGGATGGAAAGTATTCAGAACCCCCCCCCCCCCTAAATGTTTCACTCTTTGTTATATTGCAGCCATTTGCTAAAATCATTTAAGTTCATTTTTTCCTCATTAATGTACACACAGCACCCCATATTGACAGAAAAACACAGAATTGTTGACATTTTTGCAGATTTATTAAAACAGAAAAACTGAAATATCACATGGTCCTAAGTATTCAGAACCTTTGCTGTGACACTCATATATTTAACTCAGGTGTTGTCCATTTCTTCTGATCATCCTTGAGAGGGTTCTACACCTTCATTTGAGTCCAGCTATGTTTGATTATACTGATTGGACTTGATTAGGAAAGCCACCCACCTGTCTATATAAGACCTTACAGCTCACAGTGCATGTCGGAGCAAATGAGAATCATGAGGTCAAAGGAACTGCCTGAAGAGCTCAGAGACAGAATTGTGGCAAGGCACAGATCTAGCCAAGGTTACAAAAAATTTCTGCTGCACTTAAGGTTCCTAAGAGCACAGTGGCCTCCATAATCTTTAAATGGAAGACGTTTGGGACGACCAGAACCCTTAATAGAGTTGGCCGTCCGGCCAAACTGAGCTATCGGGGGAGAAGAGTCTTGGTGAGAGAGGTAAAGAAGAACCCAAAGATCACTGTGGCTGAGCTCCAGAAATGCAGTCAGGAGATGGGAGAAAGTTGTAGAATGTCAACCATCACTGCAGCCCTCCACCAGTTGGGGCTTTATGGCAGAGTGGCCCGACAGAAGCCTCTTCTCAGTGCAAGACACATGGAAGCCTGCATGGAGTTTGCTTAAAAAACACCTGAAGGACTCCAAGATGGTAAGAAATAAGATTCTCTGGTCTGATGAGACCAAGATAGAACTTTTTGGCCTAAATTCTAAGCGGTATGTGTGGAGAAAACCAGGCACGGCTCATCACCTGTCCAATACAGTCCTAACAGTGAAGCATGGTGGTGGCAGCATCATGCTGTGGGGGTGTTTTTCAGCTGCAGGGACAGGACGACTGGTTGCAATCGAGGGAAAGATGAATGCGGCCAAGTACAGGGATATCCTGGACGAAATCCTTCTCCAGAGTGCTCAGGACCTCAGACTGGGCCGAAGGTTTACCTTCCAACAAGACAATGACCCTAAGCACACAGCTAAAATAACGAAGGAGTGGCTTCACAATAACTCTGTGACTGTTCTTGAATGGCCCAGCCAGAGCCCTGACTTAAACCCAATTGAGCATCTCTGGAGAGACCTAAAAATGGCTGTCCACCAACGTTTACCATCCAACCTGACAGAACTGGAGAGGATCTGCAAGGAGGAATGGCAGAGGATCCTCAAATCCAGGTGTGAAAAACTGGGTGCTGTGTGTACATTAATGAGGAAAACAAATGCACTTAAATGATTTTAGCAAATGGCTGCAATATAACAAAGAGTGAAGAATTTAAGGGGGTCTGAATACTTTCCATCCCCACTGTATATATATATATATATATATATATATATATATATATATATATATATCGCGGGTGAGCGGGGCTGGCCTGAAGGCCGAAGGAGATGTAACGCTGTCTCCTCCTCGGATCTTAAATCATGTCCCCATCGGGGAAAGGCAGTCTGCCAGTGTGACAGGCGGCGCAGAGGCAGAGCAGATGAAAGAAGATAAGGTAAGAGACTCCCTCGTAAGTTTTGTTGCTGGCCCGGGGGGAGTAGATATGGTCTGGGAAGAGGGAGCAGCCAGAAAGTCAGTGGACGGTGTATTGTGTGTAGTGGTCAGTGTGTAGTGTAGTGGTCAGTGTGTAGTGTAGTGGTCAGTGTGTAGTGTAGTGGTCAGCAAAACCCACATGCCATAGTCGGCTCCCAGCAGGACCCACAGGTCCGTGGCCAGCAGGACCTATAGGCTATTGTCCACTCCCAGCAGGACCCACAGGTCAGTGGCCAGCAGGACCCATAGGCTATTGTCCGCTCAAAGCAGGACCCACAGGTCAGTGGCCAGCAGGACCCACAGGTCCACAGTTAGCTCCCAGAAGGACCCACAGGTCAGTGGCCAGCAGGACCCACAGGTCCGCAGCTCGTGGGTTCTGCTGGGAGCTGGCCACTGACCTGTGGGTCCTGCTGGCCACTGACCTGTGGATCCTGCTGGCCACTAGCCTAGGGTGACCAGAAGTCCCCAGCACCACCATATTACAAATATCTCCCGCTTACACGTCACGGCCACTGTGTGCAGTCTATCATGGGGGCCCATCCAGGAGGCGGTACTTCGTATGACAGCGGCCACCGGGTAAGTGGGAGATCCCTGCTCTGTGTAATTCGGCGGCGCTCGCCCCCCCCCTTTCTCGTGCATGATTGTGTAGACAGGGCCCCAGTGCACTGTATTGCCCGGGGGCCTATAATGCTCTTAAGATGGCACTGTTATCTTGGTCTCATCAGACCACAGGACATGGTTCCAGTAATCCATGTCCTTAGTCTGCTTGTCTTCAGCAAACTGTTTGCGGGCTTTCTTGTGCATCATCTTTACAAGAGGCTTCCTTCTGGAATGACAGCCATACAGATCAATTTGATGCAGTGTGCGGCATATGGTCTGAGCACTGACAGGCTGACCCCCCACCCCTTCAACCTCTGCAGCAATGCTGGCAGCACTCATACGTCTATTTCTCAAAGAAGTTTAGGAGGCTTCCAGAGGAAAGGTAAATGTAGTCCCTGCACTGTCCCTACTCCTCTGGAACCGTTCCCTTCCTCTAAACACTCTCCCTGCCAGACGGGGATCATGTCCCTATGCTAGCCACTCGCATAAAACTCAGGAGCCGGAGTCTTAAACAGACTCTGCCTGACCCAAGTTGGCAGTTGGAGTCAAATGGGGTGCCAGATTCCAATTCGGACAGCTGTTTCCTTGTGACTACAAGAAAGTCATAGAGGAACCAAGTTCCCCACAACTTCCTTCCCCTTCTGCGCTGCTGCTGAAAGATAGGTACATGTAAATACGCATCCTTTATATTGATGGAGGCTAGAACATCTCCCATCAGGAGTGAGGCTACCACTGAGCAGACTCCATCCAAAAGGACTGGATTAGTAGATACTGGTTCAGGGATCTTAGGTCCAAAATGGGCCTTGTGTTCCTGTTTGGTTTTTGAACCGTAAATAGGTTTGAGTAAAACCCTGCGCCCCTTTCGGGTACAGAAACCTCTACAATCACTCCTTGATACACTAAATGATGTAGTGCCTGAAGCAATAAGTCTCTTTTTGGAGGATCTGAGGGATCATAAAAACCTCTGAGGGGGAACCCCCCGCAACTCCAGCTTGTAACCGCGGGATATAGTTGAGGTGACCCACTGAACTATTGCTCTCCAAATGTCTGCAAAGTGCAGCAGCCTTCCCCCCACCCGATGGAGTGGGGGGGTCCCTATAAAAGGAGGGCTTGGTGCTTGGTTTAGAAGAATTTTGGACCCAGGGCTTTTTCTGGCCCTGGCCTTGCGACTTGCCCCCGGCCCTAGTGCCCTGTTTTAAGGTCTCAACAGCAAAACACAGGAATATCTGCCTTATTTTCAGGCGGATTATCCTCCTGGTTAGTCCTGTTAGGTCATCTGACCAGATCCTTTATGGCAGGGGTCTCAAAGTACCGGCCCGCGGACTGGTTACAAACGGCCCGCATGCAGGGCTGATCCTAGGCGGATGGCAGCGGCTCAGAGTTTTCGCTGTTTCCTCTCCCCCGCTTGCTGCTGCAGCCCAGCTCACAACACAGGAGAGCAGAGTGGAGGGAGGATCCGCCCATCGCCCTGTCCACCTGTTCTGTCGAGAAATGCTCCCATCGAAAAGTGCCCGGGCTGAAGTGTGCATGCGCCGTACGTAATATCACAACAGCTGATTTTACCATCAGCTGTTGTGAAGGCGCACAATAGCTGACAGAATTTTTTTTTGTCAGATTGTGCCCCGCGCTCCCGTGGAGAGTTTATGTCCCTCATGGGCGGATTTCTACACGTTTTGGGTGGATTTATGGGCACTTGGGGGCGGGATTACATGTCCAGTGCTGCAAAACAAATAAAACTTTGTGCTAAGCGGATTTCTACATTTGTTGTGGGTGGATTTATGGGCACTTTGGGGCAGAATTAGATGGCCAGTGCTGCAAAAAAATAAAACTTTTGTGATATTCCGCCCCAAAGTACTCATAAATCCGCCCACAAAAAAATGTAAAAATCCGCCCATCAGAAAGTTTTTGCAGCACTGGCCATCTAATTCCGCCCAAAGTGCCCATATATCCACCCACAGGAAATGCAGAAATCCGCCCATCACAAAGTTTTTGTTTTGCAGTACTGGACATGTAATTCTGCCTCCAAGTGCCCATAAATCCACCCACAACGTGTAGAAATCTACCCATCATGGACATGAACTCGCCGGGGGAGCGCGGGGCACAATCTGACAGAAAAAAAAATTCTGTCGGCTATTGTGCACCTGCGCCGTCTCACCACCACAACAGCTGATGGTAAAAGCAGCTGTTGTTATGTTACGTACAGCGCATGTGTTGCGCATGCGCCCTTCAGCCCGGGCACTATTCGATGGGGGGCATTTCTCGACAGAACACCTGGACCAACTGCGTATGTGCCGTATGTAATACCACAACAGCTGATTTTACGATCAGCTGTTGTGTTGACGAGACGGCGCCTGCGCACAATAGCTGACTGAAGACATTTTTCAGTCAGATTGTACCGAGGCACGTTCATGTAGGTGAGGGGCGGAATTTAACATGAAGGGGGCGGATGTTTTCATTGAAGGCCAGTGCTGATCTAACATGAAGGGGGTGGATCATCAAGGACGGCCACTGCTGCAAAGATGGGGGCAGAATTTTAAACGTTTAGCCAGCTAAATAGGCCCTCCAGGAAGAATAGCAGATAAAGATTTGTTTAGCAGATTTGTTTGGGCATCGTTAAAAATTCCACCCCCATCTTTGCAGCACTGGCTATCATTGAAAACATCCGTGCCCTTCATGTTAAATTCCGCCTCACCTTCATGAACACTTCTCGGCAGCACGAGGCACAATCTGACTTAAAAATGTCTTCAGTCGGCTATTGGGCGCAGGCTGTTGTGCTACGTATGTCGCATGCGCAGTTCGTCCCGGGCACTATTTGATAGCGCACTTCTCCACAGAACACTGGCCCCGGATCCAGGGTCCTGCTGCCACCTCAGGGCGGAAGATTGTGGCGTTCTCAGGGTGCCCTGCCACTAGGCCTGTGATGAAGCCAGGACCTGACAGGAGGAGCGGACACAGGAGGCAGAAGATCAGGCGACCAGCTGACTGCCAGGAGGAGAGGTAAGTGAGCCATCACACAGAGGCTGAGAAAAGTCCTTAGTTGCGTGACTGGGGTTGAAACTTGTGAAGAGGGGGTATTTGTGGAGTGTGTGGGGGGATATTTGTGAAGTGGAGTGTGGGGGGGGGGTACTTGTGGAGTGTAGGGGGTAATGCTGGGGTTTAATATTGCGTCCGCTGACACCAGTGCTGGGGGTTAATAGTGCGTCCGCCAACACCAGTGCTGGGGGTTAATAGTGCATCCGCCAACACCAGTGCTAGGGGTTAATAGTGCGTCCGCTGACACCAAAGCTGGGGGAAAGCACAGTGTGCATGCGGCCCCCATTGGATGTGAAAATTTGTCTTGTGGCCCTCAGGTAATTTGAGTTTGAGACCCCTGCTTTATGGACTGGCAGATACCAATTGCTGCTGCATAGCTTAAATGGCCAAAGAAAAGGAAGCCTTTAATAATGACTCCAATTTTTTGTCAACAGGGTCTTTTAAGCCCTGTGCGTTATCTACCGGACAAGTCAAGTTCTTGTTTAAGGAAGAGACTGCTGCATTTACGGCTGGCATGCTCCACTTCTTAACAAACTTTTAATTCATGGGATATAAAAGGGAAAACCTCTTAGGAGGAACAAAAATCCTGTCAGGATGTTCCCGATCAGCATACACCGCTTGTTCCAACAGAGGGTGTAAGAAGAAAGCCTGTGTGGCCTGAAAAGGCCTCAGGGATCCCAAAGAGGACCGGCGAGGCTCAGTAACCTCTGCAAGAGGCAACTTAAAGGCAGAACGAACCATTTCGGTAAGAGTCAGGATCAAAAGCCTTTGTAATTGAGAGACAGACACCAACTGGATATCTTCCTGTCCAGATTGCTCAGAAGCAGACCCATCCGCCAGGCCATCCACAGAATCCTGAGCTTTAAACCCTTACCCACCCCCAACCCATTCCTGCTCCAGACTAGGAGGCTCCGGGGACGGGGAACTGTCACGCTTCTTGCCACCCTGTGGGATGGAGACAATCATGCCAGCAATCCTGTGTTCTAACCCGGCTAGGGCTGAGGACAGTTCATCCTTAGTGATAAAGGGTGAAGCAGCAGCGTTGACTGTAGGCACAATCCCAGATAGGTGCAGTGGCTCAGATTGCCCGGAAGCCTCTGGTCCTTCAAGGGATACAACACTAGGGATATGATTAGGTTCATCAGGAACTAATGATGACATAGGTGTGCCCTTCCCTGTAGTGTTAGTCCTGCTCCTCTTTTTTGAAGACATTTAATAGCCACAAAGAGGGAGTACCTCGGTGTAGTATTAAAACACCTCAGAAGGGAGGCCTTTTAATAGGGCTCCCCAAGCCCCTATGCAACAATCCAGCTAAGCACCTTTAGCCTTCCAAGCAACACCTGGTGACTCACGTGACCCAGTAAGGAGAAATGAACCGCTGCAAATGCCTGGTTCAGAGTCTGCTCTGTGTCCCACAGCTGCCTTCTGGAAGCACCGCATCCTTGCACACACAGCTTAAATAAGCTGGCTGTGCGCCGGAACATTCTGCGCATGCATGTGTGCACACGTGCACGGTTCCAGCGAACAGGCTTGGCCGTATTCGTGTATGACGCGAATCTTCGTGCGCCCAGATAAAGGCTATGGCGCATGTGGAACAAAGCTGCGTGCGCCATGGCCGACAAACAAACAAACTGCTAAAGAAAATCATTGAATGTCCGTGTCACCTTCAGTACGTGGGTAGAACTACTCGCCCCTTATTCGTAAGGATACGGGAGAAAAAAATATAAGAAATAGATTCGACAAACACAATCTATCACGACATTTTGATGAAGTACATCATAGGGATCCCAGCGGACTCATATTTTATGGTATTGATCTTGTCAAGGATCACTGGAAAGGGGGGAACAAACAAACCCTCATCTCCAGGAATGAAACAAGCTGGATCTACCAGCTGGGGTCTCTCGCCCCCAAAGGCCTTAACCTTGATATAGATCTGAACTGCTTTATAGCCAACCCATAACTTTTTATGTGAGGGTACTTTCACCCGTGCCTAGCTCTGTCTGGTACTATTCTTCATTTCCAGAAGGGATTACCTGGTGAGATTGGAATTCCCAACGATATTGACGACTCCAGTCATCACATGGAGAACACTTATTAAAAGGGCTTTCTCCGGTTATGGAATGAATTACCATACCCTTATATTGGGGTATTACACCATGTATTCTAAGAGTCATGCACTGTCCCTTCCTTGGGCTAATCTAGGCCCCTTTTGGGTGTTAATATATTTGGGTCCCTTATGTCTAAGCACCAGTGAGGGTACTCTATAGGGATGATCTACCCTATATAAGTTGGAGATAGTGATATACATTACTGACTCCGGGATTTCTGTTATGCCCCCACTTTTTTCGATAGACTTGAGTGGGTTTTTTCGGGTCCACATTACCACCTATATAGGTGGTTTAGACCCATCATGGATTTTCTTTGCTAGGATACACTATGTAGCCCCCGTTCCCCTTTTAGTCTTTTTTAGCTCTGGTACAGTCTGTAACTTTGTATCTTCTAGGTGAGGGTCTAGGACCAGGCAACGAAGTTGCCCATCTACCCTCACCTGTGTGAGGTTTACTAGGTAATATCTGGGTTTGCCCAGGTATCAGTATATTTTCTCTTTGGGATGGGCTGTTATACCTGGCTGACCATTCGGAACAGCCTTTTTTCTTTATGCTAATTTTACTACCTGACTATATGGTTCATATATATATGGTGGCTGTATCATTGGATCTGCTGTGATACATAAATTAGTTCTCCTTTGAGCATTTTTGGGATCTCCCCTTTTCCATCTATATGCAAATATATTTGATAGCTCTGAGATATATACTTTTATTGGTATTCTACCCATCTCCTTTGTTATATAGGCCCCCCTTTTTTACTATAGCTTTTATTAATTAGATAAGATCTGGGTTTGTCTGGCACTTAGCTTCCTCTGTGGTTTGGGCTGTAATTTTGCGGTTGACCACTTGGGACAGATTTCAACTAACTGTGGAGTTCACACCATTTAGGATAGCGATTTCTCCTCTATATTATGTGAATATAAGGCTGATTATATACTTTGTTGTGATAACTTGACTGTATTAATAAATGTCCTTCCATTGCTTTAGTCTATTAACATGAATGCTAGAGGCAAGCGGAGATGCAAGTTTTTTTTAAATTAGTACATCGGGGTGATGCCACTATCATGCGTTGAAGTTTTTACTAAACTTTCCTCATAAGGTTAATATGGAAACCCGCCCCTTGTGGCAATGCCAGTTGCCTATTAGCTATTCCATTAGGAGGGAAGGAATCCGCATGGCCGCTCGCCTTATAAGTTGTGAGGTGTAGCAAGATGGCGCTGCCTTTGAGAACGTCAATGACGAAACGAGTAAGGTGAAGCCACGTACTCACGCTACTTCCGGTTCGCTAGCAGGGAGCTGGAACGCAGCTGGAGCGCACGCTGTGAACCAGTCCCTGCACACACTGAATCTGATTAGGCAGTTTTTTAAAGAGCTTACCCACATGGTGGGAAGCTTATTAATTGTTTTTAAGCTGATTTTTTAAATAAACCTACCTTATACTGCACTATGGGAGCCCTTTCTCTATTTTTATGAGGATCAATCCCTGGAAATTTATTGGATTTTTTTCCTGGATACTGAAATCGGAAAGCTTTGATTAGGAGATCGGCTTTGGAGATTCTGATTTGGAGGACGGACCAGATGAGCTATTAGGAGACACCTTGCCAGGTGAATCGGTTGGAGGACATACCAAGGGACATCTAACCCCTTGGTTATCTACACATGCCAATCACCCCTGTAGGGGTAGTGGGAGCTGGTGAGTGGGAACCCTTGAGGGGGAGCACAAGAGTCATCTGATCTGCTGAGCACTGTGGTCACCTTGGATTCGCTGGCACTTTTTACAGCAATTTTTTGCACATTATATATGTGGGACTATGGAATAGCACTTCTTTGTTTATATATACATTTTTCGTTTTTTTCAGCAACACATATATTGACTCTACACTATTTGATATTTGGTATATTTTTTATACACTAGTTATATATAATTTGGTATACTTTTTTATACACTAGTTATATTTATTTTTTTCATCTTTTCTATTTATGGTGCTGCATCTTAAATTTAGATGTAGGTATCTAATCTTAGGCACAGATGATTTACATGATCTCTTGATGTGTACATGCACACTTGTCACACTATTAATATTTTAATATTGTCACATATTATTATCCATCATCTTTGTTTATAAGTAAGGTGTGGGTAGTATACTATTGTGGGTTACAGAGTACCATCACCCTTTATTACACTAGGGTAGCACCACTTACCCCATCTCTTGTTTTAATATAAACAAACTGCTGAGCCCAGCGGCGCTCTTGCGAACGCTCGTGCGCCATCATACAGGTAAAAAACAGCCAGACACAACTACAACATTTCCTTCAATCCATTTGGCCAAACAAATCAGACCCTCCCAAGGTCACTAACTATGAATCATGGTGTGCAGGTGCAACGGATCAGAGAGGGGGAATCTCCATCATTTATGCATCGCTAGCTTCAGTGGTGTCCAAGCCTCCATACGCCTTATCCTGGGAACGGGATAAATGGTTCTCCTGCTTTCATCGCTCCTTTAAAGGAATCTTAAATGTCTCATTGATTGAGGCTACCATTAAGATACTCATAAGATGGTATAGGGTCCCATCTCTCCTTGCAAAGATATACCCAGTTGCTTCCCCGTTGTGTTTCCGCATGTGTAACCATATAGTCACACTGTACCATGTATGGTGGTCCTGCCCACGAATAAGGAGCTTATGGAACAAAGTTTTCTCAGTGATTCGTAAAGTAACCACCATTCAGATTCCCCAAAATCCAGAGATTGCTCTACTGAATCTGAAAGTGGAAAAGGTCGATAAATATACCCAAAAACTGATCTTTTTTATTTTGCTGGGCACCAAAATTACAATAGCTTCTTGTTGGAAAAAACACAGGGTCCCTTTCGCAGTGGTGAAGCATAAAATATCCTGGATTATGGCGCAAGAGAAGATAGTAAGCGTTATACAAGACAAAGTTCGCCTGTTTGAACTTACCTGGGAGCCCTGGGCTAATTTCTGCCACATTCCCTTATGTCCTCGCGTCAGCCAACCAGAACAACATAGGCTCTGAGTGACTCTATTGTTAACCTTACCATATGCTAATCTTTTCCTTCCCTTCCCCCTTCTCCTCCTTTTGGTCTCCTTACTTTATCCTCGTATCCTCTCATTGATTCTTGCTGAATCCCCTAAATGTTGATTCACCCTGAGACTTTAATAGTTACTTATCTTCGAGATGTAAGGAGTTACCTCTACAATCTTTAGGGTCTTCGAAGTCCAGGGTTGCTTAGTCCTATAGGCCTCCCCCCAAGCAAGCCAATTTCTAGCAATGTTTGAGAGGTCACTTGACCATGGACATTAGTTGGGTAGATTTTTCAAGTTACCATATTAGTATAATGTTATAGGGTTCGCCCGTTTAGGGCGGACTCGTCTGGGATCTGGGGTTCGGAGGGGGGGGAGGCCCCATGCCCGCAGCGTAATCCCTTTTGGGGTGGATGTGGGTACCTCCCCTGATCCTAGTACCCTTGCAGATCCAAGGGTCTTCTTTCCTATATTTCCAGATGTACCTCTCTCCCCCAACAAAGTGTTCTCTCTGTCTCTTATTGTTGATTGAACTTGTAGAGTATATATCTTAATCCATTCTTGCTAATGAGATATGATATTCCTGGTTGTGATTCTTGACATGAACACTGGTACTGTACTGTATGTTGTTCATTATGAACTATTAGGCATTGCTTCGCACTGGTCTTACATGTACTTGCTGTTCCCTTACAATTTATTTTTTTTGAAATGTACGTTACAATTGTTAAGACTAAACTTCTATTAATAAAAATTTATTGAAAGAAAAAAAACAGCCAGACACAAGCAAAAAAGGTACACTTTGCAAACACCCACAGCTAGCCCAAAACTCCCCCGTATGGTCACTACACACGGGTGTCCAGCCTCTAGCTAGCTTGACTGACTGTTACAATCACTGTAACACCCTACAATAATTAAATAAATTTACCCGTCCAGGCGCAGGGCAGCTAAGAAATGAAGAGTCCAATCTTCACCCTTCACGGTAGGTTCCTGTCTCTTGAGGACCTTCAAGGACTGGATACCCTTTTCATGTTTAGGGTCCACTCCCTTGGACCTGTACAGCACCCTGCAGGAATGCCTTAGCGCTGTAGTGTCCAGGATTCCACTTCGCAGGGTCCAGTGCCTGGAGGCCGCATTACAGGCAAAACCTCGCAGGTACTTGAGTCTTCTTTGCGAGGCTCGGGTACCATTTATCTAAGCATATAAAGCCTGTGTCAAATGGATCTGATCGGTCAATCCCTTGATTCATTTAGGAACCGTTTGTGGGACTAGAGACCTGGCGCTCAGAGAGCTCACACAACCGTGACATCCACCTTGCAGACACTGGTAAAAAACTGAAGTACTTCCTGTATGGGAGGGGTTATATAGGGGATCACTTCCTGTCTAAAGACCTTTGGTCTACCAGTGCCCATTCACCTGGAGATGAAGTATAACCCAGCAGCTAAGGAATATTAGCCTAACTCTGTGTCCCATGATGTATGAAAAAGAAATTAGAAAATGTTTGTGAGTCTCCTGTGTGGAACTGTCCAACGCTTTCACTCTACTCCCACTTTCCTTTGCCCTGCAAAGTCTATTGCCCTGTACACACGATCGGACATCGGACTCGTGGTTTTCAGTTCGTTTTTCTGCTGTTCAGTTTGTGCTTGTGGGTTTGTATCTGGTCTTCAGTGCGTGCAGAGAGTTCCCATTGAATTATCATTGTGTTCTTGTCCGTTCGTTACTGATTTTCAGGTCGCTCTTCACAGGCCTTGCTGTTCTTCGGTGCGTTCTGTTACTTCGTTCTGACCAGCCGACCATTTTCTAGCTATGTTGCGTGTACATACTCATTGTAGAGTTCGTGCTGTGCGGGGGCTTGGTGTTGGGGTTCTTACTTTGACACAAGCCCAGTCCATGAACAGGGCGAGGAGGAGTTCATGGACCAAGAATTGGTTGCTCCAGCGTGACCAATTCTGTAACATGCCTTTGCTCCGTGAGATCCGTGAGAATAATCCTGACGATTTCAGGAACTTTCTCAGGATGACGGACCACGTTTTTCACCATTTGTTGGCTTTGCTGACCCCTTATATCAGCAGGCAGGATACCTGCATGAGGCAAGCCATCACTGCGGAGCAGAGGCTAGTCGCCAACCTGCGGTACTTGGCGACGGGGAGAAGCCTGCAGGACCTCAAGTTCTTGACAGGCTTCTCCCCCCAGGCTCTGGGGATCAATATCCCAGAGACCTGTTTTATCATCATCCAGGTCCTGCAGAAGGACTAGGTAAGATTTTTATCCTTTAACATCACATTTTATTGTATTTAATGTTTGCTAATGTATTGTATTTCTTTCCTTATTCTCTAATTACCATGATTGTAATATGCTGTGAATGTCCCCTTTGTCCTCATGCATGCTGGATTTAAAAAAAAAAAAAATGTTGTCCTTCATGCATATTTGCCTTCACTTACCTCCCCAGCATGCCCTCCTGGGCCTATATCTACCTCGTCTAGTCACTTAACAATGTATTTTGTCAGCTCCATAGTAGTGCTTTACCCTAAACACCCCCTAAAATGTGTAAAAATGTTATTTGTGCTTTAAATTCAGGCAGAGTGCCAGAGGCTTTTTTTGGGGTCCCAAAATAATTTGGAACCCTCCCTCCCCCCAACTGCTAAGTCAGCTGATACCAATCCTCTATCTGCTGACTTTGCCAAACCCATACACACTATACCCACCTCTTTTGTGGTCAGATTTATGGATGAATTCCCCAAAAGCATGTAGTGCAAGGGCCTACCTGAATACTTTCAAATGGTAATGTTAAAAGGTTTTGTATCCTATTATTATCTTGATAGGTAATAGCAGAATGTAAAAATGTGCTAAAATGTGTACAGTGTGTATTTATATCTTTGTATTATGACACTTCTTACCTGTCCAATGGGCTGCCAATAGTGTGAGTAAGGAGAGGCTGGCCAAAGTAATACACATTATTTAGGCACTCATCTCTCAATGAAGTGGAGAGGGTTACCTGTCCAAAACATCCCCCCCCCTAAAATTTTTAAAATGGGCCATCGGGGGGGGGGGGGGGATCTGATAGGTGGACCTTATACCTTTGTCTTTAAATACTCCCTAAAATAAATGTTATACTGATGTTAGCCAAGAATGTTTGAGTCTAATCTGGTTTCAATGTTTATGTGCAAAATTAATATTTTTTTTTTCTTGTTTGACTCCACAGTTTCCTTCCAACCCACAGGAATGGCAGACTGCGGCCTACCAATTTGCCCAGCGGTGGGACTTTCCCAACTGCGTAGAGGCAATTGATGGGAAACACGTCCACATCGTCCCACCCCCCAACTCGGGGTCATACTATTATAATTACAAGGGGTTCAATAGTATTGTGATGTTGGCGGTGGTGTCAGCTACTTACGAGTTCCTGTATGTGGACGTGGGGAAGAATGGCCGGATGTCAGATGGTGGTGTCATCGCCCAGACGGATTTCTACAGGCTCTCCAGAATGGCAGCTTGGGCTTGCCACCTCCAGAAGACAATGCGGAAGGACTCCCATTTTGTCTTCATTGCGGATGAAGCATTTGCGCTGGGGGACCATCTTATGCGCCCATTCCCTATGAGGACCCTTACTCCAGACCAGAGGGTTTTTAATTACTGGCTGGCCAGAGTCAGAAGAGTGGTGGAGAACACGTTTGGAATAATGGCCAGCCGGTTCCGCCTATTTCTTACACCGATACACATGGCGGAATATAAACTCAATCACATCATCCTGTCTTGCTGTGTTCTCCACAACTTTTTAAGGAGAAATTCTTTGAACTATGCTGGCTCAGTTGGACCTGAGGCTGTAATTAATATTAATGAACCAACCCTGACGGCGCTTGAAGCTGGCCGTCCTGGCTTGCCCCCCCAGAGTGCCCGCAAGGTCCTATAAGATACATGGAATACTTTGCGGGTAGGGGGGCCATCGATATGCCAGACAATGTCTGAGACATTTTTTAAATCAAAATATATTTGAAACTGAACAAATATTTGCTTTGATTTACTGCTTGGCTTTCTTTTAGCTGTCTCCTTGGTTATCTTTTAGTAATGTTCTAATTTTTTGGCCTTTTTCTTCAACAGTGCAAACTAAATTTTGTTGACACATGAGGTGACAACCTCTTCTTCGGCTAACTATTATTATTATGTTGTGGGTCTGCTAAACACACACCTTGTTTTTTTGTTAATGTATGTAATGCATTACTGACAAAAATCTTAATAATTTTCAACACCATGACCGAAATTTGGGGAGTCCTGAAAATGGCGTGATTGTGTAAAATTAGAAAGCACTGTGGGTGTTATTTACTAAAAGAAAATACACTTTGCACTACAAGTGCACTTGAGACTGCACTGAAACTGCACTTGTAGTGCAAAGTGGATTTGCCTTTAGTAAATAACCCCCACTGTCACTGAAAACAACAACTTTACTCCAAAAACTGCTTTTGAGCATTGAAAGAAGAAGCCACACATTGTTGATTCTCAATCTTTTTAATCAAAGCACAATCACATGTACGTTTCTAAAAGGGTTTTTGAACAAACCAACATTTTTTTAGGTCACATTAATAAGTAGAAATTTCCTTTTAAGGTAAAACAGTCATGTTTAAAACCATAAAAAATACACAACTCTGGAACTTACAAAGTTCAACTTTTATAGAAAGTGAAGGCAATATCAGACATGAGTATTTATAAACTGTGTTTGATATTGCGTTCAGCAGATGGGGTGATGTCACCCCTGGAAAAGCCAAATTTTGAAGATGCACACAAATTGCCTAATGTCAACATGTGCTAGCTGCCATCATGGGGGATCAAGGGACGTGTTTTGGGGGTGCAACCCCTTCCTCTCAGCTACTTTATTATTGAGGAAGGGGTTGCACCCACGAAACGCATACATTGATCTCCCGTGATGGCAGATAGCACAAGTTGACACACTGTGTGCATCTTCAAAATTTGGCTTTTCTATAATATGTCAAAAATTAGTCATAAAAACAAAAATAAACCTGCAATAAGTTAGGGATTTCTGGGTGTTTTATATTCTCCCTAAAACATCAATGATGTTCTTCATTTTGTTTTGAACATCATTGATGTTTTTCTTTAGGGTTTCTAAATCCCTATTACACCACATTATCTCCCCGATGAGGATCTGGGCACTTTCACTTGTGAAATGACACCCTCTTCCACAACATCACGATCACCTAAAACAAAACAAAAAAACACACCATGTATTATAAATATGCAGGCATCCATCTCTTACCTGAAGCTGTGGTCGCAGACACTTACCTGTTGTGGTGACAAGTTCTATAACGTCTCCCTCCTCCTACTCTGGTTAGGTTTGGGGGATTTCCCCTTCTTCCTGAGGTGGGGGGTCTCTGGTTTCCTCTGATGAGTGGTGTCCTCCGAGTCTTTTTTCTTCTATGTGCTAAAAAATAGGTATACTTAGCACACAAATATTTGAGGCCAGAAATAGGAATATGAAACATTGCTTGGAAGTGGGGTACAATTGTCTGTTTTGGCAGAGTTCCAAGATGAAGAAAGCTTCTTAGGCAGACCGTCTGTGGATGATTTTGTGGATGATTTTGATAAACCCACTTTACTACATAGTGGGCTAAAGGTGGAGACACCTCAACAACACCCCAAAAATGGGGAAAGCAAGCATGGGAACTCTGATGAGAGGAACAATTCTGGAGAGAGGAAGAGTTCCAAAGAGGAGAGCGACAAGACCAGAGGAAAGAAGCGAAAGAGAGATAATGAATCTGATCAATCAGCTGATGAAGAAAGGATGGCAAAAAAAGGAAGATTTGATGCTGCACGGAGTTGGGCCAAAACAACACTGGGCATGATATGTACTTCCATATTACTCAAGAGGAACAACAAGAGACCAGCATCAGATGCAATTTTCCCTGCACCTCCAAATAAGAAACAGATGATCATCACAGATGAGACAAGTAAGAATGATGAGAACAATTTCATAAAATATAACACAATTGTCACTGTTTAGGTATTTTATCAGGGATAAAAACTAGAGTTAGGCCAGTGCAGGGGTACACTGCAATATCCACTTTCTGTTATAAATGAGCCCCTTAGAGCGTGTTTTTTTAGAAAACAGCCACAGTATAAGTAGAAAAGCCTGTCCCCTGCCAATAGCTTTAGAGTAGGACCCCCCAACTTGCCTTTAGAAAAGGGGATGTTACCTTTTCGTTGCTCAAGCATAAAAATGAATACTATCCTCAGCTGAATAAATTAGTTTGGGTGAGCTGCAGCTATAGATAGATCTGTCCTCCTATATTGGATCAGGCATATGACTGTGTATGACCACCCCTGCAGTTCTCCCTGATATGATGATATTCCTTTAACCCTTTTGCTGCCATGACAATTTCCCACTTTTCCCACACATGGTAAATCGCACATTTTTGGGCCTAAGGATTACTTAAAGTGGACCTGCACTTTAAAAATGAAGATTTGCTACATTATAGGGAAAATGTAGAAATAATAATTGCACCCAAGTAGTACCCAGAAAGATTTATCTTTTCTCTGGAGTCAGAGGGGCTATATTATGTGGGGGGGGGCTGTAATATGTGGGAATCTAACTTACGATCTTCCGCACAAGCCCACCTTGATCAGAAAACACCCCTAGGACAATCGGTCCCTTCTAGTCATGGATAGCTGGAATCTAATGGCAGGAAAGTTATATGGTCCCGGGCTCCCAGGAGGGGGATTCCCCAATTTAGAAAAGTGTAGTGAATGGGTGGTTTTAAACCTACCAATTCTGAATGGTGTAGAAGTGATTGGGCCTCTTTATACCCACCCCGATTTTCTTCTACGATATGTAGCAAATCCAGAAGAATTATTGTAAAACAAGTTTACAGCTTCTTTTGCAGCCTTGAACTTGTTTTGACCCTATGACATGTACATGATGTACAAGTCATATCCTTGCAGGTCATATTGTCAAAAAGTCAACTAATGTAGCTACTCACGTCACTATAAATCTTTCACAAATGAAGACATGCAATTTATTTAGAAACAAAGCTATTTCACCTTATTTGGCCAAACTACTTAGCACCTTGGAGTCGTAGTAAACAGGAATATCTCTTTTCCATGTGTTTTCCACCATTGTCATTTAGTGTTTTGTGAAGTAGGTGTTCGATTTCTGTAACGTAATAATATGTCATGATTTCTATTTATCTTGTAGTCAGTGAGATGGTCAGCAAGACAGTCAACAAGGCAGTCAGCAAGGCAGTCAAAGAGGCAGTCAATAAGGCATTCAACCAGGTTGTCAGTGAACCTGTCAACCAGACAGTCAGTGAGACAGTCAACAAGGCAGTCAGTGAGACAGTCAACGAGGCAGTCAGCGAGACAGTTAACCAGGTTGTCAGTGAACCTGTAAACCAGGCTGTCAGTGAGCCAGTCAATGAGCTTGTCAGCAAGCCAATCAACAAGGTAGTCAGTGAGGGAGTCAACAAGGCAGTCAGGAATGTGCCCGGCACCAACGTGGGACGCGGTCCACCAGCTGACTTTAACCTTGACAGCTTCATCTTTCATAAAGTACTTGGTCAAGGTAGTTATGGAAAAGTAAGTAATCAAAGATATATGAACAGCAGGTTTAATTGCGAGTTGCTGGTTATTAATATTGTCAGTGGGCTAACAGTAGGCTGTCGGTGGAGGTCATACCACTGTTTTCCTTACCACTTCCCATTTACATTAAACGTGCTAAGCTGTGTTACTTAATGACAAACTGAAATCTATTATTTCCAATACGACGAGTTTACACAGAGTGATGCGTTAGTGTGCGCTCAATGAAATTGGAACATAATGCATTTAATGAAATGTACTTTAAGGAAGGTACAATAAAGTTATTTTACATCATTGTTAAAAAAAAATGCCAACACACATCAATGTGTATTTAAACTGTATTTAGCAAATTCTATAGTTTGGCTTCAGAGCTTCATAGCCTTTAGCCCCAATATAGGAACACTGATTACAGACTTAGGAGTGAGTGTTGGCTGTAGTGTTCTCTAAATTTGCTAAAAGCCTACTGCAGCCTGCGAAAAGCTATCCCCATTCACTAACAGTCTAGAGGGTAGCGACTAACAGTGAAAACCACTTACAACTTGCTAAAAGCCTGCTGCGTTCATACTCTATAAACTTGTGTTTTCACGCTATAGACTAACAATTGTAGCCAGGCTGGGGGTTGCTGCTGGGGACCCAGAGGTAACCTTTTCAGAACCTGGTGCTGAATTAGCTCTAATCATTTGTGTCCTGTTTTTTTTTTTTTTAGGTTGCCCTGGCATCCCATCCTGCCACAGACCAGAAACTGGCAGTCAAGGTGGTAAAGAAAAGGCAATTATTAAAAGAAGATCCTAAAAGTGTACTTATAGAGAGACAAATACTTGAAAAAGTTGGAGAGAGTCCTTTTTGTACACACGCCTATGGAACCTTCCAATCAGTAGTAAGTGTCACATTTCTATCAATCACTCATCAAATCACATCCATATTATCCATTTGATCACCAAGTCCAGTACAGACCTAGAAACACATCCCCAGACCAGAAAACCATTAGAGATGGTCCAGCTTCATAGAGGCTGCCAATGTAGAATGTTTGGAATTCTGGTTCTCCCCAGCTGTGTTGCTCTTATTTTGGCTTTGTTGTCACTGACTTGGATCAGCTATACCCCCTGTTTTCTCTCATGATAGAGTCATTGTAATGACAGCCTGGTAGAACATGTTTGCATGTTATGTGGCTCTGTATATTGCTTTCCCAATGAGGAAATATGTTGAACATATATTTTAAAGTTCTTGCCAAGCATTGTATTCTGACTTTAATGGGAACTTAGATTTAAAGTGAATGTAAACCGAACAGTGACCATCTCTTGTTTTTTCCCACTTAGTCTATTAAATATACAAATCAAAGCATTCTGCTATACCTGTTCAATAAGAGCAGAAATCCAGTGCTATCCTTTGTTATCATAAACCCAATATTTTTGCATTTCTGACATAACACAAACCTCACATCCACTTTACCTTTTTGAAACTATATATTTCTCTGTCTTTTACAGGAAGATCTCTTCTTCGTTATGGAGTACATGAGAGGAGGAGAACTATTCGACCTGATCAAGTCTTCTGCTCCATTATCAACAGCTGCAATAAGGTACGGCTCTCAAAGATACTGTCCAAGGATGCATTCACACCTGCACCATGTGAAGTGTTTATTTGCACTTTTTTTGCATGTTTGTTGTGCAATAGCAAAAGACAGCCTATTCACTAGTATGGACTGCCCTACTTGTGCCAAATGTGCCAAAGTAACTCAACTCATGGACTGTTTTTGGCAGTGACACTCACGCACTTTTGCAATGTACATATTGGTGCGTTTTTTCAGGCAACTGCTACCTGCGTTTGAGATGTCATTAGGAATCATTGGCACCACAAGTGTGATATGCATTTTGGCATGTTTTTCACTTGATGTGACTGGGGCCCAAGCAAAGGGTGAGGGCTAACAGTCATAATGAAGGATTTTCATAAATATAGTATTAATATAATAAATCCTAATTTTATATAACAGCCCACACACACACCTCAGTAAGCCTTCACCAGGAAAAAACCTCTTCTCCCCCCCAACCCCTTCTTTTAGCCACCAGCAAAGTATGCATGATCCCATACTGCTTCAATCAGATGCCACTAATCCCTTCAAGATACTACTGCATGCTACTTGTATAGCTTATTCCATAGGGAGCTATTTGTCCACCCAGATTAATAATCAGTTGCTACTCCTAGTGATTGGTCGCTAGCAGGACCTGCTAAAAAATCTCCTGCATACCTCTAGCCTAATGTCATACCTGCCAGAAAATGGTTAAATTATTTAGTTTATCTTAGTGTCCAAGGCTTATCTTCAACCCTGCACAATCAATGTTCCAACCTGACAGATCTCAGCCAGTGGTTGTCAGCTACCACAGACATGAGATTTTTGGTTAGATCAGTTGACTGTTATCCAATCTCTATGGGCTGGTTTAGGACAAATGTATTACCCCAAAAACTGAACAGTGCCTATCATTGTCAGAGTAATACATTCCTTCCTATGACTTGCACAGCAAGGAAGGAATAATCTATTAATCATTTATTTACTTATTTCTGTGAGACATGTGATATTAATAGACCTTCTCTCTTTTTTTACAGATTTATTGCTGCCGAACTTCATTGTGCTCTGCAATATCTGCACGGACGTGGTATCATTCATAGGTAAGCGTTTCCATCATGATCTGGCCTCCATATTTGCCATTCTTTATTAAAGGATAACACCACCCAACACTGGTACTCTAGTTGTGGATGGGTGTACAAGGGTTGAATTGCCCTCTGCCAGTTCTGTCGCCTGCTGCTGAAGCTTTTGTGCATCTAAGTTAAAGAGCCTCACTTCCCCATACTCCATACATTTTAATTAAATATAATATCAAGCTAAGAATCTCTCTCATTATAACTGCAGTAATTGCAGATGTCCCCTTCTAACACGGCTCCATGTCCCATTCAGCAGCCCCACAATACCAGCCACAGATGTAAAGATTGTTCTAGGCCCCATCAACCCCCATAAACCAGTAGAAGAAAAAATATTGCGGCACACTCCATCAATCCGCAATGTGTCTACAACTTTATTAAAGACATGTGGAAAGAAACACTCCCCAGGCTTTCTCATTCTAATATGTATCGCCCCCTAGTGGGACTTAATCATGCCCCACTAGAAGGGCAAAATGTGACAGAGGAAGACTGCCTATGGAGTGTTTCTGCTCCTTTGTTTTCAATAAAGATGGTAAAGCATTACAGAATGACAGACTTGGACTTAACATGGTTTCTTCAACTGCAGTAAGCTGGGAACTGAGCTCACGAGGTTCATGCTGAGATTCATAAAGTGGTGCAGAAAGTAAGCAGGTGATCTAACCCGTTGGCACCCATCTAAAACTGTCCTATTAGTATTGGGTGAACTTCGATTTTAAATATTTGATCTGTAAATATACCGTATTTATCGGTGTATAACACGCGCCGGCGTATAACACGCACCCCAAGTTTAGGAGAGAATTTTAAGGAAAAAAACTTTTAGGAGGGAAGTTTAAGGAAAAGAACTTTTAGGAGGGAAGTTTAAGGAAAAGAAACTTACATTAAAATGCCCATCAATGCAGCCTCATCAGTGTTCATCTGCAGCCTTGTTAGTGTCATTGCAGCCTTTTCAGTGTCAGTGCAGCCTTGTCAGTGCAGCCTTGTCCCCAGTGCAGCCTTGTCAGTGCAGCCTTGTCCCCAGTGCAGCCTTGTCCCCAGTGCAGCCTTATCAATGCAGCCTTGTCCCTGCAGCCTTGTCCCCAGTGCAGCCTTATCAATGCAGCCTTGTCCCCAATGCAGCCTTGTCCCTGCAGCCTAGTGTCCATGCTCCATGCTCCATGCCTCCTGCCGCTGCCACCGCCGCCGCCATACACATGTGAGTAGTTTTAAATATGGCGCCGCGGAGTTCGGAGAGACTCAGCGCCGGCGGAAGTGAACGAACGCCGCCGAGATACACATAGCCGAGGGTTCTCGGCTCTTTCCGGCGCCGCTCACAGTCCCGCCCAGTCCCGCCCTATGATGGGCATAACACAGGTCCAATGGCGGGACTGGGCGTGACAGTGAGCGGCGCCGGAAAGAGCCGAATACACCCGACTATGTGTATCTCGGCTCTGTGATTTCGGCGGCGCTCGTTCAGCACTGCCGAGCCCCTCCGAAGTCCGCGGCGCCATATTTGAAACTACTCGCTATGTAAATGTCGGCGGCGATCGCCGACATTCACATAGCGATAGCGGGAATCGGCGTATAACACGCACCCACGACTTTCCCCTGATTTTAAGGGGAAAAAAGTGCGTGTTATACGCCAATAAATACGGTAACTCTCTCCTTTTCTTTTACAGAGACTTGAAACCCGAGAACATACTTCTTGACAGCTCCGGCCATGTAAAAATCGCAGACTTTGGCCTTTCTAAAGTCGATATGTTCGGATCCAAGAAAGCGTATAGTTGTGCCGGTACCCCAGCCTATATGGCCCCAGAGGTAAGTAAAAAAACACCCTTCTTTTGTCCCTTTACCACATCCATTTTATATTATTATGTTTATCAGCCATATCATTATAATGAAAGAACAAGAATTTTGGAGATGAAGGAAGCAGGGTCACAATGATTGTGACAAGAAGCCTAAAAACATCAGGGGCCACACTGTGACCTGTCATTTCTACCAATTATTTCTTAACTATTATTACTGCTCTGTGTATAGTTCATCATGTGCTTTATTTTATACTTATACTTTATACCCTAATGCCCCGTACACACGGTCGGACTTTGTTCGGACATTCTGACAACAAAATCCTAGGATTTTTTCCGTCGGATGTTGGCTCAAACTTGTCTTGCATACACACGGTCACACAAAGTTGTCGGAAAATCCGATAGTTCTAAACGCGGTGACGTAAAACACGTACGTCGGGACTATAAACGGGGCAGTGGCCAATAGCTTTCATCTCTTTATTTATTCTGAGCATGCGTGGCACTTTGTCCGTCGGATTTGTGTACACACGATCGGAATTTCCGACAATGGATTTTGTTGTCGGAAAATTTTATCTCCTGCTGTCCAACTTTGTATGTCGGAAAATCCGATGGAAAATGTCCGATGGAGCCCACACACGGTCGGAATTTCCGACAACACGCTCCGATCGGACATTTTCCATCGGAAAATCCGACCGTGTGTACGGGGCATTACTCTCTGTTATATCAGGTTTACTATGAAAAATCCTACGATGCCATGGCCGACTATTATTCACTTGGTGTCATCCTGTTCGAAATGGCCACAGGAGCAGATCCAGAATCAGTCAGTTCCAGGAACTACTTCTATCCAAGGAACATTGACCATGACCTTCGAGATGTTATTGCACGAGTAAGTATAGATAGTCTAGAATTAGAATTATCTAAGAGCTGTAGGTCCTTAGTGTTGTCTATGTAAAAAGGCTCTTCTGCATTGCTATGTGCTATAGTGATAAAGGGATTAGAGTCAGAAAGCACAGAGGGGGTATATGACTTCTGGAAGTGTTACATACAGATTTTATGGCAGGATATTGACCATACAGGAGGTCAGCATTACATCTGAACTACCCATGTGACATCCTGAAAACATGAGCTCAGACATCCCAACCTGCAGAAACTCATTTCAGAGAGGTGGCAAACTCATGTCAAGGAGGTGGCGCTTTGTACCCGCAAACGCCCCCCCCCCCCCACAACCCCTGCAGCAAAATATTATTTAAATCACTTTTTCAATATTTTTTCGCAGTGCTTTTGAGGAAAGGGGTGGGGGTGGGTGGTATGTGGATGGTGTCAGTCGTTTTTGTATATTTTTAATAATTGATTTTTTTTACAATTTAATTTGTTTTTAATTTGTTTTTCACAATGCTTTTTGGGGGGAGGGGGTTGGGGCAGTGGACAATGTTGGTAGAGCAGAGGAGAGTGGTGTCAGTAGTTTTTTTATTTTATTTTTTTATACTTTTTAATTTTTTTTAGAATTTTTTTACATTTTTTTTTTTTTTGGGGGGGCTTTGGTGAGATGTCAGGGGTCTAAACAGACCTCTGACATCTCCCCTTTGAGACAGACAAAGGGACTGAGGACACACATTCCCCAGTCCCTTTCTCGGCACTAAAGATGAATGAACAGGAGACAGAGGCTCCTGTCCATTCATAAACTGAGCAGAGTAAACACAGTTTACTCTGCTCATTTATCATAGGACACAGGAGCGATCTCGCTCGCTGTGTCCATTAACTAGTTCCCCCCGCAGCTGGCGGGAGAGGAGAGGAGTCGGCTGCGGGGGACGAGGGGGGCCAGAGGAGAACGGGGGTGTAGAGAAGGACATGGAGGGGGCCAAAGGAGAACGGGGGCGGAAAAGTACATGGAGGGGGCCAGAGGAAAACGGGGGCAGAGAAGGACATGGAGGGGGCCGGAGGAGAACAGAACAGGGGTGGAGAAGTACATGGAGGGGGCCAGAAGAGAACGGGGGCGGAGAAGGACATGGAGGGGGCTGGAGGAGAACGGGGGCGGAGAAGGACATGGAGGGGGCCGGAAAAGAACGGGGGCGGAGAATGACATGGAGGGGGCCCGGGAGGAGCGCACAGAGCAGCTGTTGATGATTGGTGTGGCTGGAGGGACAGCTGTGATCACCGATCTCCCTGTATAGCTTTTTAGCTGACAGCCATGGGAGGGAGAGAAGGAGAAGCGGCTGTCAGCTAAAAATCTATACAAAGGAGATCAGTGATCACAGCTGATCCCCGCCGCACCAATCATTCCCGGGAGATCGGGAGGCGCTTGCGGGTGTGCAGGAGCCTGGGGAAATGGAAATGTGGGAGAAATGCGGGAGTCTCCCGCACCGTCCGGGAGACTTGAGATTTCTGTGAGCTGTTGGCGGAACGCCTAGACTGGTTCAGGAATGTTACCTTAGATCAGTGATGGCGAACCTTGTCACCCCTGATGTTTTGGGACTACATTTCCCATGATGCTCATGCACTCTGCAATGTTGTTGAGCATCATGGGAAATGTAGTTCCAAAACATCTGGAGTGCCAAGGTTCGCTATCACTGCCTTAGATCCTTCTAGCAGACATACCTTCATTTAAAACTACACTAAGGAGTTAAAATATGACATTCTGAGAAGTTTTTTTTTTTTTAATAGCCGACACTAAACTGTCTAATTTATCATTTTCTATTAGTGACAATCTACTGTATCCTAAATTTCATATCTTTTTCACTACAATTTCTTGAAGAATATCCGAGAGATCGCTGGTGGGCAGTGAAAAGACTGTGAGAACACCCCTTCTTCAGATCCATTGACTGGAAGAAGTTGGAGAAAGGAAAGGTCACTTCACCATTGTGGATGCCAGAAGTAAGTCCATTGGAAGTACAAATAATATAATGTGTGCACATACAAGGAGATCAGTTCATAGGGAGCTGCATCCAGTCACTAGGATATGCAGAATAATTATAAACTGCAAAAAAAAAACAAAAAAACATGATCATCTGTACATTTGCTTTATTCCACATGCACCCCACTGCTAATTATTATTATAAAATATCATTATAAGTTCATAGAAGAACTGAAATATCAGTAATAATGGTAACATTAGGTAGTATAGTGTTACATTTGAAAATGCATCTCCTGGTTGGTATGTCATGTATTGAATGATAGGTATGATTTATGTATTTTCTTGTTGCAGTGCTCAGAAACAGACACAAATGAGCAATTTGAAGTGAAGAAACTGATTCACTACAGAAGAAAGAAAGAGAGGAGAATTGGAAATGCGCAACAGAGATTGTTTGATGGCTTCAGCTTCATAAGCAAGAAATGGAGAAAGATGCTGAACAGGAAATGAAAGAATAAGGTCTGCTGACATTTAAGAAACACTCACTAATGCAAGAGTCCTGTACTGTCTTCAGCCGGGCCAATACTTTGCTAGTCTTCGGATCCCCGGTATTGCCAACTAGACTTAGGGAGCCAGCTGTGACCCCAAGTGCGCATGCACAAAATCCAGCTGTGCTTCCAGTCTGGTCCTGCAGCCTCCTGACACATGTGAAGTGTAATTCTCATCTCTGACATGGATCGACAGGATAATATCGATTGGATTTACATTGTGGAATATAACCCTGGCTCTTTCAGGTTGGAAGATTGTCAGAAGATCGCCACATTTGTGCATCACTCATCGTGATAGACATGGATAAACATTGCTGGACGATATTAATGACTTTGGATTTACATCATATTAGATAACCCTGTCCATTTTGGGTTTGAAGATTGCAAATAGTGGTGGTTTGCCATATCAGCAGACCGCCTTTTTACATCACTCATTGTCATTGACATGGATAAACATTGCTGGACGACATTAATGACTTTGGATTTACATCGTATTAGATAACCCTGTCCATTTTGGGTTTGGAGGATTGGACTTGGATGGACCCGGTTAAGTAAAATTATTTTAAAAAAAAATGTAAAAAAAAAAGAAATTATAATAAACAAAAAAAAAAAAAATTGTTGTTTTATTGGGTCAATGGTTTATCAACACTATGTATTATTGTTAACCGTTGTTGTTTTCTTTGCAGGAACACCAAACAGCCGCATCACTGATCTGCTTATTCTGACAGCAGCAGGGTGCGACTCTCAGATTATATTAGTAATGCACCAAAATTTCGGCTTTTAGGAATTAAAAAAGGTGGTTAGGAGCAGGGGCGGACTGACAACTCATGGGCCCCCGGGCAATAGGAGATTATGGGGCCCCCGGGAAATAGGAGAAGATTATGGGGCCCCCGGCAATAGGAGATTATTGGGCCCCCAGGCAATAGGAGATTATGGGGCCCTCCAGGCAATAGATTATGGGGCCACACAGTATACACACACACACATACAGTATACACACACAGACACACAATATACACACACAGTATACACACACACACATACAGTATACACACACAGACACACAATATACACACACAGTATACACACACACACACACACATACAGTATACACACACAGACATACAATATACACACACAGTATACACACACACACACACACACATACAGTATACACACACAGACACACAATATACACACACAAACATACAGTATACACACACAGACACACATTATACACACACAGTATACACACAGTATACACACACAGAGTACACATACACACACTGAAAAGGTACTGGAGAGGCGGGGCAGCTATAATCTTGGGATTTTTTTTTAAAACACAGATTTTTACATACTGTCCCTGTTTTTTTTTGAGGCTGGCAACCCTGATGGGGCCCCTTAGTGGCATGGGACCCTCGGGCAGTGCCCGAATAGTCAGTCCACCCCTGATTAGGAGGCAACATAATGCCTCCTCGCCGCCTGCCAAACAGTGATCACATGTAGCCCACTCTTCAAAGGGCAATACAAGTGTAAATAAGTACTGGCGCTACCTCACATCTATGCAGTGCATTGACATGCATTGACTAAAAAAGTTCAGGTCCATTTTTAAATCCAATAATGCTTGCTACCAGAGCTTTTGATGGGAATTTCAGTGCATGTCAACGCATGACAACACTCCTGCCCAAAGCAATAAAAAATACAGAGAAACACAGACACACAGATGAACAGTCAGCCTAAGTAAGCGACAAATAAATCAAACCAGAACTAAATTCTAAATAAAATAAATGTGAGCAGGCAGGCTGATGCAATGTCTTTTCTGCAATAAAATAAACTCCCCTGCCCGCTCTTAGTCCTCTTTAACATGTACAGTAAGTTGCAAAAGTGCAGCTAAGTTTACATTCAGGCATCGTGGCTGTGTGCCTGGATGACTGACCTCCTGCACATGCATAGGAGTTACATCACCCCATGTGGGCCAATTAACCACTTCAGCCACTTTTTGCGATTCGGCACTGTGTCGCTTTAACTGACAATTGCGTGGTCATGCGACGTGGCTCCCAAACAAAATTGACGTCCTTTTTTTCCCACAAATAGAGCTTTCTTTTGGTGGTATTTGATCGCCTCTGCGGTTTTTATTTTTTGTGCTATAAACAGAAATTTTGAAAAAAACACATTATTTTTTACTTTTTGCTATAATAAATATCCCCAAAAAATATATAAAAAAAACATTTTTTTTCCCTCTGTTTAGGCCGATACGTATTCTTCTACATATTTTTGGTAAAAAAAAAAAAAAAAAGCAATAAGCATTTATTGATTGGTTTGCGCAAAAGGTATAGTTTTATGGCATTTTTGTTATTACTTTTTTTACTAGTAATGGCGGCGATCAGCGATTTTTATCGTGACTGCAACATTATTGCGAACACATCAGACATTTTTAACACATTTTTGGGACCATTGTCATTTATACAGCAATCAGTGCTATACAAATGCACTGATTCCTGTGTAAATGACACTGGCAGTGAAGGGGTTAACCACTAGGGGGCTAGGGAGGGGTTAAGTATATCCTGGGGAGTGTTACTAACAGTGGGGGGGGGGCATGGCTACGTGTGACAGGTCACTGATCTCTGCTCCCAATGACAGGGGGCAGAGATCAGTGACACTGTCACTAGGCAGAACGGGGAGATGCTTGTTTACATTAGCATCTCCCCATTCGTCCTCTCCGTGAGGCGATCGCGGGTATCCCTGCGGCGATCGAGTCCGCGAGACCCGTGACCCAACTCACAGAGCTCCAGGCCAGCGCGCACACAATGGCACAGCAGCAGATTTAAAGGGACGTACAGGTACGCCCATTTGCCCAGCCATGCCATTCTGCCGACGTACATTGGCGTGCGCCAGTCGGGAACCGGTTAAGGCAGCCAAAGACCTGGAAAAATCGGGGGAGAAAATGCCAGTATCGGCAAAGGTCATTACAGGTGCTGAACTGTTGAAGTTGAGGTTAGTAAGGAGGAGGACTTAGCCTTAAAGCTCAACTCCAGTTTCAGCAGTAAGATTTACAAATGTAATCTCCAACGCAGGTTCAAGATAAAAAAAAAAACAAAAAAACGTTCTGGCTGCAATACTCTCCAGTGCTGTAACACCACCAACTCACCTGTTTACCAATCCAGCACCACTCCCCATTCAGATCATGGCTCTACCCACCAGCATGGCTCCCAACTTTTTGAGATGAGTATGTAGGCATAGGTAGGACACACCCCCTTAAAGGAGAATTATGGAAAAAAAAAAAGAACAAGATACAGTAAGTTAAACCCAAAAGTGCTTTTTTTTTTTTTTACCACCACTATTCCTTTATATTGGTTTTTGACATTTACAAATGCAGCAATTTAGAAACTGGATGAAAGGTTTAGCACTGGGAAACACTTTTTAAAAGATAAATAGTGCATTTTATATAAGACTAAATAGATAGACCAAAATGAGGGACAAATGAGGAGGAAGAGGGACAGAGGGACTTTGTTCCAAATCAGGAACAGTCCCTCGAAATCAGGGACAGTTGGGAGCTATGCCCACCAGCCCTGATTTCAAAGGAGAATGCTGCAACCCTCTGCAATATTTAGGATCCATTCACTGACATAGGAAGAAGAGGATCTTATGACATCACTGAATACATTGAAGGCATGAATAAAGATTCAGGGTGCAGGGGTGCTCCAATGGGGGATGAAGAGACCAGAATCTGGAATACGGCTTTTCAATTAAAGCCTAGCTTCACGTTTAATGTCCCTTTAACAACTTCAATACCGGGCACTATTATCCCCTTCCTGCCCTGGCCAATTTTCAGCTTTCAGCGCTGTTACACTTTGGATGACCATTGCGTGGTCATGCATCGCTGTACCTAAATTAAATTGTTTTCATTTTTTTTCACACAAATAGAGCTTTATTTTGGTGGTATTTAACCACTTCAGCCCCGGAAGATTTTACCCCGTGACCAGAAGCTGTACCCAAATGAAATTTGCATCCTTTTTTTCCCACAAATAGAGCTTTCTTTTGGTGGTATTTGATCACCTCTGCAGTTTTTACTTCTTGCGCTATAAACACAGCACAACTGTGCAGCGGGCGCACGCGTGCCTCCGGTGCTCTTAAAGGGGTTTCTCACAGGGGTGCCATTCTGCCCCTGTAAAAAGACGTTAGCCGGTCGGGAACCGGTTAATTACAGCTGGGTTTTTTATATTTTGCTGAAAAAACAAAAAAGACTGAAAATGTAAAAAAAAAAATATTCTTAGCTTCTGTCAGAAAATGTTGTCAGTAATTGTTTCCTTCACTGATGTGTGCTGTTAAGGCTGCACTGATAGGTTGCACTGATAGGCAGCACTGATGAGACGGCATTAATATGCAGCATTGATGGGCAAGGATAGGTGGCACCAATATGCGGCATGGATAGGAACTGATGTGCACTGATAGGTGGCACTTATGGGCAATGATAGGCAGCACTGACTGGCATCACTGATGGGCACAAATTGGCATCACTACTGGCGTTGCACTGATAATCAGTGCCCTGATTATCTGTACAGATCTCTCCTGTGAGGAAATGCCACTGATTGGCTGTTCTTTCCTCACATGCCTTCAGTGTGAGGAGAGAAGAGACAATAACTGGCATTTCCTTGTTTACATGTGATCAGATGTGATTGGACACAGCTGATCACATGGGTAAAGAGCACACTTACCAACTGTCCCGAATTTCCCGGGACATTTCATTTTTAGACTATTTTCACGATTTTATTGCTTCCCGGGGAATGTCCCGAGAATTCAGTTTTTTCACGATTTTACGCCACCTGCGGCAGCTAGAGGTCCGCGGCCGGCGGAGACATTGTCTCCGCCGGCCGCCATTTTTAAGAAGACCGGGAACACGGCTGGGCGGCTAGATGGAGCTCCTGTGTCGCCGCCCACCCTCCGCTCTGCCCGCCCCGCCTACTGCCCCGCTTCCCTCCAACCACCCTCTGCCCCACTCCGCCCCGCTGCCGGTGTTATGGAAAGGGGCGGGGGTTCTACTAGGACACCTGATGTAAGGGGGGCTTTGCTGGGGACACCTGATGTAAGGGGGGCTCCGCTGGGGACACCTGATGTAAGGGGGGCTCCGCTGGGGACACCTGATGTAAGGGGGGCTCCACTGGGGACATCTGATGTAAGGGGGGGCTCCGCTGGTGACACCTGATGTAAGGGGGGCTCCGCTGGGGACACCTGATGTAAGGGGGGCTCCGCTGGGGTCATCTGATGCAAGGACGGACTCTGCTGGGACACCTGATGCAAGGACGGACTCTGCTGGGGGCACCTGATGCAAGGACGGAACGGCTGGTGGCAGGCGACGTGGCAGGTCCCACTGATTCAGCATTATGGTGAGTTGAATGATTTCATTTTATATTACAATGTAATAATAGAAATAATGCACTTTAATCATCCTGACACCATAACAACCATGGTGCCGGGATGATTGAAGTGCTAACACCAGGTGTTTGGAGTATCCTTATCTGCTGATTGCTAAACGTTCTTGAATACACATATTTCCATTGTTGTGTAGGATCTGGGGCTGTTGTCCCTCCATCTCTCTCCCCCCCTTTCCCTCTACATCCCTTATTCATCTCAGACTTTAACCACACCCCTTTGAGCCAAGCCCATTTAAGACACGCCCACTATTTTGCGTAAACCATGCCCGTTTTTCACCACATTTTTACTTTCCCCCTGTGCCACACCTACAAACGTATGCCCCACCCCCTAATTATAATAAGACTCCGCCTACAGCCAAAAAAGTGGCCCTAAACATTTTTTTACAATGTTGGCAACTATGAAAGAGTTAGAGAAAAAAGACTGCTCTGGACATAGAAACCTAAAAAAGCTGCATCACAAAGTGAAATACACACAAATACAAAATAAAAACAAAAATGGTTGCGCTCTATACATTTAAGCCTCATTAACTTGATAATGAGTGGGGCAACGTCATATGACATGAACGATATGAACGCCTCCACCGTTATTAATTAGTCTATACAGCGGGCGGGAGGCGGTTTGTCCAGCTTGGCCCAAACAAGCTATTTAAATGAACAATGAACAATAAATGTGGAGTTAGGCTTTGATAAGGCAGCACCGATGAGGTGGCAGCAATGAGCGGGCACTGACGATGGGCACTGATATGCGGCACTGATGGGTACTGGTAGGCGGCACTGATGGGTGGCACTAATATGCAGCACTGATGGGCATTGATAGGCGGCACTGATGGGCACTCATGGGTGGCACTGGGTGGCACTGGTGGGCACTGACAGGCGACACTGATGGGCACTGAAAGGCTGCAAAGATAGGTTCTTATGGGTGGCACTGATGGGCACTGATAGGCGGCACTGCTGGGCACTGATAGGCGGCACTGATGGGCACTGATACATGGCACTGATTGGCACTGATACGCAGCACCGATAGGCATCCCTGGTGGCACTGGCAGTGGTAGGCATTGTGAGTGGGCACTGATTGGCAGCTGCCTGGGCATTGATTGGCAGCTGCCTGGGCACTGATTAGTATTTCCCTGGGGGTCTAGGGGACATACCTGGTGGTCCAGTGTGGGTGGTTTCCCTGTTGGTCCTGGGCGGCTTCCCTGGTGGTCCTGGGAGGCTTCCCTGGTGATCCTGGGTAGGATCCGAGGGGGAGCTGTGCTGATAAACAATCAGCACAGACCCCCCCCTGTCAGGAGAGCAGCCAATCGGCTCTCCTCTACTTGCGTCTTTCAGACGCGAGTGAGGAAAAGCCGATCACCAGCTCTTCCTATTTACATCGTGATCAGCCGTGATTGGACACAGCTGATCACGTGGTAAAGAGTCTCTTTACCTAGATCGGTGTTGCGGGGTGTCAGGTTGACACCCCGTAACAACGATCGCGGCCACCCCCTCGCGATCGCTTCTGACGAATGAAAAGCTTCCTCTGCTTCTGTAAAGTAAACAGAAGCAGAGGAAGTGATTTCATCTCTCCTTGTGTCGGTCTTTTCGTTCCAGCGCCGAGGAGAGAAGACATCAAGTAAGTCTGCACCAACACTACAACAGTAGAACACGTAGGCACACAAATCACCCCCCAATTACCCCCGATCACCCCCCCTGCACCCCCTGACACAGTGACACCAATAGCAGTTTTTTTACTGATTACTGCATTGGTGTCACTTGTGATTGTTATAAGTGGTAGGGCAGTTAGTGGTAGGCCCTTTTAGGCCTAGGGTACCCCCCTAAACCCCCCTAATAAAGGTTTAACCCCTTGATCACCCCCCCAGTTAACCCCTTCTTCGCTTGTCGCCAGTGTCACTAAGCAATCTTTTTTCTGATCGCCGTATTAGTGTCACAGGTGACGCTAATTAGCCAGGTAAGTATTTAAGTTCACCGGCAGCTTTTTATAGCGTCAGGTACCCCCCTATACTACCTAATAAAAGTTTTAACCCCCTGATTGCCCCCTAGTTAACCCTTTCACCAGTGATCACCGTATAACTGTTACGGGTGACGCTGGTTAGTTAGTTTGTTTTTTATACCCACCGCTTATTACCCAATAAAGGTTTAACCCCCTGATCGCCCGGCGGGTGATATCAGGTTTTAGGGTCAGTTAGGGTCTGCGTCGCCCCAGGCAGCGTCAGGTTAGTGCCAGTACCGCTAACACCCACGCAAGCAGCATACACCACCCTTAGTGGTATAGTATCTGAACGGATCGTTATCTGATCTGATCACATCTATACTAGCGTCCCCAGCAGGTTAGGGTTCCCAAAAACGCAGTGTTAGCGGGATCAGCCCAGATACCTGCTAGCACCTGCGTTTTGCTCCTCCGCCCAGCCCAGCCCACCCAAGTGCAGTATCGATCAATCACTGTCACTTACAAAACACTAAACACACATAACTGCAGCATTCGCAGAGTCAGGCCTGATCCCTGCGATCGCTAACAGTTTTTTTGGTAGCGTTTTTACATTTGCTGACAGTCTAGGAGCTTTTTTACCTGTGAGTCTCACTACTGTACTAGTAAATTTAGAGCCCAAAATGGCAAATCGAAGGTACAGTAGTGAAGAGGCCTACATGTTTCTGAGCATGACAGATAGTTAAGAGGAAGTCACTCATCTGTCAGATTTAGGCTCAGAATACGATCCTGTAGATGACAGCGGCTCCTGACGACGGAGTTGTGGTCCCTGCCAAGGTCAGGCGTACCAGACCCCGATCTTCTTCTGCTGTTGAGGTGCAAGAACCGCAGGGCTCTCGTATGGAGCAGAGAAGTACTAGCGCCACTATTCCTTCTTTTGAACTGGCAAGCACCAGCGGCCTAGTACACCCTGGTCGTACATTCAGCACTGCAGTAACACGTGGTGACGTGACGAGTCCCATAAGTGCAGTTCAAGCTGGCTAGGTGGGGAGCACAAGTAGTGTCCCGCTGCCACCAAGAAGACAAAGACAGGCCCATCGTGCCCATAGTGTCCTTCCTGCAGAATTCGCCAATCCTAATTGAGAGACCACCACTTCTGCAGCACCCGTACTTCCCCCATTCACTGGCCAACCCGGCATTCAGGTGGAAACAGTTGATTTTACGTCACTTGATTTTTATTCGCTGTTTTTCACCGAGGATCTCTATTAATCAAAGCAATTTGTATGCTGGTCAATACATCGCCACTAATCCCCAGTCCTCCCTTACCAGAGATTGGAAACCAATTACGGTTTCCGGATTTAAGACCTTTCTGGGACTATCCCCTACCCAAAGCCCCCCAAAGAAAATGTAATGTCTGTAGAAAGCGTGGATATAGGCGTGACACCCACTATTATTGTCCCTCCTGTCCTGACAATCCTGGTCTTTGCATTGGTGAATGTTTTGAACGCTACCATACACTAGTTTAGTATTAGCGTAGGGTACAGCATTGCACAGACTAGGCACACTTTCACAGGGTCTCCCAAGATGCCATCGCATTTTGAGAGACCCGAACCTGGAACTGAACCGTTACAGTTACAAATAAAAGTGTAAAAAAAAAAAAAAAAAAAGTACAAGATAAACAAAACACAAAAAAATATAGAATAAAAAAAACAAAAATAGTTGTCGTTTTATTGTTCTCTCTCTCTCTATTCTCTCTCTATTGTTCTGCTCTTTTTTACTGTATTCTATTCTGCAATGTTTTATTGTGTTTTATTGTTAACCATCATTTGCTTAGCAGGTAAGCCATTCGGCTGCAGCGTGGATTTATTTATCTTGACAGCAACAGCGTTTGTTCCCACGATACATAAAGCCGTGACTCCAGCACTGTAGGAGGTTATTTCACCACCACAGTTAAAAACAAAATGGTGCATGTATGCCCATCATTAGAAGTGGGTGGATGAAGGGAGGTATTCTAATGGTGGGCATACCCACCGATCAATCCACCGATCAAAAAAAGATTACAATATATGCCCAACAAGGACCAGCAACGTACTGGTATGTTGCTGGACTTTGAGTGGTTATACGAGAATGATGCCTGCGGGTTTAGATATCATCTTGGTATCATTCTTTTCAGCCAGCGGTTAGCTTTCATGTAAAAGCAATGCTAGTGGCTAATTAGCCTCTAGACTGCTTTTACAAGCAGTGGAAGGGAATGTCCCCCCCCCCACCGTCTTCCATGGTTTTCTCTGGCTCTCCTGTCCCAACAGGGGACCTGAGAATGCAGTCGGTGATTCCGCCAGCTGACCATAGAGCTGATCAGAGATCAGAACGGCTCAAATAATCTCTATGGCCTAAGAAACCGGAAGCTACGAGCATTTCATGACTTAGATTTCGCTGGATATAAACAGCGCCATTGGGAAATTGAGAAAGCATTTTATCACACCGATCTTGGTGTGGTCACATGCTTTGAGGGCAGAGGAGAGATCTAGGGTCTAATAGACCCCTTTTTTTTCAAAAAAGAGTACCTGTCACTACCTATTGGTATTATAGGGGATATTTACATTCTCTGAGAAAACAATAAAAATAATAAAAAAATATAAATGAAAGGAACAGTTTAAAAATAAAATAAAAATGCAAAATACATAGAATAAAAATAAAAAGAATAAAAAAGCACCCCTGTCCCCCCCTGCTCTTGCGCAAAGGCGAACGCAAGCGTCAGTCTGGTGTCATATGTAAACAACAATTGCACCATGCATATGAGGTATCACTGCGAAGGTCAGATTGAGGGCAGTAACTTTAGCAGTAGACCTCCTCCGTAAATCTAAAGTGGTAACCTGTAAAGGCATTTAAAGGCTTTTAAAAATGTATGTAGTTTGTCGCTGTTGCACGTTTGTGCGCATTTTAAAGCATGTCGTGTTTGGTATCCATGTACTCGGATTAGAGATCATCTTTATTATTTCATCAAACATTTAGGCAATATAGTGTGTTTTAGTGCATTAAAATGAAAAAAAGTGTGTTTTTTCCCCAAAAAAGCATTTGAAAAATCGCTGCGCAAATACTGTGTTAAAAAAAAAAATGAAACACCTATCATTTTTATCTGTAGGGCCTTTGCTTTAAAAAATATATAATGTTTGGGGGTTCAAAGTAATTTTCTTGCAAAAAAAATTTATTTTTTCATGTAAACAAAAAGTGTCAGAAAGGGCTTTGTCTTCAAGTGGTTAGAAGAGTGGCTGATGTGTGACAGAAGCAGGGATGAGCCGAACACCCCCCTGTTCGGTTCGCACCAGAACATGCGAACAGGAAAAAAATTTGTTCGAACACGCGAACACCGTTAAAGTCTATGGGACACGAACATGAATAATCAAAAGTGCTAATTTTAAAGGCTAATATGCAAGTTATTGTCATTAAAAGTGTTTGGGGACCTGGGTCCTGCCCCAGGGGACATGAATCAATGCAAAAAAAAGTTTTAAAAACGGCCGTTTTTTCAGGAGCAGTGATTTTAATAATGCTTAAAGTCAAACAATAAAAGTGTAATATCCCTTTAAATTTCATACCTGGGGGGTGTCTATAGTATGCCTGTAAAGGGGCGCATGTTTCCCGTGTTTAGAACAGTCTGACAGCAAAATGACATTTTGAAGGAAAAAACACATTTAAAACTACCGCGGCTATTGCATTGCCGACAATACACATAGAAGTTCATTGATAAAAACGGCATGGGAATTCCCCACAGGGCAACCCCGAACCAAAATAAAAAAAAAAAAATGATGTGGGAGTCCCCCTAAATTCCATACAAGGCCCTTCAAGTCTGGTATGGATATTAAGGGGAACCCCAGCCAAAATTTAAAAAAAAAATTGACGTGGGGTTCCCCCTAAATTCCATACCAGACCCTTCAGGTCTGGTATGGATTTTAAGGGGAACCCCGCGCCAAAAAAAAAAAAAAAAAACGGCGTGGGGTCCCCCCAAAAATCCATACCAGACCCTTATCCGAGCACGCAACCTGGCAGGCCGCAGGAAAAGAGGGGGGGACGAGAGTGCGGCCCCCCCCCCTCCTGAACCGTACCAGGCCACATGCCCTCAACATTGGGAGGGTGCTTTGGGGTAGCCCCCCAAAACACCTTGTCCCCATGTTGATGAAGACAAGGGCCTCATCCCCACAACCCTGGCCGGTGGTTGTGGGGGTCTGCGGGCGGGGGGCTTATCGGAATCTGAAACCCCCTTTAACAAGGGGACCCCCAGATCCCGGCCCCCCCCCTGTGTGAAATGGTAAGGGGGTACTTACCCCTACCATTTCACTAAAAAACTGTCAAAAATGTTAAAAATGACAAGAGACAGTTTTTGACAATTCCTTTATTTAAATGCTTCTTCTTTCTTCCTTCATCTTCTTCTGGTTCTTCTGGCTCTTTTGGTTCTTCCTCCGGCGTTCTCGTCCAGCATCTCCTCCGCGGCGTCTTCTATCTTCTTCTCCTCGGGCCGCTCCGCACCCATGGCATGAGGGGGGAGGCTCCCGCTCTTCTCTTCATCTTCTTCATCTTCTTCTTCATCTCTTCTTCCTTCTTCTCTTCTTCATTTCTTCTCCGGGCCGCTCCGCAGCCATGCTGGCATGGTGGGAGGCTCCCGCTGTGTGATGGCGTCTCTTCGTCTGACGGTTCTTAAATAACGGGGGGCGGGGCCATACGGTGACCCCGCCCCCCGTTATTTAAGAACCGTCAGACGAAGAGACGCCGTCACACAGCGGGAGCCTCCCACCATGCCAGCATGGCTGCGGAGCGGCTCGGAGAAGAAATGAAGAAGAGAAGAAGGAATAAGAGATGAAGAAGAAGAAGAAGATGAAGAAGATGAAGAGAAGAGCGGGAGCCTCCCCCCTCATGCCATGGGTGCGGAGCGGCCCGAGGAGAAGAAGATAGAAGACGCCGCGGAGGAGATGCTGAACGAGAACGCCGGAGGAAGAACCAGAAGGGCCAGAAGAACCAGAAGATGAAGGAAGATAGAAGAAAGAAGAAGTATTTAAATAAAGGAATTGTCAAAAACTGTCTCTTGTCATTTTTAACATTTTTGACAGTTTTTTAGTGAAATGGTAGGGGTAAGTACCCCCTTACCATTTCACACAGGGGGGGGCCGGGATCTGGGGGTCCCCTTGTTAAAGGGGGCTTCCAGATTCCGATAAGCCCCCCGCCCGCAGACCCCCACAACCACCGGCCAGGGTTGTGGGGATGAGGCCCTTGTCTTCATCAACATGGGGACAAGGTGTTTTGGGGGCTACCCCAAAGCACCCTCCCAATGTTGAGGGCATGTGGCCTGGTACGGTTCAGGAGGGGGGGGGGCGCACTCTCGTCCCCCCCTCTTTTCCTGCGGCCTGCCAGGTTGCGTGCTCGGATAAGGGTCTGGTATGGATTTTTGGGGGGACCCCACGCCGTTTTTTTTTTTTTTTTGGGCGCGGGGTTCCCCTTAAAATCCATACCAGACCTGAAGGGTCTGGTATGGAATTTAGGGGGAACCCCACGTCAATTTTTTTTTAAAATTTTGGCTGGGGTTCCCCTTAATATCCATACCAGACCTGAAGGGCCTTGTATGGAATTTAGGGGGACCCCCACATCATTTTTTTTTTTTTATTTTGGTTCGGGGTTGCCCTGTGGGGAATTCCCATGCCGTTTTTATCAATGAACTTCTATGTGTATTGTCGGCAATGCAATAGCCGCGGGTAGTTTTAAATGTGTTTTTTTCTTCAAAATGTCATTTTGCTGTCAGACTGTTCTAAACACAGGAAACATGCGCCCCTTTACAGGCATACTATAGACACCCCCCAGGTACGAAATTTAAAGGGATATTACACTTTTATTGTTTGACTTTAAGCATTAAAAAAATCACTGCTCCTGAAAAAACGTCCGTTTTTAAAACTTTTTTTTGCATTGATCCATGTCCCCTGGGGCAGGACCCAGGTCCCCAAACACTTTTTATGACAATAACTTGCATATAAGCCTTTAAAATGAGCACTTTTGATTTCTCCCATAGACTTTTAAAGGGTGTTCCGCGGCATTCGAATTTGCCGCGAACACCCCAAATTGTTCGCTGTTCGGCGAACTTGCGAACAGCCAATGTTCGAGTAGAACATGAGTTCGACTCGAACTCGAAGCTCATCCCTAGACAGAAGCTTCTAAATGTTGTGCATAAAATGCCAGGACAGATCAAAATGACCCCATTTTGGAACGTAGACACCCCAAGCTATTTGCTGAGAGGCATGTCGAGTCCATGGAATATTTTGACACAAGTTGCGGGAAAAAATTTTTTTTTTTTTTTTTTGCATAAAGTTGTCACTAAATGATATATTGTTCAAACATGACATATGTGAAATTACACCCCAAAATACATTCTGTTGCTTCTCCTGAGTATGGGGATACCACATGCGTGAGACTTTTTGGGAGCCTAGCCGCGTACGGGACCCCGAAAACCAAGCACCGCCTTCAGGCTTTCTAATGCCGCGTACACACGAGCGGACTTTACGGCAGACTTTGCCCGGCGGACTTTATGACGGACTTTCCGAATGAACGGACTTGCCTACACACAATCAACCAAAGTCCGTCGAATTCGTACGGGATGACGTACGACCGGACTAAAGTAAGGAAGTTCATAGCCAGTAGCCAATAGCTGCCCTAGCGTGGCTTTTTGTCCGTTGAACTAGCATACAGACGAGCGGACTTTTCGACCGGACTCGAGTCCGTCGGATAGATTTGAAACATGTTTCAAATCTAAGTCCGTTCAAATTTTGAGAAAACAAAGTCCGCTGGAGCCCACACACGATCGAATTGTCCGACGAAATCCCGTCCGCCGGGCAAAGTCTGCCGTAAAGTCCACTCGTGTGTACGCGGCATAAGGGTATAAATTTTTGATTTCACTCCTCACTGCCTATCACAGTTTCGGAGGCCATGGAATGCCCAGATGGCACAAAACCCACCCAAATGACCCCATTTTGGAAAGTAGACACCCCAAGCTATTTGCTGAGAGGTATGGTGAGTATTTTGCAGATCTCGCTTTTTGTCACAAAGTTTTGAAAATTGAAAAAAATACATTTTTCTTTTCTTTCTTCATTTTCAAAAACAAATGAGAGCTGCAAAATACTCACAATGCCTCTCAGCAAATAGCTTGGGGTGTCTACTTTCCAAAATGGCGTCATTGGGGGGGGGGGGTTGTGTGCTATCTTGGCATTTTATGGCCTTCGAAACTGTGATAGGTAGTGAGGAGTGAAATCAAAAATTTACGCGGCTAGGCTCCCAAAAAGTCCCACACATGTGGTATCCCCATACTCATGAGAAGCAGCAGAATGTATTTTGGGGTGTAATTCCACATATGCCCATAGCATGTTTGAGCAATATATCATTTAGTGACAACTTTGTGCAAAAAAAAAAATAAATAAAAGTTTATTTTCCCGCAACTTGTGGCAAAATATAAAATATTCCATGGATTCAACATGCCTCTCAGCAAATAGCTTAGGATGTCTACTGTCCAAAATTGGGTCTTTTGGGGGGTTTTGTGCCATCTTGCCATTTTATGGCCTTCAAAACTGTGATAGGTAGTGAGGAGTGAAATCAAAAATTTACGCCCTTAGAAATCCTGAAGGCGGTGCTTGGTTTTCGGGGCCCCGTACGCGGCTAGGCTCCCAAAAAGTCCCACGCATGTGGTATCCCCATACTCAGGAGAAGCAGCAGTATGTATTTTGGGGTGCAATTCCACATATGCCCATGGCCTGTGTGAGCAATATATCATTTAGTGACAACTTTGTGCAAAAAAAAAAAAGTTTGTCATTTTCCTGCAACTTGTGGCAAAATATAAAATATTCCATGGACTCAACATGCCTTTCAGCAAATAGCTTGGGGTGTCTACTTTCCAAAATAGGGTCAAGTGGAGGGTTTTATGCCATCTTGGCATTTTATGGCCTTCAAAACTGTGATAGGTAGTGAGGAGTGAAATCAAAAATTTACGCGACTAGGCTTCCAAAAAGTCCCACACATGTGGTATCCCCATACTCATGAGAAGCAGCAGAATGTATTTTGGGGTGTAATTCCACATATGCCCATGGCATGTTTGAGCAATATATCATTTAGTGACAACTTTGAGCAAAAAAAAAATAAATAAAAGTTTATTTTCCCGCAACTTGTGGCAAAATATAAAATATTCCATGGATTCAACATGCCTCTCAGCAAATAGCTTAGGATGTCTACTGTCCAAAATTGGGTCTTTTGGGGGGTTTTGTGCCATCTTGCCATTTTATGGCCTTCAAAACTGTGATAGGTAGTGAGGAGTGAAATAAAAAATTTACGCCCTTAGAAATCCTGAAGGCGGTGCTTGGTTTTCGGGGCCCCGTACGCGGCTAGGCTCCCAAAAAGTCCCACGCATGTGGTATCCCCATACTCAGGAGAAGCAGCAGTATGTATTTTGGGGTGCAATTCCACATATGCCCATGGCCTGTGTGAGCAATATATCATTTAGTGACAACTTTGTGCAAAAAAAAAAAAGTTTGTCATTTTCCTGCAACTTGTGGCAAAATATAAAATATTCCATGGACTCAACATGCCTTTCAGCAAATAGCTTGGGGTGTCTACTTTCCAAAATAGGGTCAAGTGGAGGGTTTTATGCCATCTTGGCATTTTATGGCCTTCAAAACTGTGATAGGTAGTGAGGAGTGAAATCAAAAATTTACGCGGCTAGGCTCCCAAAAAGTCCCACACATGTGGTATTCCCATACTCATGAGAAGCAGCAGAATGTATTTTGGGGTGTAATTTCACATATGCCCATGGCATGTTTGAGCAATATATCATTTAGTGACAACTTTGTGCAAAAAAATAAATAAATAAAAGTTTATTTTCCCGCAACTTGTGGCAAAATATAAAATATTCCATGGATTCAACATGCCTCTCAGCAAATAGCTTAGGATGTCTACTGTCCAAAATGGGGTCTTTTGGGGGGTTTTGTGCCATCTTGCCATTTTATGGCCTTCAAAACTGTGATAGGTAGTGAGGAGTGAAATCAAAAATTTACGCCCTTAGAAATCCTGAAGGCGGTGCTTGGTTTTCGGGGCCCCGTACGCGGCTAGGCTCCCAAAAAGTCCCACGCATGTGGTATCCCCATACTCAGGAGAAGCAGCAGTATGTATTTTGGGGTGCAATTCCACATATGCCCATGGCCTGTGTGAGCAATATATCATTTAGTGACAACTTTTTGTAAAAAACATTTTTTTTTTGTCATTATTCAATCACTTGGGACAAAAAATAAAATATTTAATGGGCTCAACATGCCTCTTAGCAATTTCCTTAGGGTGTCTACTTTCCAAAATGGGGTCATTTTGGGAGGGTTGTACTGCCCTGCCATTTTAGCACCTCAATAAATGAGATAGGCAGTCATAAACTAAAAGCTGCGTAACAAAGTCCCATACGTGCCAAAAGAATCTGCTCACAAATAAACAATCGCCGTATAATTTGAATGGCTTCCCGCTAGGTAATCCTCAGATGCCACATATACATAAAATGAGAATACAGAGAAGAAACATCATTGCGCAATGAACGATTTCTACAGGGTAAAACACACCTCACTAGGTCCACTCACATAAGCCATTCAAATTATACAGCGATTGTTTATTTGTGAGCAGTTTCTTTTGTCACGTATGGGACTTTGTTCTAGAGTATACACCAATACATATTTCCCACAAGTGAGAACGGTTATCAACACACAGCGCTAAGTGGAAATCCAATATAAGCAAGAATTAACACAAGATTGAACAATACATATAGCAATTACACTTACCCATAAATATACGGGATAACCTGTGGTTGATTTACCTTGTGGAGTATATTATAACCCAGTGGCTATAGGTTTTGCTGACCTGTTCACGTTTATATTTATTTTTACTCTGCATTTGATATTTATCTATATATTTTCACAATTTTTTATTTTTATGAATCACGGATTGATCTATTTATTATATTGTGCACTGGTTGTTAGTATGACTGGAAGGTTAATAATAGCGCAACACATCTTTTAATTTATTGGTTACTTCATAGTGGTGTCTGAACACTTTTTAGCTTGCAGGTTTTATTATTTGGGTTTTTCCCAGTCACTAATTAGAATCCTATTTTTTGTTAATAATTTAGTTTTCACTCCATATCAGCGCTTTAGTATATTTTTGTATTTTGCACAATGTTTGGGGGTTCTAACACCCTAGAGAATAAAATGGCGGTCGTTGCAATACTTTCTGTCACACCGTATTTGCGCAGTGGTCTTACAAGCGCGCTTTTTTTGAAAAAAATACACTTTTTTGAATTAAAAAATAAGACAACAGTAAACTTAGCCAAATTTTTTTTTTTATGTTATGAAAGATAATGTTACACCGAGTAAATTGATACCCAACATGTCACGCTTCAAAATTGCGCCCGCTTGTGGAATGGCGACAAACTTTTACCTTTAAAAGTCTCAATAGGCGAAATTTAAAGTTACAGAGGTCTAGGGCTAGAATGATTGCTCTCGCTCTACCGATTGTGGTGATACCTCACATGTGTGGTTTAAAAAGCATTTTCATATGCGGGCGCTACTCACGTATGCGTTCGCTTCTGCATGCGAGCTCAGGGTGACGGGGCACCTTTAAAAAATGTTTTTTTCTTATTTATTTTTCCTTTTATTTCTTATTTTTACACTGTTTTTAAAAAAATTGACTGTGTCACTTTTATTCCTATTACAATGAATGTAAACATCCCTTGTAATAGAAAAAAGCATGACAGATCCTCTTAAAAATTAGATCTGGGGTCAAAAAGACCTCAGATCTCATATTTACACTAAAATGCAATAAAAAAAAATAAAAATTTGTCATTAAAAAAAAAAAAGTGAAGGGAAGTGACGTTTTGATGTCGCTGCCGGCCCTGCAATGTTATGGAGATGGGTGGGGGCCATCTTCCCTTCACTCATCTCCATACCCAGCAAGGGTGAAGATCCGATCGCCTCCGCCGCTGCCGACGGGCTCCGGTAAGCAGCTGAAGGTACCCGAGCGCAGCGGGAGCCCCTCTCCTGCTGCTGATAAAAGTGATCTTGCGGCGAATCGCAGAGACCACTTTTATCAGAAAGTGGATCGTCGGCCGAAGAAGAGGATACCGGGGTTATGGCAGCTAGCTGCTGCCATAACAACGATATTCCTCTTCAAACTTAGGATGTATATCGGCGTGCGGAGGTCCGGAAGTGGTTAAACAAATATGGAAGAAAGCTGGAAAAGGGATGACCTGACAAATTCCCTGGTGAAGAAAACCATTGAACAGACTTTTATAAAAAGACAATAAAACAGTAAAATAACAAAAAATCACCCAAAAGTGTCCTATGCAGTGTTCTGTCTGGGGAAAACATTGTCAGTGTGACATTAATCAGGAGCATGGACCATTCACACCACATGCATTGAGCTGCACTGAGCATCCTTGTCCAATGCAATCCCAATGCATAGACAGAACAATTTGCCTTGAAACTCAGTTTAGTTCCCACTGAACTGAAAAACGAAACTTGGACAAGCAAAACTTTTTACTTTTAATTTTTGAATAACAATCAATGAAAATGTAATTTTTTGACATTTCAATTAGGGTTAACTAAAATAAACAGTGCAATACATCATTTATGATACATCAGCATCTCTCCCTTTACAGTGCATATCAGTGGCTGCAGTATAACAAAGTCCCCGGTGTGAACTAACCTTTCTAACAGAGCTCCGGATAGTGGTAAAATCAGACAGAGGTTCGAATCCCTTTAAAACTAAAAAAAAAAGAAAACAATTGCCTATACATTACATAGTTGATAAGGTTGAATAAAGACATTCATTTCAACCGGTGGTGAGTGTATGTGTGTATGTCAATAGTAAATCGCATATCCCTGTATGTTGTGATCGTTAAGATGGCCATCTAGTAGTTTATTGAAACTATCAATGCTCCCTGCTGATAACACTGCAGGTGGAAGAGAATTTCACATCCTTACTGTTCTGACAGTAAAGAACCCTCTACGCAGTTTAAGGTTAAACTGATTCTCTTCCAATTTCAATGAATGGCCGCATGTCTTTACACTCCCTCCCACTGAAAAGTTTTTTTCCCTATGCTAAGGTCACCAGTAAGGTATTTGAAAATCACTATAATATCTCCTCTCAAGCCTCTCTTTTCCAGAGAGAATACATTGAATGCATGTAGTCTTTCCCCATAACTGTGGTCCTACAATCCCTTTATAAGCTTTGTTGCCCTTCTCTGAACTCTTTCCAGTTCCAGCACATCCTTCTTGAGGACTGGTGTCCAGAACTGGACGGCATACTCCAGGTGCGGCCGGACCAGAGTGTTGTAGAGTGCGAGAATTATTGTTTTATCCCTGAAGTAAATCCCCTTTAAAATGCACACTAATACTCTGATTTGCAGCAGCTTGGCATTGCATGCCATTGCTGAGCCTGTCATCTACTAGAACCCCCAGGTCCTTTTCCATTCTAGATCACCCCAGAGGTTCTTCCCCTAGTGAGTAATTTCCATTAGTATTTTTAGCACCCAAATGCATTACTTTGCATTTTTCAATGCGGTGTGCCTGCGGCTCACTCTGTGACCAGTGAGTCTGATCCTGGCACCTTACACGTGATCAGCTGTGAGCCAATGACAGCTGATCATGTGATGTAAACAGAGTCGGTAATCTGCTTTTTTTCCCCTAACGCTAAAAGCGCGAGGAGAGAAAAAAAAGCAGATGATTATCGTCTGGAGTAAGTGGGACATCGGTCCCACACACTCCAGACCCACTGCTGCTAAGCAGTGCCCATCAGTGCCACCTACCAGTGCATATCAGCACTGCTAAGCAGTGCCCACCAGTGCAACCTATCAGTGCTGCCAATCAGTGCCTCATAATCAGTTCCACCTATTAGTGTCACCCACTAGTGACCATCAGTGTCACCTACCAGTGCCCATCAATGCCAGCTATCAGTGCCCATCAGTGCCACCTATCAGTGCCCATCAGTGCCACCTTATCAGTGCCCATCAGTGCCGCCCAGGGGAGCTGTAGATGCTGCATTGCATGTAACCTGCCATACAAGAAAATGGCTGTATGTGGCCGCACTCATGTAAATTCCAATTGTTTCCTGAGTTGGGAAAATACGTTGAACATACATGCATGATGTTGAGAGGCAAGCCTGTGCCATTGTTTATTTTGGCAGTTTGAGCCAGGTTTTGCAAGAAACAGACACACTAATGATACAATGTGTGCTGGGGAGCAGGGCGCTACAGGAGAAACGGTGATGCCCTGTACACTCGATAGGATTTTCCGACGGAAAATGTGTGATAGGACCTTGTTCTCGGAAATTCTGACCGTTTGTGGGCTCCATCACACATTTTCCATCGGAATTTCCGACACACAAAGTTTGACAGCTTGCTATAAAATTTTCCGACAACAAAATTCGTTGTCGGAAATTCCGATCGTGTGTACACAAATCCGACGCACAAAGTGCCACGCATGCTCAGAATAAACTAAGAGATTAAAGCTATTGGCTACTGCCCCGTTTATAGTCCCGATGTACGTGTTTTACGTCACAGCGTTCAGAACGATCGGATTTTCCGACAACTTTGTGTGACCGTGTGTATGCAAGACAAGTTTGAGCCAACATCCGTCGGAAAAAATCCATGGATTTTGTTGTCGGAATGTCTGATCAATGTCCGACCGTGTGTACAGGGCATTAGAGTTGACAAGGGTACATCATTTTGTGCACGAGCACTGGGATAATGTGTTTGACGGTCTGCAGGACCAAGGCAGGAGGCCTGAGCAGTGAAACTGCAAAGAAGTACGAGGCAGAGTACTGTTTGTTTAATGCACTGATGGTGAGAACCCCTGCAATGAAACTATTCTAATAATGAACTTTTTGCTTTGTTTTCAATAAAAGTGGCCAGAAAAGGCCCTAAAACGGACTTCTGGCGTGGAGTAAAACTCACTGTTGGATACTACCAATGAGCTAAAATACCCCAAATCATCACAGTGGTTAAATGTTAATGCAAGGAAGCATCATCATTTACAAGTGTACGGCGGCATACAGCCATTCACTCATATCGCAGGTTGTACACAGCACCTGCAGCTCCTTGCACACAGGAAAGCGTCCAACAATTTATTGGCAAATACATAAAACAAATAAATGAAAGTGCAGCTTTCTAAAATCCACAATGTCCCACCTCCAAGCATTTAAATAACAAATAAAATATACACCCTAGGGCTCATTTAAACTTGCTTTGACTTCAACACAGATTAAAGCACCTACTGCTTCAGCATGGTTTTTTGATGCTTCGGTGGTGCTTTTTTAAAGCTTTAATGAAGCTTGACAGATGCCCTGTGTGTGTTGATATCTCATACCTGCAATACCTCCTAAACAAAGCAAATCTGAAGCTGAATTAAAGCCCCTCAAAAGCTTTAAAGAGGAAGTAAACTCTGCTGGTCAAAGCCCCTGTCACTAAATAAAATGGTTAGTTTACAGTCCTGTTTACACCTTGCTTTTGCTTTGCCTCCCTCGCCCCAAAGCAAGCACCCACCCCCCATGTTGAGGACATGTTGCCTGGTATGGTTTGGGGGGGTCGCGCGCCAATTTTTTTTTTTTAATTGGCGTGGGGTTCCCCTCCAAATCCATATCCGAATGGCCTGGTATGAACTGGGGGGAACCCCATCCCCAACCCCATCCATTTTTCTCTTTTTTTTTTAAACGGCACTTTTATTTTTTTATTGTTCAGCTGTCAGCGGGGAAACCCATTGACAGCCAATGACTCATCAGTTGTTAAAGCAGAGTTCCACCCAAAAGTGGAACTTCCGCTCATTTGACTCCTCTCCCCCTCCGGTGCTACAATTGGCACCTTTCAGGGGGGAGGGGGGGCAGGATAACTCACTTTGACAGGTATACTGTTTCCACTTCCGGGAGTCCGGGCCGCGGCCCGTGACATCACCGCAGGGCTCCCTCCTCCTCTCCCTGTCGCCGGGCCAGTAGGAGTGAGGAGTGGGGCCTCGTGCATTGGCAGTAGGGTTCCCGGCATGAAGCCGTAAGGCTACACTGCCGGGTACCCTTACCTGCAATGGTGGCGGCAGCACCCGACAGCTGATGGAAACATCAGCTGCGGTGCCGACATTGCTGGACTCCAGGACAGGTAAGTGTCATATTGTTACAAGCCAGCAGCTGCAGTGTGTAGCTGCTGACTTTTAATTTTTTTTTTTTGGGCAGAACACTGCTTTAGGGACGTTGTGGCCCGGCTTCCCAGTCCCGCTCCTTAACCTCCCTGGCGGTATGATTATTTCGGATTTTAGGTGCTGAAAGCGGTACAATTATTTTGTATGGAAATTTGGCGTTTTATATTGTAGGTCTGTAATTCTTAACAATAACACACTTAAATCTGTCCAAACAAGAGTCTAGTAGATATCCCGGGTATGATAAAGTTTGAAACACAAAAACATAAATTATAATATAATAAAAAAAAAATAATAATTAAAAAAAATAAAAATAAATAGTAATAAAATAAATTTCCACACAATTCACTATCGCTCAATTCTGCAAGTGTTCTAATTTACTATCGCTATTTTCTAGCTGGTCTAAAGCCATTTTTGACGTAAAGGGACACTTTTTGGTTGCTATGGACAATCTCCAGTTTCCAGGCAGAAAGAAGAGTATATGCAATATAAAACTGCATGCAGTGCATGGGCCAGAGCACTGGGGACAAATGGGATGTGAAATGATTTCATACAGTACTGTAATCTGTAAGATTACAGTACTGTATGTGTTATGCTTTTTACACTTTTTTGAATTTGCCGCAGGGAACGGAGCCTGGCACAGAGAGGCTTCGGAACATGACACAGCCCGCGGACACTGCGGGGGACATCGCAGGATCCCGGGGACAAGGTAAGTAAGGAGGCACCAGGATCCTGCGATGCAATCCCGAGTGTGGCTCGGGGTTACCGCTAATGGTCCTGAATTTTAACCCCGAGCCACACTCGGGAAAACCGCCAGGGAGGCTACCAACCAGCGTACACTGCTCCCTAATTGGGCAAACCATTTCTGATGGCTGCCCTGTGTGTATACATACCTCCCAACCTTTTGAGATGGGAATGAGGGATACCTATCAGCAAAAGTATGCAGGCATAGGACACACCCCATTGCCACGCCCCCTTTAAAGGAGAATTGTACAAAAAAAATGATTGGTTAAACCCACAAGTGTCTTTTTTTACCACTACTATTCCTTTATATTGGCTTTTGGAATTTACAAATGCAGCAATTTAGAAATAAGATGAAAGGTTTAGCACTGGAAAACACTTTTTGATATATAAAAAGTGCATTTTATATACATCTATATGGATCAGACCAAAATTAGGGAAAAATGAGAAGGAATGAGGGACAGAGGGACATTGCTTCAAATCAGGGACAGTCCCTCGAAATCAGGGACAGTTGGGAGCTATGTGTATACTGTCTACAGAACTATAGCTCAGCAAAGACAACTTTCAGGTTGAAGCAGATCGGTTTTCCTTTAAATTTGTTATTAAACCGCTGCTGCCCCCTTGTGTCCACTTTGCAGAATGACATTATCTCGTAACCCTATTACGTGACCGGATGAGCCAATCAGAGGCGCCGCCTGGATGTGCATCACTGACCGCGGGCGAGCCAGGAAGAGGCGGCTCTGGTGTGGGTGAGGACTCCGGTATACGCTCCTCACACATACGGGGCCTGAGGAAGGGAGGGGATTGGTGACGTTGTTCCGTTCTACGCCCGTCCGCAGCCCCTCCTTTGTTGTGCAGCTGTGTCCGGGGCAGAGCCCCTCAGCTGACATTAGGGACAGGAGGAGGTGTCGGGTTAGGAGACAATAAGAACATCAGCAAGGTAAACGGTGATGACGTAGAGCGCTGAACGGGGAGGTCACATGACAAGAGCTGACAGGTCTCAGCACTGTTCTATGGAGACCCCAATAGTAGCCGGGGGGCACGGAGGAGCATTGTTTATAAACAATAGACTGAGCGGAATACAACATGGGAGCATTGATCATGTCACAGACATAGAATCCCACTTTATAGATCAGCTGTACACAGACAAGGGAGCATTACACTGATGTGTAGGTGGAAGAGCACTGATGTCATAAGACACTCTGGGAATAACCAGCATTATGTGGCTTCACTTTGATTCCATACATGTACAGTCATATTTGTGTACAGTAAATAGTGACAATGTATTATCCTTTACAGAAATACAATGATCACATGTTATACAAGGGCCGAGTCACACTTGATGATGGCTCAGAGAATTACCTGTGAAGTGCTCCATCACTGGCTGGATGAGCGTGGGATCTCTTCCTCCCCTCACTCATGGAAACACTGCAGATCCTCCTTGACAGCAAGGGATCAAGGCCTTGGAAACATGGGTTACCTTGCCTTGCGATCCTGTTGCTGACCTAGTCCTGAGGGTTGTATGACATACAGCTGTCAAACCAATCTGGATATTTAAAGCGGAGTTCCACCGAAAAAAAAAAAAATTAAAAGCCATATTATATTTAAACTACTTAAGATACTTAAAACAGAACTTTACCCATAACAACTTGATAAAAAGTAATGTTCTTTAGCAAGGAACATCTTTTCCACATTAATAATTATGGTACCAAAATTAGTGTGTGCTGTAAGTTGCCTCCAGCATTGCTCCTCTTTCTTCTTGCTGGAGGCTGCTATTTTGCTGAAGCCCAGTGCTCCTGAGCAGCAGTAAATAATAAAGTGGAACTAAACCCATCGAATGGTTTTAAAAAAGTTACATTCCTGGAATGCCGGGATTGCTTAAGCCCCTTTCACACGGGGCTGTCCGTTTTTGCTACTCCGCTTGCTCAGCGGGGATCGCTCCATTGATCTCCACTTAGCTGGCGGATGACAAGTCTGTCCCTGCGCACTGTGCAGGGACGGACCTGTCAGAGAGTCCGCTCTCACCTATGAGGGAATCGGATGATTACGGACCGCCTGTCCGTTTTCATCCGATCCGATCCGCCAGAAGGATGGAAAATAGGACATCCATCCGTCTGGATTTTGGGATTGGGGCAGATCGGATGTTCGCTGGCATCCGATGCTCCATAGAGCTGTATGGAGCGACCGTTCAGATCCGCCTAAGAAACTGACAGGCGGATCTGAACGGTCCGCATGTGTGAAAGGGGCCTAACTCACATTTGCTGACTAAAGGTCCACTTTTAGGTCTCATTTAAACTTACTTCTGCTTCAACACACATTACCAGCTAGTTTACACTTGCTTCAAAACAAGGCTTCAGACATGCTTTGTTAAAGATCTCTGAACGCTAGTCAAAGCCCCTGTCGCTAAATATAATGGTTAGCTTACAGTCCTGTTTACACCTGCTTTTGCTTTGCTTCAGTGGTGCTTCAAAGCGTCTTCAAAGCCTCCATAGAAGTCTATTGCAAAGCTCGCTGGAAGCCTCATCGAAGCCCCACCAAAGCTTCATCAAAGCTCCACCAAAGCCTCATCGAAGCACCAAGCAAAAGCATGTGTAAACAGGATTGTAAGCTAACCATTTTATTTAGTGACAGGAGCTTTGACTGGCGTTCAGAGAGCTTTAACAATGCCTGTCCGAAGCCTTGTTTTGAAGAAAGCGTAAACTAGCTCTAACACTTTCAAACAAGTTACATTCTTGGAATGGTGGGATTGCTAACTGTCACTTAACCAAAATGTCAACAGTGCCTAAAAATGGAGAGCAACTGAGCATGTGCAGAGCAGGGTGAGACAGTGTATTACTGCACATGCTCAGTTGCTCTCCATTTGTAGGCACTGCTGAGTTTGTAGAGGCTGATCTGCTGATAGGCTTAAAGTGGAATTAAATTCTCCTATCCTTTACAGCCAAGGAAGCTGCTTCTGTTTGATCTGCAACTGCCACGGTGCTGCACATGTGATCATTTATAACACCAGCCATTTGATGGTTTGACAGTTTGGTTGAGGACACAAGCAAATGTGACAGTTTGCCTTAACAACATTCCAGGTATGTAACTGTTTTTTGAAAGCAGTAAATTGATGGGTTTAGTTTCCCTTTATGATTTACTGCTGGGGCTTTGGGCTTCAGCAAAATGGCAGCCTCCAGCAAGAAGAAAGAGGAGAAATGTTGGTGGCCATTTACAGCACACACTAATTTTAATAGCATAATTATCAATGTGGAATGTATGTTCTTTGCTAAAGAACATTATTTTTATCAAGTTGTTATGGGTAAAGTTCCACTTTAATGTTTTACATACAGTGGGGAAAATAATTATTTGATCCCCTGCAGATTCTGTAAGTTTGCCCACTTAAAAACAAATGAAGGGTCTAAAAATGTTTTTTTATCATAGGTGTATTTTAAATGATAGATACAGAATATTAACAAAAAATCAACAAACACGATACAAATGTTATAAATTGAGTTGCAATTCAGTGAGAAAAATAAGTATTTGATCCCCAAGCAAAACATGATTTTGTACTTTGTGGAGAAACCCTTGTAAGACGTTTCTTGTAGTTAGTGACCAGGTTTGCACAACTCTCAGGAGGGATTTTGGCCCATTTTCTTTTACAGATCTTCTCTAAATCCTTAAGGTTTCTTGGCTGTCGCTTGGCAACTTGAAGTTTCAGCTCCCTCCATAAATTTTCTATAGGATTAAGGTCTGGAGACTGGCTAGGCCACTCCAAGACTTTAATGTGCTTCTTCTTGAGCCACTCCTTTGTTGCCTTGGTGGTATGTTTTGATCCATTGTCTTGCTGAAAGACCCATCCACTACCCATCTTCAGTGTTCTGGTTGAGGGAAGAAGGTTCTCATTCAAGATTTTACAATACATGACCCCATTCATTGGCCCCTCAATGCGGAAAAGTCGGCCTGTACCTTTAGCAGAAAAACGGCTACAAAGCATATAGTTTCCTCCTCCATGCTTGACTGTAGGGACGGTGTTCTTCAGTCCTAGTCAGCATTTTTCTTCCTTCAAACACGGCGAGTCCCCCTCCTCAAGAAGGCACATATACAGTCATGCCAATCAACATCTAAATGATTCAGAGAAGGATTGGGAGAAAGTGCTGTGGTCAGATGAAACCAAAATTGAGCTCTTTGGCATTAACTCAACTCGCCGTGTTTGGAGGAAGAAAAATGCTGACTATGACCCTAAGAACACCATCCCTACAGTCAAGCATGGAGGTGGAAAAATGATGGTTTGTGGCTGTTTCGCTACCAACGGTACAGACCGACTATGACGCATTGAGGTGTCAATGGATCTGGGATTTTTTTTTTTTTTTTTTTTATTGGAACTGCAACATTGCGACATACACATTGGACACTTTTTTGGGACCAGTGACATTTATACAGCGATCAGAGCTAAAAATAGCCACTGATTACTGTACAAATGTCACTGGCAGGGAAGGGGTTAACACTAGGGGCCAATCAAGGGGTTCACTGTGTTCCCTATGTGTGTTTCTAACTGGGGGGGGGGGGGATGTGGCTGACTAGAGGAGGAGAGAGATCGTTGTTCCTACTTAGTAGAAACACACGATCTGTCTCCTCTCCCCTGACAGAACCAGGGTTTGTGTGTTTACATACACACAGATCCCGGTTCTCGCTCTGTCACAAGCGATCGCGGGTGCACGTGCATCGGCTCTGGGGACACGTTGTGGGCGCGTGCGCCCGCCTGCTACAGCGTCTTAAAGAGCCGACGTACAGCTACGATGGCTCGCACAGCTGAGCCAACCTGCCGTAGTATAACTGCGGCGGCTGGTCGGGAAGTGGTTAAAGTGATTGTAAAGTCTCGTTTTTAAAAAAATAACAAACATGTTATACTTACCTGCTCTGTGCAGTTGGTTTTGCACAGAGCAGCCTGGATCCTCCTCTTCTCGGGTCCCTCTTTGCTGCTCCTGGCCCCTCCCTCCTATCGAGTGCCCCCACAGTCAGCAGCTTTCTATGGGGGCACTGGAGTCAAGTCACAGCTCCGTATGTCTATTCAGACACGGAGCCCTGATTGACTGACTTTGACAGCCGTGGGAGCCAATGGTGCCGCTGCTGTGTCTCAGCCAATCAGAAGGAGTGTCCCGGACAGCTTAGACATTCCTGGACATCACTGGAGCGAGATGGGGCTCAGGTAAGTAATTAGGGGGTGCTGGGGTGGCTGCTACACACAAAAGTTTTTTTTATCTTAAAGCATACAGTATAATAAGATAAAAAACCTTCTGCCTTTACAACTCCTTTAAGGTCGTGGAGTGGCCTAGTCAGTCTCCAGACCTAATCCTATTGAAAATTTATGGGGGGAGCTGAAACTTCCAGTTGCCAAGATACAGCAAAGAAACCTTAAAGTGGATGTAAACCCTCACATATACCCAGTGAAGTGAACAGCCTCAGATGATACAGAGATTAAACAAATCTCCCTACATAAGTTTTTACATCTTCTGTCTTCATCTTTTAGGCTGGATTCACACCTATGCATTTTTAGTGCTTTTTGCAGATTTGCACTACAGAACGTGTTCCATAGAAAACAATGTTAAATGGACTGTAGTGTAAATCTGCAAAATGCACTAAAACTGCATAGGTGTGAATCCAGCCTAATATATGGTTTAGAAAGTGCACGTTCTGTTAGAATTTTCTCTTCCTGATTCTCCTGTGGGTGTGGATTCTTGCTCTACTCTGTGAGACAGCTGATTGGAGGAAAGACACCCCCCCCCCTCTTCACAGTGCAGAGCTTGCCTGTGACTAGTTCATCTTTGTTCTAATCTATTTATAGCAACCTCCCTGACACAAGCTTCAGGCACAGGTCTCAGAGCCTTGTCAGAAGTTATCAGGCTAATAACAGAAGAACAGAGCAGGAGATAGCTAGAGACATAGTGATTTGAAGAGAGATAAGAAAACACTGCAGTTATGCGCCCAGCTCAAATTTCATGAATTAGGTTTACATCCACTTTCAAGATTTAGAGAAGATCTGTAAAGAAGAGTGGACCAAAATCCCCCCTGAGATGTGTGCAAACCTGGTAACCAACTACAAGAAACATTTTTACCTCTGTGCTTGCCAACCAGGGTTTCTCCATCGAGTACTAAGTCATGTTTTGCTTGTGGTTCAAATACTTATGTTATTCACTAATCTGCAAGGGATCAAATAATTATTTTCCTCACTGTAGCTATACCTGCAAAAGGGGCCAGCCTGAAGTCATCTAGCAGGACTTAATTTTATGACTAAAGTTCCACTTTCATTTAACTTCTTGATGACAATATAATACATATATGCAACAGAAGGGCAAAGGTACCCTAGTGCCTAGCTGGAGCATATATGAAGTTCTGAGCTGTCATCAATGGCTACCGATTACTGTTTGTGATCAGATGAGCTGTGAAGGCCAGTTACAGCAATCATGTGATCAGAAAGCCACCTATGCCTCCCAACGTGAACACCCATTTAAAGTAGAACCAAACCCTCATATCCTTTACAGCCAAGGAAGCTGCCATCTTAGCCTCTGTTTGATCTGCAGTTTCCATGGCACCTGCACATGTAGCCAGCTGTGGCCACAGCCATGTGATGGCTTGACAGTTCAGGTGAGAGCTAACATAAGCAGACTAATAACTGTAGGTATGATTCAAGGCAATGTTTGAATGTAACTGTTTTGGGAAACCATCGCTGGGAGTAGTTGGTAGCAAGGGTTTAAAAAAAGTGATGGTTATTTTTAGTGGAGGCCAGTGAGGTTTGAAAATTACGGTCGCCTGGCTAAAATGAATCTTGTCAAGGTGGTAAATATGTTTGAACTGAGTTTAACGTGTGTATTTGGGTAGGTTCGTTTTTCTGCCAGAGTATGCAACAAGTTTTTACAAGTATGAATGAGGCTTTATTCATACTTGTGCGACTTGTCATGCGACTTTGGACATCAAAGTCGAATGACCAATCGAAGCCGATTCTTTTCAATGTCACCTGTTTAAATCGGTGCGACTTTGAAAAGATGCCTGCACTACTTTGGGGCTTTTGATACAACTTTGCTAGAGAATGCAAAGTCGCACTGGAACTCGTGTGACTTTGGAAATGTGCTAATGTGAATGGAGCCTTATGCCTCGTAGACACAATCGGACTTTCCGACAACAAAACCGTGGAATTTTGTTCGAAGGTTGTTGGCTCCAACTTGTCTTGCATACACACACGGTCACACAAATGTTGGCCAACAATTTCGAACGTAGTGACATACAAGGTGTACTATGTGGTTTTTCAGCTCTTTAGCGCCATCCTTTGGGCTCCTTCTGCTAATTTCATTTTAGTAGAAGTTCGGTGAGTGTTGATTCGCGCTTTTTTCTTTTTTCATTTAGCCTCCCCCTCCCTCCCTCCCTCCCTCCCTCCCTCCCCCTCCTCCCTTTTTCTTACAAAATGCCTTTGAAAATTCATTTGCAATAACTCCATCAGTATCACCAGCAAAGCAGCTTCATTATTATCCCATTAAAGAAGAGAATGTGCGCTGCATTTGGAGATTTCCTAATTTGCAACATCACGAATGTTAATTCTCCATTACGAATGCTAGTTTACAAGACCAGCAGCTTCTGAGCATGCGCAGACTTTTGTCCGACGGACTTGTGTACATATGATCGGAAATTCCGACAACAAAAATTTGTTGTCCCATTCAATGATATCCTATGTGTCCATGTACACAGTCTTGTTTTTTGGCGTTTTTAGGCAGTTGCGTTTTAACCTCGTTTTTCCAGAAGCAAAAATATAGGTTCAGACACAAAAGTTTTCCACGTTTCAGACGCTAAACGCCGGTACCGCATTTAGCCGCGTTTGCGTTTATAAGTGTTTTTAAAGGAACATTTTATGACCCAACTTTGGGGCCCCATATCTCGGGGCCACTTGGTGCTAGGAACTGTGTGCAAACACAGTGGAACTAGCACTACAACATATCCAAATTTTGGGTTCCTAGTACCAAGTGGCCCCCAGATACAGGGCCCCAAAGTCGGATCACAAAATGTCATTCTCTGCTGCAGAAGTGTTTGACATTTTGCGACCCGATTTGGGGCCCCATATCTCGGGGCCACTTGGTGCTAGGAACCCCAAATGTGGTGTGCTAACACAGTTGGACTAACACTATAACATATCCAAATTTGGGGTTCCTAGCACCAAGTTGCCTTGAGATATGGGGCCCCAAAATCGGGTCACAAAATGTCATTCTCTGCTGCTGAAAAGTTTGACATTTTGCGACCCAACTTTGGGGCCCCATATCTCGGGGCCACTTGGTGCTAGGAACACCAAATTTGGTGTGCTAACACAGTTAGACTAACACTAGAACATATCCAAATTTCCTAGCACCACGTGGCCCCCGAGATATGGGGCCCCAAAGTCAGGTCAGAAAATGTAATTCTCTGCTGCAGAAGTGCTTGACATTTTACGACCTGACTTTGGGGCCCCGTATGTCGGGGCCACTTGGTGCTAGGAACCCCAAATTTGGATATGTTGTAGTGCTAGTTCCACTGTGTTAGCACACCACATTTTGGGTTCCTAGCACCAAGTGGCCCCGAGATATGGGGCCCCAAAGTTGGGTCGCAAAATGTCATTCTCTGCTCTGCAGAGGCTTCTAGACACAAACGCGGCTAAACGCGGCATGCAAACGCGGCAAAACGGGTGTTTCTAAACGCCGGTTTCAGCTTTTAAAAAGGTGTTCAGCAGAGTTTGCACCGGCGTCTCGTGTGCATGAGGCCTAAAACCATATTTGACTTAAAAGGGATCCAGCCACTGCTGCTGTTGAACCTCTTATCAACAAATGCATGGAGCAGATGTCTGTGACATTAAACTTCAGCTTTGATGGCTTATTGGAAGCCTCCTGTCTTACAGCTGCTGTAAAGACAAGCTGTAGATGTTCTCATCAAGTATGTATTTGGTGGCAAGGGCACTCATCTTCCCTTGCAGAGAAAACCTAAGGAACAGACTACTGAGTTATCTCTTTATTTTCATTTCCTGCCCTCTCCTCACTTTTCCCCTTCAAACCTTCTTGTGTTTCCTCACAGAGTGACAGATCTCCCTCAACCTCTTTCTGGCCTTCTGAACCAATGTGTCCTAGCTCCGGTACCTCCTGCAGAATGGTTCAGGGGTTTTAATCCAACTTGATCTCTGTCCCAAAACTTAAAGGGGGCAGTTACAACATTTTAGACTTCCCAGCCTTGAATGTTTACATTTGGGTCCACAAATTCTAGATTGAATCCACTAGATCTGTCATTGCCTCCCTTTATTAGGCTGGATTCACACCTATGCATTTTTACTGCTTTTTGCATTTTGCAGATTTGCACTACAGAACGTGTTCCATAGGAAACCATGTTAAATGGACTGTAGTGCAAATATGCAAAAAGCACTAAAAATGCACAGGTGTGAATCCAGCCTTAGAGAGACTTTATCTTTTGTGGACATCAAAGTTGTTTTTTTGCATGCCCTAATCTTTTCAGCACAGCTGTGTTTTCTGTGCTGTAGAGCCATTGCATTACCAGGTCGCAGCCCTTGCATTTAGCCTATCTTTGACACCTTAGAGTGTTTTGTTCACTACATTTCTGGTTCTAGTGCGGGCCCTGTTGCGCTCTCATGGCATCCCCATTGTGGGAAATGTAGACTACCTTCTGTTGAGAGAACAGTCGTCAAGGTCTCTGTCTCTGACTGTCCAAATGTTACAGCTGTTTGAGTAGATTCTGAACTTTCAGAAATCATCTCTGGAATGGATTTATCTCTTGGAGCATCTGGGTCTAGTCATGGACACGTCAGAGGCCTGGCAGCTGAAAAAGTAACTTAGAAGAGAGAAGCTGCGCTTCTCTCAGTCAAGTCGAGGCATATAAAAGTCCATGATAAAATCACAATTTCTTCTTAATGGCACCACAGTGATTACACACAGACAGGAGAGTGCCCAACCACCGTAATAAAGACCTGATTACTAGATGGCAAGCATGAAGGGCAGATGGCTATAACCCAGCTGTGGCCTTTAGCTTGCAGTGTCAATCAAACCGGTTCCAGCAGACAGGATGGTTGCAAGTCTCTCCCTCTCACCATCTATGGAGTCCGTATTTGCTTAGGTAAATGTCCCAAAAAGAGAAGACTGACCATAGCGTAATACAGTCTGTATTGTTTTATTTAGAAAAAAGGTAATACACTTACATCTGTATGATGAATAACGCATATGTTTAAAAGCAATGCTGGCCGGCAACAAACAGCGCCCGTCCTCCTAGTGAATCCGCATAGTGACGTCAGTACGTACCCTCCTCCAGACGCGTTTCGTCATACGCGACGTCAATGGGGAACGGGCAACGTAATGACTCACCACCTTGTATAGAAAGCCAAGCCTCGTTCTGTGTCACGAGCACACGGCTTAAAAAGCACCATATTGCATATGGGAAAATTATAGCTTACTTGCACAGACGGAGATTATCACATATAGACTGCTTTGCAAAAATGGGAAAAAATATAAAAATATATAAAAAACATTTATAATAAATTAAAAATGAGAGAAACATGTTTATTAAAACTCCCATCTGTGTAGTGATAAATAAACCCTAAATTCCTAAACCAGAAAGAAGTCAGATGATGGACCATCCATAATCAACTACCTTCAGGCTATTATAATAGAGACCCCATACCCCAAATAAAGTGACATAATAATTATGTCAAATACATTTGTTTCGTGACCAAAAATAATAATAATGATGTGTATTAATAATAAGTGTTCATCTCCAAATTTTAATTTGGAGAATGCAAACTTATAATGTAAATGTCAATATATTTAAATAAATCAAAATTTACATAAATCAAAATTGTGAATGAGGTAAATAACCATAGTGGATAATAAATAGTGTAGCTAATTAGTGTGAATTAATTTTTTGTAATGAATTTATTCAAATAAACTAAATTACTAGTTAAATTCATAATTTGCCAAATTAATAATAATAAAATTATGATAGAAAAATCATTTCATTAATTATATTGGTGAAATAAAAATATAAAGTGAAAATATTGTGTGAATTTATTTATATAATCAATTAACAATTCTATTTATACCCATACATTTTATAATAAAATAGAAATAAAAAAAGGGAAATAAAAAAAAGGGGGGGAAACCCTTATTATACCATATACTGGTGTCTCAGAACGAGTTTACATTCAGGCTTATTATGAGTTATCAATAAAAGCATTCACATCAGTGTCGATGTTCAACCCATATGGTACATAGGTTTTGAGCCTATGAATCCAAGCCATTTTAAGTTTAGATATTTCCCTCACTAACGAGCTACCCCTCCAGTGGGGACTAAACTTGTCTATACCAAGAAAAATTGTCTTAGAAGAGTCCTTGTTATGTGCAATTAAATAATGCTTAGATACAGAGTGTTTTTTAAAGCCCATCTTAATATTGGTGATGTGTTCGTTGAGACGAACCTGAAGAGGGAGTTTAGTCTAGACTACATATTGCAGGCCACAGGGGCACTGCAACATATAAACCACCCCCACTGTAGCAATGGTTTTATCACATATTGTCTCTGTGTGCTAGTGGAGGTAAAGGTTGTGGTCCGTCTATGAGGTCATGCACTCAAAGAGCATACCCTGCATCTTTTGCACTGGTAAAACCCTGTTAAAGTGGTTGTAAACCCTTTTTTGGGACTTCTACCTATAGGTAAACCTAGAATACAGCTTACCTATAGGTAGTGGAAATATCTCCTAAATGTGCGTAGTTTAGGAGATATTTCACTTGTATGCCGATAAAGTGAACGGCGCATGCGCGGGGAAGAAACGAAACTCCGTGTCGTTTCTTCCCTAGCGTGTGCCGTTACTGTGCGCATCCACGGCCCGGAAGGAAGAGGGGCTTGAAGATGGACGCTGCCTTCACAGGGACATCACTGGATTCTTTTGCAGGTAAGTGTCACATAATGGGCTAGTATGCGATGCATACTAGCCCATTATGCTTTTAATTTGCAGGCTATACAGGGAGCAAAAGAGGAAGTAAAACTCACCAGGGTTTACTTCCTCTTTAACTAGGTAAAAAAACTTAATTTTTCAATGGGTTGTCTAAAAATGTTTGGGGCTACGCGATTTCTCAAAGAAGGTGCCCCCTTAAACACAACACGAGGTTTATCAGGCAATACCGTATTCAGGACCCCATCATTGTTGACAATATGCCAATGCCTATAAACTAATTGTTTAATACTTTTATGTTGTAGAGAGTAAGTAGTCACAAAGGGGACTCCAGAGGAAAAGGCCCCATTTGCGCGTGACTCTCTCTCTACAAGTAGTTCATCTCTACTCATATCATTAATTGTTTCCAATGTCTCGAGAAGGGACTCCCTCGAATATCCCTTTTCCAGAAATCTATTGGTTAAAACTTCAGCCTGCACCAAAAACTCACTTTGGTCAGAGCAGTTCCTTTTAAGTCTCATATACTGGCTCTTTGGGACTGATTTTAACCAAGGACGGTAGTGAAAACTGTCTATAGGAATAAATGAATTTCTATCCATACTTTTAAAAAATGTAGATGTTACCAACCTGTCTCCCCCAATCGAAATTTTGAGGTCCAGAAAATTTCAATTTGGCTCATCTCACAATTCAAATGTATGCCTCTTTGGTTAACGTTAAGGGAAGACATGAACTCCTGCAAATCTTGGTGCTCGCCATCCCATAGGAGGAGGATGTCATCTATGTACCTTGCCCACAGAACTAACTGTGGTATATCGTGGGCATAGATGACATCCTCCTCCCATTTGGCCATAAAAAGGTTCACCAGGCTATGGGCGTATTTTGCCCCCATAGCCACTCCCATATCTTGTCTAAAAAATTATCAAACCAAAAATATATATGGGAGGCGGCGTACTCCAATAGATCCATTAAGAACAACACCTGACTTGGATAGAGATTCTAGAATCTCTATCCAAAAAGCTTTTGACAGCCTCCAGACCTAAACTGTGTGGAATTATGTTATATAAGGATGTAACATCCGCAGTAACCATCCACATTCCAGGTTTCAATTGGACTTCAAAAAGCAACTTGATAACATGCTTTGAATCTTTAACATAAAAGGGCATTCTCCGGACTAGGGGTTGTAAATAAAAATCAATGTATCTGCCTATCCGGGATGTTATTGAATCTATGCCACTAACAATAGGGAATCCGGGAGGCAGACAGGATTTTTATGAATTTTTGGCAAGTAGAAGATGGCAGGGGTGCGTGGAGCTCTGGGTAATAAATATAGGCACTCCTTTTTTTTTTTTTTTTTTTTTTTTTTAAGATGGCTGGCTAGCTGGCAACCCCTAGCCACAATTACCTCCATATCTTTTTGGTATTTAACCTTAGGGTCAGAAGGGAGTGGGGTATAGGTATCCCGATCACCTATGATTTTATACATTTTGGTCATATAATCTCCTCTGTCAAGAACGACAATCCCCCCTGTCTGCCGGTCTAATGACCATATCTTTATTTTACATAAGGAGTCTAAACCTTCTTGCAAGGTCTTGTTCAGTCTTGCCTTCTTGACTTTCAGGAGATCCCTAAGCATGACATCTCTAAAAACTCGCAGTGAAGGTGCCAATGCCCCAGGGGGGTTAAACAAAGTAGCATTGGATAACCCGGAATGTACAAATTCCACGTCCACCAATGCATTAATTCCAATGGGGTTGTTAGTCATATAATGTTTGCTATTCAGTTTCCTGACAAATTTGTGGACGTCCATGTTTATCAGGACTCTTGGGCGGGACAAATTTTAAGACCTTTATCTAGGATTGCTTTTTCTGAATCAGTTAAAACTTTGGAACTGAGATTAAATATTTCTCTACCTCTCTATATTTTTGGTCTTTTTTGCTGCTCGTACCCGCCTCCCCCTCTGACTCCTCTCCTCTTTCGCCCTGCCTTTTGATGCTTTGGCGGAGTTTGGAAAAACCCCAACTGGCCTGCCCATTTGGGGCCAAAAACCCTCGAGGGGGTGGCTTACCATTGGGGGCCAGATAGGAAGAGGTAGGGTTGGCCCTTCCCTTAGGGTGATAATACGGAGAATTATCAAAAAAGAACTCGCCCTCAGGGCCATCCCTATCTGCAAGTGGAAAAAAACTGATGTGGGGATATTGGACTCCCATTCAGGTTCAACCCCTGAATATCCCAAGGGGTGACTGTTGACCAAACTCTCCACTGGGTCTTTGTCTCCACACATCTTGATGGTCCACATTATACCCTGGACCCCGTTGGTTATAATGATAGCCCCATCCTCTACCTATAAATGGGGGACCTCTACTATTTGATGTTGGGCCCAGATGATATGGTCTTTGATCATTGACAGGGATCTGTATAGGTCTAGGGGGACCAGAGGGTTGCAGTTGTCCCTGAGAGGAAGAGCCCCCCCCCCGGTAACCCCATTGCCTCTATGAGGAGTTTGATCGGGTAATTATTCCCTCCATTTCTTTGTGGCTTATTATTGGGTACAGCAGGGTTAAATACAGGAGGACGTGCAGATTGTTGACCTCCACCCTTAACACCTCCTCCCCCTGATGTGCAAATTTCCATATTATTGTTGTTCTGCTTAGCTTGCTCCTCCCAGGAGTTTTCTCCTTCTCTAGAATTTTTAAAAGATTCTGAGATTTCTCCCAATACTCATTACTATCTTTATTAGGGTTGAGTTTTTCTTTAATAATTTTAATCTCCTCATCGAGTTTGGCCAGTTTTATTGATTTCCTTTCGACCAAAAATCCGTTACAAGTTTTGATGAGTCGCCTAATCTGACGGAACACCTGCCCTCAGTTATTGATTAGTTGGTCTATCTGTATAGGGGTATCATAAATGATAAATGTCCAGTGTAGGAAAGCCCTTTCTTGCAGCTATATTTCTGTGAATGTTTACCTGACATTGAATATATGTTTTTTTTTCTCTGACAGATCTACCAAAAGCAGTCCTCAAAAACTGTCTGAATGGGCAGCAATAAACTGTCCTGTTGTCACTTCAGTGCGCTGACTGTACTACGTCTATCTTATTTAATTGCTCTTAGTAGTGAGATGCATGGAAAAATCACTGTGATGTGACAATCTGCTATGGTCATACAATGCTGCCGATTTGTTGAAGTACTCGGACACTAATTAATAGGACTGGACTTGAAAGCTTTTCAGTTTATCATGGATCAAGCCATGATGGATAACCCTGTTACCTTGGTGATCAAAGCTCCCAATCAGAAATATGATGACCAAACCATTAACTGCTTCCTAGACTGGACAGTGGAAAAACTAAAGACACATCTCTCAAAGGTTTATCCCAGCAAACCGGTGAGTAGTAAACAGAGTGATATCAAAGTTATTAGTAAGGAACATTAATCACGTACACACGATCAGAATTTCCATCAGAAAAAACTTGGATGGTTTTTCCGACGGGATTCCGCTCAAGCTTGCCTTGTATACACACAGTCACACAAAAGTTCTTTGAACTTTCGAGCGTCAAGAACGCAGTGACGTACAACACTACGACGAGCCAAGAAAATTAAGTTCAATTCTTCCGAGCATGCGTGATTTTTGCGCGTCCGAATTGCATACAGACGAACGCATTTTCAGATAGGAACTTTTCCCGACTGAAAAATAGAGAACATGTTCTTAATCTTTTGCTGGCTGGAATTCCGCCAGCAAAAGACCGATGGAGCATACACATGGTCGCATTGTCCGACAAAAAGCTCTCATCGGAGTTTTGCTGGCGGCATTTCCGATCATGTGTATGCGGCATAAGGCTGATTGCACAGGTACTGGTACTGTGATGTGCAATCAGTCCTTCGGGAAGGGTCATGGGGAAACTTTGCAGCCTCTAGGCACATCTAGACTGTTTGTAGTGAATGGTAAAGTGCATATTTTGGCTGGGTACAGATGGTAAATGTGGTAACAATGAAGAAATGTACTAAGAAGAATTAAAGCCACAGTTTGATTTTTACCCCTTACCATCAGCTCTTTAGTGGGCTTTTATGATGAGAAGAGGAGCGGCTTCCCCACCATCCCCATGGTGTGATTTGCTCCCACATCAGTCACATGATTAGGAGCCTCCCCCACTGGTTCCCGATCAGAAGCTGTGACCGAGAGCTCTCAGCACACGACCTCCTTGGATGCATTTTTGTGACAGCTGGGTGTTAAAGCCTTCCTTTCCTGCTACTGCATATACAGTATGTGTTACATAGTCAGAAAGTGGTTAAAAGCCCAGTCCACTTTTTTTATTTTTTAGCAGATGCTGGATAAAACTCTGGGTACCCCTTATAGCTCTCAGAAATTTAATGGAGATCTCCACACGTGATTCCAAGAGTCTGTACATCTGCTTTGGCCAATACTAGAGGTTCCCTCTTAATGCTGTTTTAATTATTTATATTGTAAAGAATGCAACAGGAAGTTCTGGAACAAGCAAAACTCCCACCTGGACAGGCACAGATTTGTATGATGCATCTAGAGGACCTTCTTATGTTTCATGTGAATGTCTCTCTCAGGTGAAGAATAATTTTATATAAGTACCAATTAGTTGACGTCTCGACAATTTTTAAACCCCACAAAACGGGACAACACTTATTACTCTAAAACTCATGATTCATATTCCAGAATAGACAATATTTTCATAGATCATCACCATCTCCCTTGGGTAAAGTCAGCCAATATTTGGACCAGTACCGTCTCGGACCACGCTCTGAAATTTCCTGGCCAGCCTAATCAAAACTTAGTTGGAAATTGAATGATTCTCTTTTCTCTGAAACGTCGGACTTTACAGATCTGCTTTAGTCTGCTATTAGTCTGCTATTTTGTAGAGACCAAATCTGAAATGCCTGAATCGACCCTGTGGGAAGCCCATATATGAGGGGGAAGTGGATAGAACTGGGTGCGAGGAAGAAAAAAGAACAACATAAAGAAGTGACAGACCTACTGCGACAGGTGGCTGATTTGGATAGGAAACATAAACTTGCACCTTACACGGAAATGTGAGGAGTTAACTATTGCTTGAAACTGACTTTAAAAGGCGCTCTCCCAATTGGTATCACAAAGATGGTACGAATGGGGAGACAAGCCAGGCAAAATGCTGGCTCGATCTTTACAAGACAAAAAGACAGCAACTTATGTTAACCTATCTTTCGCTCTGGGGAATTTGTTCACAGTGCTACTGATATTGCATGGATCTTTTGTGATTTTTATGCAAATTTGTTACAATGTGAGAGGTAAATTAAACCAAGAACCAATAGAGGAAAGACAGATTTTTTTTAACTATATACAACAAGCAAAGTTACCTACATTTCCTCGTGAGTCCTTTCAAAAGTGATGGCACTTTAAAGTCAACACTGACGAGTAAATCTCCGGGCCCAGATGGGTACACAATCTCCTACTATAAGAAATTTAGGAAGATCCTAGTCCCACATTTTACTTCCTATGCCAATTCCATTGCGGGATTGGAGGGATTTAGATCAGAGTCTCTTATTGCACACACATCTGTAATCCCAAAACCAGGTAAAGATTTGTCTGACTACGGAAATTTCCACCCAATATCAATACTTAATGTAGATATAAAACTATATGCAAAAGTGTTAGATACTAGATTACTCCCTCTGTTCCCGCACTGAATAGGATTGGAACAGACAGGCTTTATCCTCAGTCGAGAAGCCAGGGATAATTCTTTACGATCTCTGTCTATAATCTCTTATGTTGGGAATAGTTCCCAGCCCACCCTCTTACTTTCAACTGATGCGTTTGATAGGGTGGATTGGGAATATTTGATGTTGACGTTGAAATCCTTGTGTATAGGACCATCGAATTACATCTTTATACGTGCAGCCAATTGCACGAATAAGGGTTAATGGTATATTAAGTGATGCATTTACTCTTAAAAATTGTACACGACTGGGTTGCCCACTCTCGCCCGTTTTTTATTTTTTAGCTATTTAGAACCCTTCCTTTCAACTGTAATGCCCTGTACTAGGGTTGTCCCGATACCACTTTTTTAGGACCGAGTACAAGTACCGATACTTTTTATCAAGTACTCGCCGATACCGATTACCGATACTTTTTTTTTAATGTCACGTGACAGTGGTTTTTTTTCATTTTTTTTTTTTTTTTTAACAGTGCTTGCTTTTTTTGTGTGGGGGGGGGGAGGAGGGGGTGAACGTTGTATGTGTGTGTTATTTTTTTTTTTTTTTACAATTTTTATTTTTTACAATAATATTTCTTTTATTCTTTATTGTTTTTTTTTTTTTTTTTTAATCAGCCCTTTTGGGGGGCTTTGGTGAGATATCAGGGGTCTTAACAGACCTCTGATATCTCCCCCTTGAGACAGAGAAAGAGACAGAGGATAGAGATTCCCCAGTCCCTTTCTCTGCAGCGTCAGCTGCACTGACAATGAAAGGAGAGAAGACAGCGTCTTCTCTCCATTCATAAACTGACACATTGTAATCACAGGAGATTACAATGTTTCAGTTATGTGAATGGACAGAGTCAGCTGACTCTGTCTATTCACAAGGGAAGGAGGGGGAGGACGGAGGAACGGAGGGGGAGAACGGAGGGGACAGATAAGAGCAGAACGGAGGGGACAGATAAGAGCAGGACGGAGGGGACAGATAAGAGCAGGACGGAGGGGACAGATAAGAGCAGGACGGAGGGGACAGATAAGAGCAGGACGGAGGGGACAGATAAGAGCAGGACGGAGGGGACAGATAAGAGGGACAGAGGAAAGGAGGGGGCATGGAGGAGGATGCAGTGACAGTCAGCTGTGAGCGATCACCGCTGTCTGTCACTAAAGCAGCTGAAAGCCGGCGGGGGGAGAATCTTGTAACTCCCCCACGCGCCGATCACAGCTGACAGTCAAGGTATCGGCAGAAGCATCGGGAGCATTTGCCCGAGTACAAGTACTTGGGCAAATGCTCGGTATCGGTGCCGATACCGATACTAGTATCGGTATCGGGACAACCCTACCCTGTACACACGGTCAGATTTTCCTATGGAAAATGTTTGATGGGAGCTTTTTGTCAGAAATTCCGACCGTGTGTAGGCTCCATCGGACATTTTCCATCGGAGTTTCCGACACACAAAATTTGTGATCTGGATCTCAAATTTTCCGACAACAAAATCCGTTGTCGGAAATTCCGATGGTGTGTACACAATTCAGATGCACAAAGTTCCACGCATGCTCGGAATCAAGCAGAAGAGCTGCACTGGCTATTGAGCTTGATTTTTCTCGGCTCATCGTACGCGTTGTACGTCACCACGTTCTTGGCGATCGGAATTTCCGACAAGATTTGTGTGTATGCAAGACAAGTTTGAGCCAACATCCGTTGGAAAAAAAACATGGATTTTGTTGTCAGAATGTGCGATCGTGTGTACAGGGCATTAGAGTGAACCCTAACATACATGGTGTATAAGTGAAGGGAAAGGAACACAAGTTAGCTGCTTATGCAGACTGTTTTATGTTATGTCCAACGACCAAGGATTACATTGCCAAACTTATTAGGGTTAATGCAGGAATTTCAAAATATATTTAATTTTAAGATTAATATGACTAAATCTGAAATATTAAATATATCAATACATAGACAGGAAGCAGAATTTTTAAAAACATTATTCCCTTTTACTTGGCAATCATCTGCTTTAAAATATCTAGGTATCTATCTTCCATCTAGTCTTACTAGCTTATTTCAATATAACTTAATATATTATAATCTTAATTTGCTTTAAAAAAAAATGAAAAATGGTCTTTCCTTTTGCCATTCTTGGCTAGGTAAGATTAATATTATAAAAACGAATGTCCTTCCCCGAGTTTTACATGTCTTCCAAATGTTACCTTTTGGTGTCCCTATAGGATCTTTCTTGACATTACAGTCTATTATAACACACTGTGTTTAGAAGGGAAAGTGTACTAGAATATCTCAAGATATTTTATATTGTCCTAAAAAACTGTGGGGCGGGGGTGGCTTTATCAAATTTTAAATCATATTATCAAGCAATAGCACTAACTCGAATGGCAGATTGGAAGTATGCTAGAAAGACTAGACTTTGGGTGGTAATTGAAATGGGATTGGCCAATACTGATGTATCAGAAGTGCCATGGATACCACGACAATTGAGAGGGCTAGCATGCACAACAACCCCTTTGACTAGATCAACCCTGGTAACATGGGACTCCCTACATATTGGACATTGTTGGAAATATAATTCCCCACCAATGCCCTTGTTTTATGCGGGGAGTCCTAGATGAGGACTTTGAAACGTGGTTCCCAGAGCCAACACTGCAATTATATCAAGTACGAAAAGATTCAAAAATAAAATCATTAAAGTCCTTATGTGGAGTAGATCAGCCAACATTTATGGATCAGTGTAGATATGTACAGCTGTCTCAAGTTATACGGAGTCTCCCGCAACACATCTGTTCATTAAAAGAACTGAACCCTATTGAAATAATAATGCAAAATAAAGACCCACCACAACATTGTATTTCTCTTTTCTTTTTCATACATCATGGGACACAGAGTTGGGTTAATATTCATTACCTGCTGGGTTATACTTCATCTCCAGGTGAATGGACACTGGTAGACCAAAAGTCTTTAGACAGGAAGTGATCCCCTATATAACCCCTCCCATACCGGAAGTACTTCAGTTTTTTACCAGTGTCTGCAAGGTGGATGGCACGGTTGTTTGAGCTCTCTGAGCTCCAGGTCTCTAGTCCCACAAACAGTTCTTAAATGAACCAAGGGATTGACCGATCGGATCCATTTGACACAGGATTTATATGCTTAGATAAATGGTACCCGAGCCTCGCAAAGAAGACTCAAGATCCTGCAAGGTTTTGCCTGTAATGTGGCCAGCGGGTGCTGGACCCTGAAAAGTAGAATCCTGGAAACTACAGCGCTAAGGCATTCCTGCAGGGTGCTGTACAGGTCCAAGGGAGTGGACACGAAAAGATTACCGAGTCCTTGAAGGTCCCCAAGTGACTGGAAGCCACCGTGAAGGGTGAAGATTGGGCTCTTAGTTTCTAAGCTGCCCTGCGCCTGGACGGGTAAGTGAAACCCCTGCATTATTATTGTGGGATTTCCCAGTGCATCAGTGCATTGTAACAGTCAAGCTAGCTGGAGGCTGGACACCTGCATGCGGTGACCATATGGAGGGGGGGTTTGGGATAGCTGTGGGTGTTTGCAAAGTGTGTCTGTCTGCTTGTGTCTGGCTGTTTTTTACCTGTGGGATGGCGCACGGTGCGCCATTTCGCCTTGGTTCACCAGGGTGAACGTGCGTTTGTTCTGTTGGGTGGCCAAGGCGCACTGCGGCTTCACTGCAGTGCGCCGTAGCCTTTATCTGGGCACTCGAAGATTTGCTTCATACGCAAATATGGCCACGCCCGTTCGCCGGGACCGTGCATGCGCACACGCATAACTTTTTGGCGCACAGCCAGCTTATTTAAGCTGTGTATGCCAAGCATGCTGTGCTTCTCGAAGGCAGCTGTGGGACACAGAGCAGGCACTGAACCAGGCACTTGCAGCGGTTCATTTCTCCTTACCCGGGTCACATGAGTCACCAGGTGTTGGTTTTCCCTTTTATATCCCATGGATGAAAAAATCGTTAAGAAGTGGAGCATGCCAGCCGTAGATGCAGCAGTCTCCACCTTAAACAAGAATTTGGCTTGTCCGGTAGATAACGCACGGGGCTTGAAAGACCCTGTTGACAAGAAATTGGAGTCATTATTAAAGGCTTCCTTTTCTTTGGCCAGTTCAGCTGTTCAGCCAGCTGTTTCAGCAATTGGTATCTGCCAGTCCGTAAAGGATCAGATCAGACGGCCGGACAGGCCTAACCAGGAGGATGGTCTGCCTGAAAATAAGGAAGATGCTCCTCGAGCATTGTGTTTTGTTTTTGACGCCTTTTAAAGGTTTCAATAAAAGCAGGTTTCTCATTTGGCTCTCTTGTCTGTACATATGCGCAGACTTTTGTGGCTTAAGAACTGATCAGCCGAGCTTCCTTGTAAGAAGTTATTGGCAGGTTTTTCCTTTAATGGGGAATGTGTTTTTTTTGGTGATCATTTGGTCAAATTTATCCAAAAGATTTCCGGAGGGAAAAGTTCTCTACTTCCTGTGAAGAAAAGCACCAGGCGTTCCTCGTTTAAAACCTCAGGGACTGCTTCCTCAAATGTCTCAGCGCCAAGGCAGTTCTGCCGCCAACAGGGTGCTAGGGCCAGGGGCAAGCCGCAAGGCCAGGGCCAGAAAAAGCCCTGGGTCCAAAATTCTTCTAAACCCAGCACCAAGCCCTCCTTTTTGAGGGTACGCCCCCACTTCATCGGGTGGGGGGAAGGCTGCTGCACTTTGATATTTGGCGAACAATAGTTCAGGATGAGTGGGTCACCTCAACTATATCCCCCCGGTTACAAGCTGGAGTTGCGAGGGGTTCCCCCTCAGAAGTTTTTAAGATCCAGCGTTCCCTCGGATCCTCCAAAAAGAGACTTATTGCTTCAGGCACTACATCATTTAGTGCATCAAAGAGTGATTATAGAGGTTTCTGTACCCGTTACGGGCGCAGGGCTTTACTGGAACCTATTTACGGTTCAAAAACCAAACGTGGACACAAGGCCCATTTTGGACCTAAGATCCCTGAACCAGTATGTACTGATCCAGTCCTTTCAGATGGAGTCTCTGCTCCACAGTGTGGTATTTGGAAAGCTTAGGCTGGATCATAAATTCCCGAAAAGTCAACCTTGAGACAAGCTCAAAGTCTAAAGTATTTAGGTCTGATCCTAGATGCATGGTCCAAGCAAGAGTATTCTTGCCACCCGCAAAGATCTGTGCCCTGAAGGATCAGGTGCGTCAGATAAGGGGCACCAGACAACCCTCAATTTGTCTCTGTATGAGTCTTCTAGAGAGGATGGTATCCTCCTTCGAGGCGGTGCCCTATGCCCAGTTCCATTCCAGGCCTCTACAACAAGACATCTTGTTGGCTTGGAACAGGAGAGGACAAGCCCTGGATTAACCAATGTTCTTATCTCATTGGGCCTGCTTAGGCCTAAACTGTGGTTGCAGGATCAGAACCTGCGATTGTTTCAGCTGCCAACAAATCTGCCTGGAGGATGGGTCCCTACACCCAGGAGTATTCCAGGAAATTTGCCAACGTTGGGGGTGACCAGAGGTCGACTTACTGGCAATCAAGCTTCAACAACAAGCTACAGCAGTTTGTGTCCCGAACAAGAGATCCTCTGGCAATCAGAGCAGATGCTCTGGTAGTTGCAGGGAGCCAGTACTCCCTGGTTTATGCTTTCCCTCCGATCCCTCTCCTTCAACATTTGTTGCGAAGGATTCGGAAGTTCTAGTAATTCTGGTGGCACCAGCCTGGCCTAGAAGGCCCTGGTTCCTGAGCATTGTGAGACTAACAATAGACGGGCCATGGACGCTTCCACGACGCCCCGATCTACTGTCTCAAGGTCCTATATTCCACCCCAATTTATAGTCTCTAAATTTGATGGCATGGCTATTTGAAGCCAGGGTGTCAATGGACCATGGCATCTCAGGACCAGTGGTGTCTACCCTAGTGAATGCTAGAAAAGCTGTGATTAGGAAGATCTATCATAAGGTCTGGAAGACTTATATTGCTTGGTGTGAAGCCAGATGGCATCCTCGTAAATATGTGATTGGGAGAATTCTCTCTTTTCTACAGTCAGCTGTGGAAATCAAATTGGCTTTGAGTACAATCGAAGGTCAAGTTTCAGTATTCTTCCAATGGCCTTTAGCCTCCCATTCACTGATCCAAACCTTTATGCAGGGGGCAACTTGCTTGCTTCCCCCCCATTAGGTCACCTACCCTGTTTTCCCGAAAATAAGACCTAGCGTGATTGTCGGTGAAGGCTGCAAAATAAGCCCTACCCCCCAAATAAGCCCTAGTTAAAGTCCTTGTAGGTCTTATTTTCAGGGTAGGGCTTATTTTCGGGGTAACAGGGTAGGGCTTATATTGCAGCCATCACTGACAATCACGCTAGGTCTTATTTTCGGGGAAACAGGGTATGTGTCCTTGGGACTTGAATTTGGTGCTGTCTCTGTGTTACAGAAACAACCATTTGAACCTATTGAGGAAATTCCATTAGACTTGCTGTCACGCAAGCTAGCCTTCCTGATGGCCATCACCTTGGCTAGAAGGGTGTTGGAGTTGGCGGCCCTTTCGTGCAGGGAACCATACTTGATCTTTCACCGTGACAGGGTCGTGTTACGACCTGTTCCATCCTTTTTGCCAAAAGTGGTGTTGGTCTTTCATTTAAATCAGAACATTATTTTGCCACCTTTTTTCTCTCAGCCTCGTTCTACGTAAAAGAGACAACTGCATTCTTTGGACATTGTCTGAGCTGTCAAGGTTTATTTGTCTAGATCTGCGGAGATCCGAGGATCAGACTCCTTTTATTGTTTTACCAAAGGGACCCAAGAAGGGGCAGGCAGCTTCCAAAGCTTCCATTGCCAATTGGGTCCGTCAATTGGTCATTCAGGTCTGAAACGTAAAGCTCCTCCCTTTAGGGTGAGAGCTCATTCTACCAGGAGTGTAAGAACCTCCTGGGCTTTTTTTACCATCGGGTATCTGTGGCTCAGATTTGTAAGGCTGCTACCCGGTTTTCAGTGCGTACGTTCACAAAATTTTATCAAGTGGATGTTCGAGCAGCCGAGGATTCGGCTTTTGGCCGCAGTGTACTGCGGGCTGCCGTATAAGGTCTGATGGCTATTGTTTGCCAGGGTGTCTCCCTCCCCTCAAGGCTATTGCTCTGGGACGTCCCAGCAGGTAATGAATATTAGCCTAACTCTGTGTCCCGTGATGTATGAAAAAGAAAATAGGATTTTTCCTCACACTTACCTGTAAAATCCTTTTCTTTGAGTACATCATGGGACGCAGAGATCCCTTCCCTCTTTTTGAGGATTTGGTGCTTGCTACAAAACTGAAGTACTTCCTGCATGGCAGGGGTTATATAGGGGATCACTTCCTGTCTAAAGACCTTTGGTCTACCAGTGTCCATTCACCTGGAGATGAAGTATAACCCAGCAGGTAATGAATATTAGCCTAATTCTGTGTCCCATGATGTACTCAAAGAAAAGGATTTTACAGATATGCATGATGAAAAAAATCCAATTTTTTTAATAGAGCTCTGTCTTTGCAAAAGTCTGGGTACCCGGATTATATAGGCCGTTGGGAAAAAGATTTACAAATTATACTTGCAGATAAACAAAAAGATAAAATTATACAATTTTATCACATACCCGTTACTTCGAGTAGAATGACGGAGGTACATTTTTAAACTTCTTACTCAATGGCATTATACATCAGTTAAATTACATGCAGTGTTCAGTTCAACTTTGCTCCTGTGCTGGAGGGAATATGGAGACCGTTCCACACATGGGTATATATGGTGGTTTCGCCCTAAGATCCGCTCATTTTGGGAGGAAATGGCGAAGGTGATCTCTTTATATTAGGCAAACAATTAGACCTGAGCCACTGACTTTTTTTTGTTTAATTGCACAGATGACATAATAGATCAATATAGGATGTCCATGATGCCATACTTGTTAACTGCCTGTAAATCTTTGATCCCACTATGCTGGGGAAAATGCGTAACGCCTACTATCTCACAGTGCACAGTGATTACGAAGGGTTGATGAACTTCGTTTAATGGAAGAAATAACTTGTAGAAATAAAAGGCTAGCCAGGAAATATCTTGAGACGTGGACAAAATGGTTTGAATTTAAGGAGTTATATTATGAAATAATTTCAGACTTCTAAAGTAAAATAGTAAGTCACAATGTGATCTACTGATTATTACTAATTCCTTTTTAATGTTTTTGCACACCCACCCCCCCCCCCCCCGACAGCTTTATTGTGATGTATTTGTCGTAGGTTCTTCCTTATTTTCCCCATTTTGTTTTGTTTTTCTGTCTTTTCCTATGCTGTTTTTTCCTCGAGAAAAAGAAGCATAGAGTAAGGAAAAAAGGAAAAAATAAAAATAGGCATGGATTCAGAAATTATGGCAAGGAGACCCTTAATATAATATTTTAAAGGACATGGCATAACCTAAAATGATAACGTTTAAGGGCAGACACCATGTGCTTACGATTACCTGTTTTAGTCTTCAGATCAATCAGTTCAGATGCCTATGTGTAGCCTTTGAATCCTAGACTCAGGCTGTATATAAACTTTTACATTTGCCCAAGTCACTATTTAAAAGTAAACCTGTACCGCATTTTAAACCTTCACAAGATGCTCACTGTTACCTTTGTTAGAGAGTCCTTCCCTGTCCTTTCTGATTTGCGCTGCTGTGTAGTAATTTTGCAGTGTATGACTATTGATTCCACCCTCCTAAACAGCATGGATAGAGGAATTTTCCCTTGCTAACTGCTCAAATGGTGACTGCATCTGATTGGATGCACCTGCTGTTTGGCTGACAACTTTCCGCCTGGCTCTCTAAGATCCAGGACAATTGTGCAGGAAGGTGCCAACTGGATACATAAGAGTAACAACAAAAAAAAGACCAAGTGACCCATTGAGTCTGCCCACTTTTCTGGTCCAACGATTTTGCCTCCGATGAGACTGACTTAGTTGGCAGTGAGGGTGATAGCTGAACTCTAAGCTTGGTGCAAGTTCTGAGGTAATCATTTGATTGCCAAAGTATGGCAGTTCACTTCTGCCATGTGGCACTCCCAAACTGATCACTGGGAGTGTCAATTTTGTAGCGTGAAAGGATAAAAGCACTAAGCCATAGGTATCAGCCAGATTATAATTTAACAGTGGTTTTAACCTTTTCCCCCTACCCTATCCAATATGGAACACTTTAGGCTTTAGATAGACTTTAACTGGTCATCTTAAAGTGGAACTATACTTGCCTTTAGTCCATATGGCATCTTGGAGCTACCTGCCGGCCACCTGAAGATGTCAGCTTCTGGGTCCCAATCGCTGACCACTTTTATTGACTCAGCCGAGATGATGTCACTCTCCGTGCATTGCCAAATTTGTACAATGAGCTGTCTGTGCGCAACTCACTGTACAGGGGCAGACCATCAGGTAAGTAACTTTAATGCAGAAGAGACCAATAATGTCTGGTGGGGGGGATAAGAAACCCCACCTGCTGTCAGGGGAAGGGGCGAGGGGGGTGAGAGGGGCAGGTACTGGAGCATGTTACACCCTAAATACGGGTGCAACATGTTCCAAAGGTTTACTTTTCCCTAATGAAAACACTGTGAAATGCATCTTTTGTCCTTAGAAATTAAACATGATGCTGTTCTGTCACATACCTTTTTAATACAAAATGCAGATGTTCCCCAAGTAAAACTGTTTGGTATTGTGTCAATTTTAGCAAGTCAAGGAAAATGTTGTTCGTTGTATTTTCTGTAACATCACAGAACACTGGGCAGTTCATATTCGTGACTATTTGGCTTATGCTGGCACCTTCAGGGGAATGAACACTGTCCAAAAAAAGACAGGAGTTCTCAGTTTATTCATAGCCTCTTCTAACTCAGCTAAGCCTCAGCTTTTAGCAAAGGTGATGGATGAGCCTAAAGATATCTCTCTGAAGATCTTTTTTCGTGGACTTAGTCCCTTCTACAAAAAAGGTGTCCACTGCCCCCACCTATAACTGCCCATTGCCGTCTCTTACTTCTAGCCTATTCTGAATGCCCCTTCTGGGAATCCTGCCATCTAGCGGCTTCTGAAAGATTTCCAAGAGCGCCACACTTCTTGTTGGTTCATTGGAAGACTCCATAAAACCGCTTTCCTCAATGGGCACCATGTCTATCTGTCACGGTCCTTACCGTGCCATGCAGATGGCCAGGCGTGGTCACGCCCCAAGTGGCTCAAGGAGGTATTGAACCCATGACTTTCTGTTTACTGCTTCTGTTGCTTTGCCTCTGAGCCACACCTCAGTTCATCATTCAACCTGATTTCCAGCTATGCTTTGATCTGCATGCAGCACTAAGTGCTATACTCTGGATCTTGCTTTGCAATTAGTATCTGTCACTTCTGGTTTAGCTGAGGCAGTTTATCTAATCAGCTGGGTATAAAGCACTGCCTCACTCTGAGGGCTTGTTCAGTTCATTGTCTCTTGTATTGCCAAAGGTTCCTGTGTTCTTGTTTTCAAGTTGCAGTGTTCCAAGACTGACCACGGCTTCTGACCCTGGCTCTGTTCATCATTTTCTCTGACTTCTGGAATCCCTGACTTCAGCTTCACCTCGACAATCCTTTGGTTAATTCCTGTCAAGCCCCGTGCACAGATTCACAGCCCAGGTAGCTTTTTACCTTGTTGGCGTGGGCTGTGTGTATTTGCAAGGGTGAGCACACATCTCTGCACTATGGACTCCAACCAAGGTAAGCCCTTACACTATCCATGTGAGAAGGATCCTGTGGCTCAAAAGTTGGTCAGCGGGACTTTTTTGCAATAAGCAAATCTAGAGGCCTTTTGGGGGGGAACACTTGTTCCGGACCATTTTTGAATGCCTTCTTCCAAAAGGTAACTGTGGGGAAAATCATGCTAGGAGGAGGTAACAGGTCAAATAACAGCACTGCCTTCAGAATCTAAGAAGAGTTTCTTTTGTACGCAGCAAACCTTTGCAGCCACCTTGGCTCATGAAGTAATCTGGATTTGCAGCATGGTGTCGAGAGGTTGCAAGCCAAGATCTTCATGCCTTCCCTCTTAATGCGCCCAAGGGTATTTTCAAAACCACAACAAAAAGATCCTTTTTTTTTCTTCTTTTTTCTTGCAGCTTTGGAAAGGGTGATCTCCCGGGGGTTATGGCATCCGTATAGGAGGGGGAAAGGTTTCTAAAGATAGAAACATTCAGGACGGAATCTACCCAGTCAGTGATTGCTTGACTTTATCAGGGGATTGATTTACTAGCATCAGTGGATATCAAGGCTGCCTAACTGCACCTGCTTCACCCACGATTTCTGCAATTTTCAGTAGAGGATCATCACTATCAGTTTGTGGCATTACCCTTTGGCCTGTCCATGAACTCTATAATGTTTACAAGGTGCTAGCTCTGTTTCTGGGGATGTTGAGGACCTGGGGCATCCCCATTGTGGGGTACCTGGACAACCTACTTCTCAGGGAGCTCAGAATGACATCAAATGTCCAACAGATAGTACAGGTTCTGGAAAGGTTTTCTTAGGAGCTGAACCCCCTAGAGTACTCGGGCTTAATCCTCAACACGCCACAGACAAATTTACTGCCTCTTTGATCTCAGGTGGAGTTTCTAAAGTCATTGCAAAGTCCCTTAAGACAACTGGGGAAAATGGTAGCTGCCTTTTTATTTGGTCTCATATACCTAGTTCCTTTTCCAGAGCTCCTAAAATCCAATATTCTGTTGGTATGGAACAAATGTTAGGAGTCATTGGACCTGCAAAAGCATTGCAAAGGCCAGGATGGCTTTGCAATGGTGGATATCCATACAGATCCTGAATATCAAAAATGTTTTCCTTCAGATGAATTGTTAGGTTTTTACGACAGATGCTAGCCTGTTGGGGTGCGGAGGTGTTCTGGAGAACCTCTCAGTTTAGGAAATGTGGTCATCTGAGGAATAGAAGTTACCGGTCAACATCCTGGAATTTGGGCAATTTGACTTGTTATCCTACACTGGTCTGCTAACCGTCGCCGTCTTCCCATCAGGGTGCAGTCGGGCAATGCCATATGAACCATCAAGGAGGGACAAAAAGTTACGCTGCTCAGGAAGAAGCAGACCTGACCTTGTCTTGGGTAGAACTTGTTTTATGCTCTATGTTCTAACCCAGGGCTTGACAAATTTGCTTGGAATGTAGGAGCCAGCTAAAAAAGTTAGGAGCCAAGTTTTTTTTTAAACGACCGACCAATATAAAAAATAACTAATCTTAAATTTACACAGAAAGACCGCCCCGCTAGAGGCCCAAATAGCGTCACTAAAACGACGGTAAAGCAGCGCTAAAAATAGCGCCGCTTTACCGCCGACGCCCCCCCGTGGCTCGGAGTGAAAGGGCTCTAAGGGTCCGATCAGGTCCGCCTGTAAAACAGACAGGCGAACCTGATCAGACAGCCCGTGTGAAAGGGGCCAAGCAGGGAGATAACAAATAAATTCATTTTAATTAGGAAATAAATTAACGTTTTTTATATAAATATAAATGAATAAAAATAAAAGCTATTACGAAAAAAAAAAAAAGGGCTATCCCCACATTCACTTCCTTCACTTCTCCACTTTGGGAAGGAGATGGGCAGGCAGTGAAAACAGGCAGGTATTTCGCATTAGCATTGCATTAGCATTGCTGGTTGTAATACCAACGGCTACCACAAGATGGCGCCAGATTCCAGAAGTACTCCAGAAGGACCGAAGAAGGCCGCAAAGCCCCGGCCTCAATTACCGGCCGGCGCGGCCCGCGATCGCACGGGGGGGGGTCGGAGTCCGCACAGAGATGGGATACCCCCAGCTGTGCCGCCCCAGGCGCCAGGTCGCTAGTTCTAGTCGCAAATGCGACCTGGCGCCCGGGGTTTGTCGAGCCCTGTTCTAACCATCTCTCAGCCTTGGGATTATGAACAATATTCTTCCTTTCCATAGCCCATTCCAGCATTCAGTGCTCCTTTCCATAGCCCACCCCAGCCTTTTAGTGCTTTTGTTCAAGTGTGTAAGGCTGCTACCTGGTCCTCTCTTCACATCCTTACTAGGTTCTACAAGGTAGATGTTCACGCCTCTGCAAACACAAGCTTTGGATGAAGTCTTGCAGGTGGCATGGTAGTTCAGGTTTTGGTCTATTTTTGTTTTTGGGTTTTGGGCTTGTTGGCCTTGTTGCTGTGTTGCCCAGTCCTCATGATCAGTGTTTGGGGACCTCCTAAGTAGTCATAAATACGATCTGCCCTGTGATGACTATTAAGAAATTAGGATTTTTAGTTTACCTGTAAAATCCTTTTCTGTGAGTAGATCACAACTCAAAGGGATCCCTTCCATCTTTGCTTTGTTTCTCATTACTTGCTACAAAACTGAGGCTTAGCTGAGTGGGAGGGTTATGCTTGGGTGGGTATTTCCTGTCTTTTTTTTTTTTTTTGGCCACCGTGACCATTCACTTGAAGATGGCAGCATAACCTGTTTAAGAACGATATCATTAGCAGTAATCAGCATGGATTCATGAAGAATCGTTCTTGCCAAACCAATCTATTAACCTTCTATGAGGAGGTGAGTTGCCATCTAGATAAAGGAAGGCCCGTAGATGTGGTGTATCTGGATTTTGCAAAAGCATTTGACACAGTTCCCCATAAACGTTTACTGTACAAAATAAGGTGCGTTGGCATGGACCATAGGGTGAGTACCTGGATTGAAAACTGGCTACAAGGGCGTGTTCAGAGGGTGGTGATAAATGGGGAGTACTCAGAATGGTCAGGGGTGGGTAGTGGGGTTCCCCAGGGTTCTGTGCTGAGACCAATCCTATTTAATTTGTTTATAAACGCTCTGGAGGATGGGATAAACAGTTCAATCTCTGTATTTGCAGACGATACTAAGCTAAGCAGGGCAATAACTTCTCCGCAGGATGTGGAAACCTTGCAAAAAGGGATATGTAAGGTAATACTGACACATAATCACACACATAGGTTGGACTTGATGGACTTGTGTCTTTTTTCAACCTCACCTACTATGTAACTATATGTAACCCATGTAGCCATGAGTATGAACTGCCCTGTGTTCAGTGATGTACTTCAAAATAAGGAAAGCACAACTGATGTGAGCAGTGAGCATTACTTTTGTACTTTAAAATTACTTTATTTTTTCTTAGTTAACCAAGGATCAGCGACTTGTATATTCTGGTAAACTCCTCCTTGATCACCTGCAATTGAAAGATGTTCTCAGGAAAGTAAGTATATTATCAGTATAAGATTATTGCACAATTTAAGTTGCTGTCATGGGATTAACCCCCTGTGTATGGCAGACGGGAAAATTGTGTTGGCAAAAGTGGTTGAGAAAGTTTAATTTTTGGATACTTCAGTAGAGGTGATTAAAAATATTTCAATGCTCATGATTATTGTGCCCTAGGCAATTAATAGGGTGATTACATCATATGTTTCTTATCCGTGGTAGTCTAGGGGGATGTGAAAGCAATTTTACTTACCTGATCCTCTGCTCTGGCAGTGGACTGTCCCTCAGCTTCCTCACGTCTAATGCAGGACTATGGTTGATGACATCAGAAGACCCTAGACCGTCGGAGCACAGGGGGAAGAAGCTGCAGGGACCGAACTAGCAGTGTGGAGTAGACAACGGTAGTGGAGGATTGGTAAGTAAATAAATTAGCAGTTAACCCTTGCAGTGCAGGTGCTGCCCCACTGCAAGGGAGGACTTTTTAGTTTTCTGAAATTGCTTTTAATGTAGCAATTTTCTCACAGGGGTTTTATGCACGCTCTGGCACCATCCACAACAGAATCCAATTTTAATCCCAACAGGCCTCCACTTTTAAGTGTGTCTGAGACCCCTTTTATTGCCTCTGATTCACATTCAGAACTTTCACAGCCTTCTTCTGAAGAGTTTGTATTTCAGCAGGTTCTATATCACTCAGTATTACAGTCTTTTGGTTGACTAAGTGCTTTCTACCCTGCAATTGAAAGATAAGCCTATTGTTCCAGGCAGAGGGTCTTTTTAGAACCGTTGTTACAAAGACTCAATATATTTTGACTACCAATATATTTTATAAAACCTTTTTCTGAGGACTGGCAGCAGCCTATTGAATCATTGCTTCCTTCTGACAATCTTAAGGAGTTTTTTTTTACCTTTTTGAAAGAGAATTCACTTGTAAGTGGTCTAAGCGTAGAAGCTCTAGTCCAGTGTTTCACAACTCCAGTCCTCAAAGTGCCCCAACAAGTCATGTTTTTAGGACTTCACTCAGGTAAAACAGCTGGGGTAATTACTAAGGCAGTGAAACTGATCAAATCACCTGTGCAAAATAATGGCAAGACTGAAAACATGACCTGTTGGGGCACCTTGAGGACTGAAGTTGAGAAACACTGCTCTAGTCATCCACCTTAACAAACATACCACCAAACAGGTTGATGATCTCTTTACCTTTTAGGGATTTCACTGACTAGCAGTTGATTCCCTATTCAATGTCAGTTTGAGTTACCTGGTGTAACTAACTGTGGGGAAGATTTACTAAAACAGGACAACACTCAGAATCTGGTGCATATGGTAGCAATCAGCTTCTAACTTCAGCTTGTTCAATTAAGCGTTACAATAAAACCTGGAAGCTGATTGGTTTCTATAGAGAGTTGCACCAGATTTGGCACGCTCCAGTTTTAGAAAATCTCCCCCTGTGTGTTCTTTAATGGCAGTGGCTCAGATCTGAGAATGCATGTCAGTTGTGAGGAAAAGGGACAGACATTGGAAAGGGGGAAAAAGAGATTAGCAGAGAGATTCTCTGAAAACGGGGGAGAATACTTCCCAGAGAATGCCCCCAAGAAAAAAAATATGGTCATTAGGGAAATTGATGCATAGAAAGTCGGTCCTGTGGATCCTTGGACTCTCTGTACACTATCCAAACAAGCCATTTTTGATGACATTGTTTTTGAACAAATGCCTGGAGCACTGCTCTGTTTTGCATGGGTGTAATGTCTGTTCAAATGCATTGGGAACTGTGGGACTTGCACTCTGAGGATGTGCTAAAGGAGCATTTGAGTTACTTATCCTTTAAGGGTGGGTGTCGCTCTGGCTCTGCCCTTGACACTGTTATCTCTGATGTCTCTAGTGCCTTTGATGTGTGCCTGTCTCATTGCAGGGGATCTTGGGATGGGACAGAGAAACCCTAATTTTCCTCAACTGCTACAGTAAAACCTCATAGATGTTTTCAGTCTACCACCCACTCAAACTGCAGATGTCGAGGCTAGAAGTCATCAGTCTAATTTTCTCAACCCTCCACATAAAATGTAACTCTCCACTTTTGGAGGTTGTTTGCTTGTTCTGTTGATTTCCTTATTGGTTATCTCCTATCAGTTTGGATGCTTAAGTTTCTCCTTCTAACCCCAATCTAAAGCTATCCATGGGCGTTAAATTACACAATTCCCCCATCCTTGCTAATCGGCACGAGTGAAGAAATATTCCCTGATGACTATTGTATTAAAAAAACTGCAGCAGCTGTAAGAATACCCAAACAGCGTATGCCTTTGGATGCAGCCACTGTGGGTTTGGCCAACAATTTTCCACCAAGCTCCTTCGATTTTTCAGTTCGTTTAGTGAGTTGGGTAGTGCCAACCACATTTAGAATATTGGCTGATAGAGCAGGAATTGGCTCAAATGTGAGCATGTATGGCCCAGATTCCCTGCAGCTTGAGAGTTTTGATTCCTACCTTGGTGAGTGTTATCCTGTTCGATCACATACTCTGTAATGGGGTCCTTTTCCATTAAGCTGACTTGCACTTTTTGTGGCCCTTGACACTCTTCAAGCCCTACCACCCTCTGGAGGGATTTGGTATCTTGCTAGATGGACAGAAATAATTTTTATAGTCTACCTATGGCATTGTCTAGTATTTAACTCTAAAGTGCCCTTTATTCTAGCTTCCCGACGGTGGAATGCCAAGGAAACCTTCACTGAAAAGATTCAAATATCCTAGATTATCACAGAGAAGAGTAGAGGGCTGTGACATGCAGGGAGGAAGAGGGTAGTCAATTTCAGTAGCAAGTTCAAAGGCATATTGCAAGTGAAAAAAATATAATTTATGAAAAAAGAAAAACGCTGCAAGTAAACCAGGCTATAAGTGTTTTTTTTTTTTCCTTCATTCAGCCAGTGTGGGCTGTGCAAAAAGAAGGAACGGGTTCCTTCATCCACACAAGAGGTGGCTGGAGGGATCCCCCCCCACCGGACATTGTATTGCAAAAAGAAGGAACGGGTTCCTTCATCCACACAAGAGGTGGCTGGAGGGATCCCCCCCACCGGACATTGTATTGCAAAAAGAAGGAACGGGTTCCTTCATCCACACAAGAGGTGGCTGGAGGGGACCCCCCCCACCGGACATTGTATTCTGACAGTGACTGCAGCCACTGATCAACAATGTTTTTTTCAATTTGTCCGTCAAGTCAAAAGAAAGAATGTTCCTTTTATTGGTGGTTGGTGGGAGAAGGACCCCTTTTTTATAGTGGTGTTCATTGGAAAATGTACAGACACACTGGTCGGCAGAGGGAAGAATGTTCCCTATGTTGGTGCTCAGTGAGAAGAATGCACCTTGCATTGGTGGTCAGTGGATAAAATGTTCCTTTCATTGGTGATCGGTGGCAAGAAGGGGCCTATTTCACTGGTAGCCAGTGGGAAGAATACCTTTACACTGGTGGTCACTGGGAAGAATGCCTCCCTTACAGATGGCTAAAAAAAAGAACCATTGGTCTCATTGATTACTTATCTGAGAGTCAGAAATTGCTAACTGCTCAAGGAACCCTTGGAACCCCCTGGTGTAACCCTAGTTGATAAAGGAAGCTGTAATATAACAGACCTTGTCTGACACAGCTTCTTGCCGCCCCTCTAAAAAGATTTGCGGTAGATTGCTTTTCAGAGGGCGGTTAACAGATGGCTGTGTCGTGATGCCATATGTCGCCTCATCTTTGCCTTTTTTAAGCTTGAAATACCCACAGCTCCATACCACAACTGTGTGCACTATGCGCGGTTATAGTGTGGCCCTGTTCACTCCACATGGGGTATTCTTTTTGCAGCAAAGTTAAGCATTGTGGCCGCGGCATATGTGCAACCTCATCTGGCCTCCGTAGTTGTGTAAGGTCAGAGAGCAGTAAAACCATGGCTCAACTGCCTATTTTTACTGCATCTCAGAAGCAAGTGTGAATGAGGCCTTAAGCAAGGTACACAGGGGTCAAAAATCAGACAAAAACAGTTGGTTTGGCAGTTACCGTCCGACTTTCGGCTCCTCGTACAACTGCTAGTCCGACAGAAGCCTATCTCACGAACAGCATCCGTCAAAGGAACATGCTGGAACACCGATTAGCGCTTGCAGCCATTGACATCACTGTGGGATGGAGGGGCAGTCAGAACACAATAGCTCAGAGCGGAGATCACCACACTAACATCGGATGTGTTAGTATGGCAATCTGTAAGTTTTTTTTTTTTTTTTTTCTGTTCAGCCCGCTGCAAAAAAAATCTTTGTATGTGTACTCGGCATTAGAGTCAGTGAAGACACATGGGATGAAGGGTGTAGCTGTTGATTTTCTATACCAGCATAGAACACTACAGTGGGAGAGGAAAAAGTACATTTCCAAGAGGAAACTAATTAAAGTGTTACTAAACCCAGGACCCTGCATTCACTATATCTGGTTTCCTACAGTACACAGAACATGAACAGAACAGAAATGCAATTATTTTAGTAAATATAAACTCTAAATACCTTTTCTCATCAGCAGTATATAGCAGTGTTGTGACTTCTGTCAGTGTCTGGTTAAAGCTTGTAGGAGGAGTTTTCATTCTCCCCTGATTGCCCTAAGAGGCTGCAGGACCCCTGGTCCTCTGTCTGGACAGTGCTGATTGGCCTGTGTTGACCACATGCACCCTCCCAAGGAAAAAAAACTCTAGCAATACACACCAAAATGTGCATGTGCCAAGTGCCCAAAGGCTTTGTGCTGTCAGGAGATGGATTGGGGACTGGAAGAAGTGGAGGACCAGAGAAGACTGGATTGAACAACCTTTTTACACAATACAGAGGATTAACCCCTTTGGTTCCACAGTGAGTATAACAAGCATGCTTTACTGCATATCCTGACAGATTTTACTGTTGTGGGTTTAGTAACACTTTGTTACAGCATAAAATGGTATAGGACTATAAGGCTAGGTTCACACATGTCTGGCTGCGGTTTGCAGTGCAGAGTCCGATGCGGTTTTGTTCACCGGTTCAGGTGCAATTTTTTACTTGAATCTGTAACTAAACCGAACCCATAATTGCACAGGACCCTTTTAAAAAATGGACCGCAGCCACCTTGGACACATGTAAACCAGCTCCATTGAAATCCGGTCCGGTTCACGTGTTATGCAAATCGGATGCAGTTAAAAAGGCATCCAATTTGCTTATATGTGAACCAGGCCTAAAAAGACAAAGGTGTGAGGCTTCCACTGGGCTTTAAAAAAGAACTTCACTAAGCACAATCTTTTTCTGAATTGGTCACGTAATGTACAGTAATCCAATAACCATTCCCATACAGATTCACTTTGCACATGGATACAGACAAACAATGGAGCTATTCCTTCAGAATAACAAAAGGTAGGAATGTGCAACAACGTTTTTTTTAAAATCCCTGCAATGTACAGTACATCGATCATGCAGAGGGGAATGGGTTTTTTATTTTTTTCTCAAAAGTGGAGCTACTCTTTAAAGCACATGCACCAGGAAGAAACACCTGTTAGTATACTTCTATATCTTATTCCTTTGCCTATGTATAAAATCTGTATTTCATTATGTGGCCCTAGTGTGTGTATGTATGAACATGATTTAGGGACCCTAGACTGTAAGCTCCATGAGGGCAGGGACTGATGTGAATGTACAACATACTGCATATGTAATGTAAGGTGCTGCGTAAATTGTCGGCGCTAAAGAAGTACCTGAAATAAATAAAAAATAAATGTAAACATTTTCACTCATGATTCCAATGCAGCAGCAAAACGAAATGGGAAAGTCTGTCAAACGTGCTTCAACTCAAACTCAAAACTCAAAGGGAGTGTATGCTTATGAAGTTATTTTTTGTTATCCATCATAAAGTAGTACTAAAGGTTTAGCATTTTTTACATTAATGCATTAAGGTAAAAAATACCCCAGTATATTTATAACCTCCCCTGTCCCCAAACACTTACCTACTGTCCCTTGTCACGGCCACCAGGTCTGAGTCGATCTGTGCCTTTCTCTTGCAGAGGAGCAGTGGGCTTATGGAGCTGTCAGTCAACTTACTGGGAAAAGGGAGGAGGGGTGTGACTTGCTGGGCACTGTGAGTTTGTATGGAGGCACACAGCCCTGACTGGGAGCACGTTCATAAGGGTGGCCTTTTTAGCAGCAGGCTAGCTAAAGGAGACACAACCGCAAATTGGGAGGGAGTGGTTCGGAGACCAGTCAGACAACAGGGAAAGGTTTCCAAAACTAAAATAAATAATAAAAAATATATAAATATATATTAACCCCTCTTTAACCACTTGCCGACCACACTATAGCACAATAACAGATACAGCACGACTGGCTAGTTCTGGGAGGCCGTCATATGACAGCCTCCCATGATCGCGCCAACTGCGGGGCGCGAGCAGCACGCTCTGTGATCAGTGTCCAGATGACACTGATGACCACAGATTGAGGTAAAGAGCCAATCAGCAGCTCTTTTCCACATGATCAGCAGTATCCTTGCAATCACTTCATGGATGTAAAGGGAAACCACATTAGGAGAGGAGAGGAAAAGAGAACCGATAACCGGCGTCTCCAAAAGGGACTGATTATCCGTGTCCTGATTATCCGTTCTACCAATCGGTGCCGCCTCATCAGTGCCAACTATCATTGCCCATCAGTGCAGCCTCTTCAGCACATATCAGTGAAGGAGAAAAATTACCTGTTTGCAAAATTTTATAACTATCAAAAAGTTTCTTCTTTTCAAAATTTTCGGTCTTTCTTCGGTCATTTAGCAAAAGAATTAAAAAACCCAGTGGTGATTAAATATCACCAAAAGAAAGCTCTAATTTGTTTGAAAAAAATGATAAAAATTATGTTTGGGTATAGAGTTGCAGGACCGCGTAATTGTCATTCAAAGTTCGACTGAGCTGAAAAGCTGAAAATTGGCTTGGGCAGGGAGGGGGTAAAAGTGCAAGTGGTTAATTTATATCGCTTTGAAGAGCTATGTTTTCACCTTCATGAAAAAATAAATTTTGTTTATCTGAGTCAGAACAGCAAATCAAAATTGATTTTGGTGAGAATAAAACCCCTCCAAGGAATGGAATATTTTTTATTATGAGTCTCTTCATAATAAAATCTTAATTGGAGACAAAAATAAAGCTCAAGTTGTAAATAATTTTGGAGCTTTTAGCATGGAATAGCATAAAACTGTTGTTTATGCATCGCATACAAACTGTTCTTTTGTGCTTTGTCTTTTAGCAAGATGAATATCACATGGTTCATTTAGTATGTGCCTCCAGGACGCCTCCTAACTCCCCTAAACCAAGCACCAGCAGAGAAAATGCTAGAGCTGCAAGCACCAGCAGTAAATCAGTAAGTATGGAGCTGTGAGTGTTATTGATTAACAGTATCTGTTTTACATCCCCTTAATTTATTTAATTTAATGCATATTCATTAACCTGATGTAAGTTTATTAACTTGCATAGCTCTAAAAATTCTGTAGCTTCAATTAGAGTAAAGTTTGCTTTTCATAATTCCAAAAGGCCATACTTTATTGTAATTGGTTAAAATATACTTTCTTTATCGTACATCACGGAAAATACAGAGCACCATAGTAATTACTATGTGGGTTATAGACCACCTTCAGGTGATGGACACTGGCACACCCTAAACAGGAAGTTGCCTTCCTATATAACAACTCCCATACCGGGAACACCTCAGTTTTTTCGTCAGTGTCTAAGGTTTTGGTCACGAGTGAAGATGTGCTCTGAGGAGCTCCAGGAGGAATCCATGCTGGATTTAAACAGCCTCCACAGACCGGATCCATCCAAAGTGCCACTGAAGCCAAGGTGGATGGTACCCGGGCCTCATATACGAAGCACAAGGTTTTGCCTGTAACGCCTCTCTCTGCAGGGCTAGACCATGCTAGGTCATGCTACATTACCTAAAGTTTTTCCTGGCGGGGTGCTAATACAGGTCCAAGGGAGTGGAACCCCTACAAAGGGACCTGGTCCATGAAGGTTTGCTAACGCAGCCCACCGTGAGGGGTGAAGTTTGGATCTGTCTGTCACAGCAGTATCCTGCAGCGAGGATAAGGTAAGGGAAGAGGCCTAGGAACTGTAAAAAGTTCACCTATGGTTGTGTCTTCCATGAGTAAAATATTGTCATGCCTTAAAGTCTCCACTAGAGGGAGTAAATGCACATACCTTGATACGTTGCTTTATAATCAGCTCAGTCCAGCTACAAACAGCATGTGTGTGGTCTCAGCAGCCGGGGGGGGATTTTTTAATCATGAACAAACAGCTTGTTCTTCTCCCCCCTGGGGGGGAACTAATAGGGTTGGGAAGAACAACAGTATTGGTACTCTTCCCCCCCCCCAGGGGGGGCTTGTTGGCATCCCTGTGTTGTACAGTGGGTACATTTATCTTTTAGTCTTTGCATGCCTAAAATGGAGTCAGCTGAAAAAACAATAGCATAAAGCTTTATTTTGTCTCCCCAGCCCTTGTCTAATGTTCTTACACAGACAGAGCCTCCCCTTCTATGGATCTGCAGATGGTTGTTAATTTGAAAGGGGGGGCGGTTAGTGACGAGGGGGCGTGGCTTAGGTGCTGCGCCGTGTGCGGGACGTAGCGTCCACGTGGAGCACACGGTGCAGGTGCTGGGAACGCGAAGCTCGCACCTGAGGCTTTTTTTTTTAACAGACGCTTCTTACAACAGAAGAGGTGGAAGTCTGACGCACAGGACGCAGGAGCGCTGGGACACGTAAGGGATGTATGCAGGCATTTCCAGTACAGGATCAAGGGGTTAATATGGCGCACAATGGAGGTAGCCGAGTACATATAACTAAAAATGGTGGGGGGAAGGGGGTGGGTTGGGGGTTTCCTGAGAGGGGGAACTTGATGGTGGTAGTTAATGTTTCACAACAAGTTCAGGTATTAGTCCATGTAAGGATAAAATGATGCTGAATAAATGGAAGGCAGCCAGTCTATAAAAGCTAGAAGAAGCTCTGGAACAATAAAAAAGAAAGGACGGCGCCCTCTAAGTGCAGCATGTATGTTAAAAATATTTATTACAATAGATAAAAACACTCACATTTGAGTTGCTAAAAACCAGCATGTAAAGTAGTTTCATCCGCGTGCTCTCGGGGGATGTGGGTGTCACGGGCCAGTGGGGGGGTTCCTGGGATGTGAGTCATGTGACCTGGGTCCTGGTAGCCATTCTGGTGGTGCCGAGGGTCCTCAGAGCCTCCGGGCGGCCAGGATATCGGTCATGGATCCTCCGTGGAGCGCCGTGCTGACCTGCGTCTTCACTTCCGGGAGCGGGGTGAGGCGGGCGGTGCTTCGCGTTCGGAGCATGCGTGCTCCTTTATCAGGCTATGCTGGTGGCCATATTCAGTGTGGGAATTTATACCATAGGCAATGGGAGGGGTGGAGAGGTAATTGAGAGGAGGGCGGGACTATGTATAATGATTGGGCACGTAGGTAACCATGGAGATGGGGTGTACACAATGTGGAAGGGGAGTGAAGGGAGATGGGGAGTGGGCGGGGCGGGGAGTGAGGAGGGGGGGGGGAAGGAGATATGCAAATGAGTGTGTTGTGGTAAGAACATATATGTGTGTATATGGATTGTGGGGTAAGGAGAAGGCGGTCTATATGAAGAGGAATGTTGTATTGATCATAGTGGACGGGAACAAAATAAATATATATAACATATATGGGAAGGGAATACAAAAATGCAGAAAATGGTATATAATTAAATAGGTATATAATTATAGGGAGAGATTGGTGGTATATATGAGAAGAATGAGGCAATGATGGAAAAGGGATAAAACATGTACAATGTATATACGTGTGTAAACACAAAGAACCGTTTATAAAGGATCCCCTTACACACACATACACATATATACACATTTAAATGACGCGTAAGATTGGGACAAAAGGAGGGGGGAGTGTGTTTCCAGACGGGTATTTGGGAATGAGAGGAATGTTATGGAAAATACTGGGAAATAAATAAATAAGAGTAAAAATAATAAAAATATATAGAAATAGAAATAAAAATAAAGATAAATAAATATATATATAGATAGATAGATAGATAGATAGATAGATAGATAGATAGATATAGATATAGATATAGATATAGATATAGATATAGATATAGATAGATATATAAATACAAGTACAAATATATAAAAATAAAGAAATTAAAAATAAAATTTTTAGCAACTCAAATGTGAGTGTTTTTATCTATTGTAACAAATATTTCCAGTACAGGAAATACATTGTTACTCAGCACCAAGCTGAATTTTGTATAGCGGCATTGTATTGCTAGTGCCTCTGCTTTTGTGTTTAGCACTATGACTTCCAAAAAGGTAAAAAAAATTCCACCCCCAGGCACTGGGAACTCCAGTTGTGTCTCCACACTGTCATCCTCTCCTGAAATACCAATTGTGGCAAGCCAGGGTGAGTCATTAGAACCAACTTGTGGTGCATCTGCTTCTCACTTCTCAGCCCCTGTATTCATGACTGAAGATGCATTTTTCTCCGCCCTGCAGGGCCTAGAAGGCAGATTAGTGGCTATAATCGCATCCTCCATCCAAAGGGATAGGAAGCGTGTTAGATTCCCCTCCCCCACCTCAGACCCCCTACCAAGGGAACAGTGGGCACAGGATCAGGTGTTACTCTCAGGCAATCAGGAGGAAAGGCAAACCGATGACTCCTCTTCAGAGGAGACAACAGTGGATGAACCTTTTTCAGCCTCGCAATCTGAGAAATTGCTGGTACAATCTCTTACGGAGATGGTTCGTTCCTCTTTCAAGCTACCCCTAACGGAGTCAGCTGAAAGTTCTGTTTCTTCTTTAAGTCCCTAAAACCTTAACAGCCTTTTCATGCGTTTCCTGTACATGCATTACTAGAAAAACTTATTTATGCTGAATGGGATCACCCGGATAAACACTTTCTCCCGCCAAAGAGATTATTAGCTCTATCCTATGGAGGAAGAATTCACCAAAAAATGGAATGTAACAGCAGTTGACGCTGCGATTTCCAGTGTGAATAAAAGTCTAACTTGCACAGTAAACAATGCACAAATGCTTAAAGATCCAACAGATAAAAGGTTGGAATTTCTGTTAAAATCCTCTTTTTCCTTGGCAGGGGCCGTTACTCAGCCTGCAGTCGCTGCAGTAGGCATCTGTCAGACCCTAAAGGACCAGTTTAGACAGGCCCTTAAGGAGGTCCCTGCACAACAGGCCCGCGATTTGGCCAAACTACCAAAGGCATTATGTTTTGCCATAGACGCCATGAAAGACTCTATTGACCAGGCGTCCTGCCTTGCGCTTGTACGAATACACGTGTAGGATCCTATGGTTAAAAAATTGGTCAGCTGAAGCACCTTGCAAAAGGCTTCTGACTAGTTTCCCTTTTCATGGGGACTATTTTGGGATGATTTGGACACATACATCCAAATGATTTCTAGTGGGAAGAGTACTCTTTTGCCAGTCAAAAGAAAGTATGAACGTCCTTCATTTAAGCTGACTCTTTCCCCTGTGGCAGGAGCATCCGCCTCTAGGCAGTGGCGATAGCCTCCACCGTCAGACTCTAGAGGAAAGCCTCAGGGTCAGGCCCAGGCACAGAAAAAGACTTGGGGCCGGAAATCTGCAAAGCAGAATTCTAAGGCCTCGTTATGAAGAGGCGCCCCCCCTCGCCAGAGTGGGGAGAAGACTTCTGCAATACTTAGAAGCCTGGCAAGAGGAAATTCAGGACAGATGGGTCATCTCCACGGTGTTTCTAGGATACAAACTAGAATTTCGGGAGTTTCCACCGTCTCGTTTTCTGAGATCAAATGTTCCCAAAGATCCAGGGAAAAAGCATCTCTGTTTCGGGCACTAGACCGATTACTGGCTCAAGGGGTGATCATACAAATCCCTACAAGAAGAGAAAGGTCTGGGGTTTTTATTCAAACCTCTTTACCATACCAAAACCAAATGGAGATGTCAGACCCATTCTAGATCTAAAAAATCTAAATAAGTTCCTGAAGATCCGCTCCTTTCGCATGGAGTCGATCAGGTCAGTGGTCTTTCGACATATCTGCATGTCCCTATATTTCCCACTTACCAAGGGTTTCTGCGGTTCAAGGTAGAACGGTAGCATTTTCAGTTTGTTGCCTTGCCCTTCGGTCTAGCTACAGCACCCCGGGTGTTTACAAAAGTTCTAGCCCCACCTCTAGCCAGGGTTAAGTGCACAGGGTATAACAGTCTTTGCGTACCTAGACGATCTATTGCTAATAGACCAGTCGGTGGCTCGTTTGGAGAAAAGCGTGCGCATTACAACCAAATACCTAAAAAATCGGAGTTGAATTTTCAAATGAGAGAAGTCTTCCTTAAAACCGCTAGAAAGGCTGGAGTACTTGGGTCCGATTATAGACACAGCCCAGAAGAAGGCGTTCTTGCTTCAGGCAAGATCAAGGCCATAAGAGAGCTGGTGCAGATGGTCAGGTGGAAAACAGATTCCTCCATTCGCCTTTGCATGAGGTTGTTAGGAAAGATGGTGGCTTCATTCGAAGCGGTTCCCTATGCCCAGTTCCATTGGGGACAGTTGCAAAACAGTATCCTGTCTGCTTGGAACAAAACAGTTCAATCTCTAGATTTGCCAATGCGGCTGTCCCCAAAAGTGTTCCAGAGCCTCAGTAGGTGCTCGGTATCCAGGAATCTGCAGAAGGAACAAACCTTCATACCAGTTACCTGGAGAGTGGTAACGACAGATGCCATCCTTTCAGGTTGGGGAGCAGTACTGGAAAAGACAACTGTCCAGGGACAGTGGTCCAGAACCGAAAAAGCCTTGCCCATCAACATCCTAGAGATTCAGGCAGCGCATCTGGCTCTGAAGCCCTGAACATTCAGGTTATGGGATTGTCCTGTCAAGATCCAATCCGACAATGCCACAGCTGTGGCCTATATCAAATCACCAAGGGGGCACTAAGGGTCACGCAGCTCAAAGAGTGGTGGACCATATTCTAGCTTGGGTGGAAAGGGATGTTCCTTGCCTAGCGGCAGTCTTCATTCTGGGAATAGAAAATTGGCAGGTGGACTACGTGAGTCGCCAGGAGTTGTTCCCGGGGAGTGGTCCCTTCACCCCGGAATCTTTCTGGCTATATGCCAAGGATGGGGGATCCCGGACTTGGATCTTTTGGCGTCCAAGTTTAACATGTAGTTGGTCAACTGTATGTCAAGGACAAGGGATCCACTCGCATACGAGACAGGTGCGTGGTGACCCCATGGGGTCAGTTTTCACCGAATTAAGTTTTTTTCCCTGTTCAGTTGCTGCCATGGCTTCTTTGCAGGATCAAGCTAGAAAGAAAGCCGGTAATTCTGGTAGAAATTGTGGAAATATATGTGTCACTGGCGCAATACCTATCCTATCAAAAATGGTGTATTTATAGCTGCTGCATCCAAAAAAAAATTTTTTTCAGAGAAAAATTAAAATTAAAAGTGCTATGTGAGTGGATGCGCTGCTCCCATCTGTGCTCTCTATATTGCCTGTGTGTGTGCTATCTTAATAGCCTAATGTGGTTAACCATCCACCTGACAGGTTATATTTCTTATATGCAATATTCATATGTCTGTATAATTCATCACATGTGAACAAACAACTTAATCCAAATACTTTAAATCATATAAAAATCATATAAAAAGTCCAGTGACATATGTCACATAATGATAGACTCTTCTTCATATGTGTTGCAAATCATCCGTTATAATTGCCGTGGGCGGCGTGCTCTTGTGTGTGGTATCAGATTAAAGTGACTTAGTGCTTCACCACCACCTGTAAGATTTGCCACTCACCAGATTAATCTTTAAAACTGCACCTTTGGTTCACGTGACCGGGAACGAACGGGGTTTGGAGAGGACGCGAACGCAAACAGGGGGGAACGTAGCGGCAACGGAGACCATCTAGCACACACCAGGCGAACCGGGCTGCAGTGCCCACCCGTCCTTAACTGCGGGAAAAGCTCGGTGCCGGCCTAATGGCACTTGGAAATGTGAGTGCAAAGTATTTTTTATGTATGGAATAAAGGTTTTAAACGGTATTGCGCGATGATGATTTTTTATCCGTTTGCATGAGGAACATTGAGGACCTGGTATAGATATTGGAGAAAGTTTCCTTTGAGTGGAGTGGTTATCCCTGTTAATGAACCAAAGGTGCAGTTTTAAAGATTAATCTGGTGAGTGGCAAATCTCACAGGTGGTGGTGAAGCACTAAGTCACTTTAATCTGATACCACACACAAGAGCACGCCGCCCACGGCAATTATAACGGATGATTTGCAACACATATGAAGAAGAGTCTATCATTATGTGACATATGTCACTGGACTTTTTATATGATTTTTATATGATTTAAAGTATTTGGATTAAGTTGTTTGTTCACATGTGATGAATTATACAGACATATGAATATTGCATATAAGAAATATAACCTGTCAGGTGGATGGTTAACCACATTAGGCTATTAAGATAGCACACACACAGGTAATTCTGGTAGCCCCAGCTTGACCAGAAGGTCCTGGTATGCAGAAATCATACAGATGGCGGTGGAGGATCCATGGTCTCTTCCACTACATCCAGACCTATTCTCATAGGGGCCGATATTCCATCCTAACTTACAAGTGCTAAGTTTGACGGGTTGGCTATTGAAGCCCACATTCTGAAGAGACGTAGTCTCTCCTGGTCAGTGATTTCTACCTTCATTAATGAAGCCAGCTTCCAGAGTCATATATTATACACTCTGGAGGGTTTATGTTTTCTGGTGTGAATCCTAGGGTTGGCACCCTTGGAAATATAACATAGGTAGAATTCTTGTTTTTTTCTACAAGTACAGATGATGCTGGCCTTGAGTACTATTAAGGGCCAAGTCTCGGCTTTATCTGTCTTATTTCAAAGACCGCTTGCTTCACATTCTTTGGTCCGGGGTTTTTATACAAAGGGTAAGGCGGCTTATTCCTCCAGTTAGACCACCCTTGAACCCTTGGGACTTGAACTTAGTTTTTTGCCGGTATTGCAAAAAAACAGCCTTGTGAAGCGTTACAGCATACTCCCTTGATCCTTCTGACAAGGGAAATAGCGTTTCAGGTGGCTATACCCTCTGCAAGAGGGTATCAGAGTTGGCTGCTCTTTCCTGTAAAGAAGCCATATTTAATTATTAAGGTGGTTTTTAGGTTTTCACCTAAACCAAGATATGGTCCTACCATCGTTTTTTTCCAAAACCAGGTTCTAGGGTAGAGAACTCACTACATTGTCTTGATGTTGTGAGAGTGGTCAAGGTCTATTTAAAGACGACTGCTCAGGTCTGTTTTATTATGCTGCCAGAGGGTCCTAGGAAGGAACAGGCAGCGTCGAAATCCACTATTGCTAAGTGGATTCAGCAAGTATAATTCAGGCCTAATGGTTAAAAGGTAAGATTTCACCTTTTCATGTCAAAACACACTGCACTAGAGCAGTTAATGCTTCTGGGGCAGTGTATCACCAAGCCTCCATGGCTCAGATCTGCAAGGCCACAACTTGGTCTGCAGTCCATACATTCACCAGATTTTATCAAGTGGATGTAAAAAAAGGGCATGAGGATATCGCCTTTGGGCGCAGTGTGCTGCAGGCAGCAGTATAAGTCCTCAAGTTTGTTGGCGCCCTACAGGTTGTGTCTCCCTCCCTTAACCACTTAAGGACCAGCCTCGTTTTGGATTTTAGGTGTTTACATGTTTAAAACAGGTTTTTTTGCTAGAAAATTACTTAGAACCCCCAAACATTATATATGGTTTTTTTCTAACACCCTAGAGAATAAAATGGCGGTCATTGCAATACTTTTTTTTGCACCGTATTTGCGCAGCGGTCTTATAAGCGCACTTTTTTTGGAAAAAATTCACTTTTTTGAATAAAAAAATAAGACAACAGTAAAGTTAGCCCATTTTTTTTTATATTGTGAAATATAATGTTACGCCAAGTAAATTGATACCCAACATGTCACGCTTCAAAATTGCGCCCGCTCGTGGAATAGCGTCAAACTTTTACCCTTAAAAATCTCCATAGGCGACGTTTAAAAAATTCTACAGGTTGCATGTTTTGCGTTACAGAGGAGGTCTAGGGCTAGAATTATTGTTCTCACTCTACCGGTCGCGGCGATACCTCACGTGTGGTTTGACCACCGTTTTCATATGCGGGCGCTACTCACGTATGCGTTCGCTTCTGCGCGCGAGCTCGTCGGGACAGGGCGCTTTAAAAAATTTTTTTTTTTTTTTTTTATTATTTATTTTACTTTATTTTATTTATTTTTTCACTGTTTTAAAAAAAATTGGATCACTTTTATTCCTATTACAAGGAATGTAAACATCCCTTGTAATAGAAAAAAACATGACAGGTCCTCTTAAATATGAGATCTGGGGTCAAAAAGTCCTCAGATCTCATATTTACACTAAAATGCAAAAAAAAAAAAAAAAAAAAGTCGTTTAAAAAAAATGACACAAAAAAAATTGTGCCTTTAAGAGAAGTGGGCAGAGCCGTCGTAATGACGTCGCTCCGGCCGTCACATGGTATGGAGACGGGTGGAGGCTATCTTGGCCTCACTCGTCTCAGTACCTCAGCAGTGACAGGTCCCGATCTCCTCCGCCGCTACCGACGGCTCCGGTAAGCGGCAGAGGGCGCTGGAGAGCGGCGGGAGGGGGGGTGGCACCTCTCCCACCGCCGATAACGGTGATCTCGCGGCGAACCCGCCGCAGAGACCACCATTATCGTGTACAGAACCACTCGCTGTAAAGATGGATACCTCGGTTGTGGCAGCAGCTGCTGCCGTTACCGAGATATCCATCTTCAAAAAAATGACGTATATATACAGTGAGCGGTCGTCAAGTGGTTAAATAGCATTGCTATGGGACGTCCCACATAGTAATTACTATGGTGCTCTGTGTCCCGTGATGTACGATAACGAAAATAGGATTTTTATAACAGCTTACCTGTAAAATCCTTTTCTTGGAGTACATCATGGGACACAGAGGTCCCGTCCCTTTTCTTCTGGGGTATATGTATATGTATATTGCTTTGCTACAAAAACTGAGGTGTTCCCGGTATGGGAGGTGTTATATAGGAAGGCAACTTCCTGTTTAGGGTGTGCCAGTGTCCATCACCTGAAGGTGGTCTATAACTCACATAGTAATTACTATGGTGCTCTGTGTCCCATGATGTACTCCAAGAAAAGAATTTTACAGTTAAGCTGTTATAAAAATCCTATTATAGTACACCCAGCTCTCATGTTAGTCCCCTTTTACTGGTCTGTGGTTCAGCTATCTCCTCAGTCGAGAACAGGGACACGGGGGAAGGCATTCAAGAGAAAAAAGGCTGTAGCATCAGTGCCATCATATGGGGCAACCCCTTTCTAATTTTGGGGCTTTGCTTAGCACTTGTGTATATTGAACATTTTTGCCCCGTATTCCTTTTTTGGTCCAGGTATCAGAGGTTTTTTTTACCAGTCCTTTGCAACATTTGCTGACTTACAAGTCCTGAAGCACAGTGGAAAACAATCATTTTTTTTTTCTGTTTGTTTTACATTCAAAATTCTTGCACTGTACATTGTTCTGTAAAAATAAATAAAACATCTTTTGGATACAGCTATGACACTCATCATGACTGCTCAAAAAATATTGAGGTGACTGATTTATGTACCTGTTGGTGGAGAGGTGCACTGAGACCAGGGTGTCCTTATGGACACTCCATCTTCCTTACAGCTGAGCTCCCTCCCGCTGCTGCAGCTGTCATACAGACAGTGCAGCAGCTGAGGATTTTTAAAGTTAGGTAGGCGAAGCCTGTTAAGAATTCAGTGACACTAATCTCATGAGATCCACTCCCCTTGTGATTAACAGCAAGAAATGGGTGGGTCCATAGCCAAAATGCAGCCTGCTATTTAATCCACCACTGCCTGCTGTCAATCACAAGGGAAGAGTGGACCTGATGGGGAACTAGTCCTTCAGCTTCCCCATTAGACTCCTACTGTCAGCAACACTGTTTGCTAGGTGGCTGTCAGTTGTGATGTTGACAGTCTTCTTAGAACCAGTGAGAGGTGGGAAGCAGAGGAGGTAACAGCAGCAAATATGCCGCCTGCTATAGAACGTATAGAGACAGGTATCCTGCCTGTCTCTGTATGCCAACTTAGGCCGGCTATACGCGGTTTGAATCATGACGGGTTCAGCAGCGGCCGAGATCAGCTTAATTAAGACCAACTTAGAGTTGGTCTTAATTACCTTTTAGTTTAGTTTTTCTATGAACTGGAGCTAATCATTTTTGATTAATAGTGCAACTTCTTTGTAAAAGTGTCAGTAAATCTACAGAAACGGGTGACAGGGATTTTTAAAATCTGGTGCAGGCCATCTAAAAGGGCCATGTCACCAGAAATATGTTAGGGCATGACTAAATTCCCCTGAACATCTTTTGTATTTTTGCAGTTTCTGTATAAGGCCCCCTTCACATGGATGGAGCGATCCGGTCTGCCTGTCAGTTTCTCAGGTGGACCTGATTGGACCCTCTATTATTCTCTCTGGAGCGGTGGATGTAAGCAGACATGTGTCCGTTTATGCCTGCCGACATCCAACCCGATCCACTAAAAACAGACAGATGGTGTTCCCCATCTGTCTAGCGAATCAAATTGAATGGCAGTTGGGTGTAAGTGGACAGGCAGTCCATTTACATCTGACCAAGCCATAGAGGGGAGTGGGCTGTGTCTGTGTCCGCTCTGCATAAGCGCAGTGGACACGGACCAGCCATCCGCCTGCTCAGCGGGGATCAGCGGAAAGATTCCCCGCTGAGCAGGCAGAGTTCATTTTGTGTAGAAGGGGCTTAAGGCATTGTTTGCCTTATACAGTTTGTATTATATGTGGTCATTTAGTTCCATTGTTATAGGGAATATTTATCAACGACAGTTTTAGGCTGGCCCCAGGCTTAGAGGGTTGTACGTCTCACCCTAACCAGATCAGTCACCTCGTGTCTCTTGATCCATCTTCATCTTACTTATTTGTAAAGAAAAATTATTTGCATATTCCTTTGGGAACAAAGGAAAACCGCTAAAGGTTCGGACTAAAGGCAATTTGGACCACATAAATTGTAAAAAATATATATATTATTTGTACACAACAATATAAAAAATTGCAAGAGCAAGACACAAAAACATAGAAATGAAAAACATGCCATCACATATGCGTAGAATACAGGCCGCAATGGCCAAATATTGTAAAAATAGTTTTTTTTTACACAGTATCAGATAAGTGAGCCCCTGTGCGTTGTATTCTACGCATATGCGATGGCATGTTTTAATTTCTATGTTTTTGTGTCTTGCTCTTGCAATTTTTTATATTGTTATGTGCAAATAAAATATCTTTTTTTTTACAATTTATGTGGTCCAAATTGCCTTTAAAGTCCGAACCTTTAGCTGTTTTCCTTTGTTCTCAAATATTCACGGCTGTGGCAAGGGAGTGATTCCAATACTTATCACTGCATATTCCTTTATTACACGCTACATAATGTGTGTATTCTGTGTTAGATGTTTGTGCCAAGAAAAATATGATCTGAAGCTGCCTTAAAACGAAGTTAGAGTGAAACCTATGGGTTTGTGTTTAATATATATATATATATATATATATATATATATATATATATTGCTCATAAGTATATATTGTGTGTGTGTGTGTGTGTGTGTGTGTGTGTGTGTATATATATATATATAATCTGCAGAAGAGGTTACTCATAACAATCAAGCAGATTCCGACTGCCATTTTCAAGTGCATGTTTCAAAATGTAAGCTGATATCTGATTATTTATTATGGTCTTAAATGGCAAATGGACCTTTTAATGCCATTTAATACATTCTCTTTGTCAGCCTACTAAACATTATATAGTATTTTCAGAACTAGGATGGTAAGAATAGCATACAATGACTGTGAGTATGTCTTTGGGCAACAAGTGGCAATATAAAAAAACACTGCTGGGTGATTTTGCCATCTGATGGGATATTTGTACATGTGCATTAAAGGTAAGCGCAACATTGCAAGTAATTCAACTTTTAGTAATTGTTGCATGCAGGTTTATGGGCCATTTTCTCTGGTCAATATGTGTCAAGTTTTTCCTTTTATAAATCTTGCAGACTATAAGTTAATTCTGACCCCACATTTTTCCTTCTTTTTTTTAGGGCTCAGAGCACTCAGGATCCGCTTCCCCTGTATCTACAAGTCAGGATATGCCGTCCACATCATCAAACCATAGAAACGAGGAGAGCCTGAGACACCGCCATGCCTCTCACACATCCACCAATACCATGCATGACTATTTTTCATACAACAGACAGCAGTAAGTTAGGATTGTGAAATTGGCTGTATAACTTCACTCAAATAGCTGTTATTTTTTTGTCTATTTATTTAATTTTTTTTTTAAGCAAAAGATAAGTCACAAAATTAAATCTTGAGTCGTGCTGTAGACATTGAACTAACAACTTTCATTTTCATACCCTTACCTCCAACGAATTTATCTTGTGTAGTCCAATAGACACCAGAGTTTGACCTCACTGCCCAGTGAATTCTGTAGTATAATAGACAGAGTCGTTTCTTCCTCAGCACCATAGTGTGCTTTAGAATGCCCCCTAAAAAACAATATTGTTCTCATCAACAAAAATGTTAATAGTGACATCCTTTAGGGTCTGTAAAAACAAAGTTCCTCAAAAAATGGGACCTTTGGAGGACCATGAACACTCAAAGGAGTAGAAATTTTTTATATAAAATAATACAAATTTATTGCAAAGGGTAAATAACATCATACAACATGGGTAAAACTGAAACACATTATGTAAAGAAACAGTCCACAAATAGATGGAAGAGGCCCAAACCAACTGTCGGGGAGACAGATGAAATCCAACACGTGAGGTAAGGGTCTTCAGGGAAAATGAATGGGCTGAGGACTTCCAGATGAATACAAACAATCTACAATTTCTTTTCATACATCAGGGGATGCAGAGCCATAGTTACTATGTGGGTTATAGGCCACCTTCAGGTGATGGACACTGGCACGCCCTAAATTAAAAAGTGCACTTCCTATATAACCCCTCCCACTACTGGGAGTACCTCAGTTTTTTCGCCAAGGTGTTGATTATGAGTAAAGATGTGCTGTGCTGTGCTGAGCTCCACTGGAGCAATCCTTGCTGGGGCTAGCCATGCTGACCGGATCCAAAAAAAGTGTCTTTTTATTTGGGCCAAATTGAATGGTACCCGGGCCTCGTATCCGAAGAGACGAGGTTTTGCCTGTGAATGCTTCTCTTTTTAGAGAGCTGGACCCTGGGATTCAGTACTTTTTGGTAGTAAGGCCATAAAGTTTTACTGGCATGGTGCTATTGCAGGTCCAGGATAGCAGGTTCCCTCTAGGGTCCCCAGCTCCTGAAGGTTTAACGGAACCCACCGTGAAGATTGGGTCTTTTGGTTTATCACAGAAAACCCTGCGGCAGGGAAAGGTAAGTGGAGTTTTATAAGAAATCCCTTTGAATTTTCTTATGAACGTCTCCTTTAAGAAATAATAATGTTGTCATGCCTATGTGTCACCACTGAGGGCTGTATTGAGCACTCACCGCCTCACGCTGAGAGAGCGTGCTGTGTCAGGAGAGCTGAGATGCTTCTTCCTCCAGACAGACAACAGGACCTCTGGTAAGCTTGGGGGGGGGGGGGGGGGGGGGTTCTTCTCCCCACCACTCGCCCCCTTTGCTGATTGTCTTCTCCCTCTCCTTGGGGAAGAAGCGCTTTAGGTTTGTTTTTTTTTTAAAAAAACCTGGTGCGATCAGCACGCCGCTAGGCGGCTTACAAGACCCCCCTGCGCCATGCTGCTTCATCCCCTGGGTCCCAGGGACTGGGAGCACGCCGCTCGCGCGGGAAATGCTTCTTTTAAAAAAAAAGTAATGGGAAAGCCGTGGCTAATGCGGGGGGCGGGGCTAAGCGCAGTGTTGGCGTCCTCAGATGTTCAAACACGAGGAGGCATGGTTTAAAGGCACAATATCTATTGTTGCAGCTGTGGAGGGACACAGGAGCAAAGTGGCGTTAGAGGTTGGTGACACATTCATTCCTTTTGGCACATTTACTATTGCATCAGGCTGGGCATTGATAAACAGCAGCAGAGCTGGACTATCGCTCAAGCAGTGCATGCAATTTCTTCTGATGGTACCTCTGCTGTGTGCATCGGGCTAAGGTCAGAAGGGGGGTTAAAACACCCCCAGAAATAGAGCTAAAGGAGTCCCCCTCTAGCTCTGGTAAGCCTACTCATCTCTACAGATGGCATCCTCCCCTGAGAAGGGAGTGACTGGTTAGAGTGAGCATCAGGGGCATGAAATGTTTACGATTGTTTTCAACACTGCACCCCCTGTGTATTTTACTAAAGGTTCTTTTTTCCCTCAGCCATGATGGGTTTAAAAAAAATAAGTTTAGCGACTTTAATCGCACAGATTCTCTTTCATTGCCCAGGACCCTCAAACCGAGGAAGTAGGGGCGGGAGAAGAGGTCCCCTTAGGAGACCGTGGTGAGGCTGATGACTCCTCTTCTGAGGTGTCAAATGTTGGGAGAACCAGCTGGATATCTTGCTGAATGGTCCACTCCACATTTATGCTCCCTTAACTAAGTGTTTGGGTTCGTTAAAGCCTCCTCAGATTGTGCATTAATTTTTTCCTGTCCATTTATTGTTGGAAAAGCCTTTTTTATATCTGAGAAGATTTCCCAGATAAATGTTATTTTCCTCCTAGTTAAGTTTTTACACTTTATCCTATGGTGGAGGAAATTAATTAAGTACGGTATACTAGCAATTAACGCAGTATATCCTCTGTTAATAAGAGCTGTTATTCGGCAGACAATATTCAAATGCTTAGGCATCCGATGAATAAAGTTGGAATTCCTGTTAAAAAAACAAAAAACAAAACTTTTTTCTCTGGCAGATTGAGCAGCCTGGCTGACAGTAATTGCTTAATCGTTGTGAGGCCAGTTTAACAGGTGTTCTAGGATCCTGCTCAGCAGGCGCAGAATTCTGGCAGCTTTATGCTTGCAATAATGGCTTGTGAGTTCCTTTTGTAGAACTTCCACAAGGTTCTCAGGCAGGTGCTGGCTTATAAACTAGTCAAACGCACAACTGCTGAGATGCCTATGGCGGTTTGTACCTGTACAGCCTGGGAATACCAGGTGCTATACACGGTTCTGTGCACATTGTTGCTAAACACAGCTAAACGCATGAGGGCAAGAACGCACATCAGTGGAGGATAAACTTACTTTCACCATGCAGAAACTCCTGGCTAGTCTTCCTTTTGCAGTAGAACAGCTAATTGAGGTTGTTTGGATAATTCATCCAAAGAAATTCTAGTGGGAAAAGTACCCCCTTTTTTCTTCCCTTTTAAGTAAAGGAGTAAATATATTTTAATTTTTAAAAGCTCCTTCTTTTGTGCCAGGGGCATCAGCCTCCAGGCAGTCACGATAGCTTCCGCCATCAGGTTCAGGGTTAACCCCAGGGACAAAAAGAGGTCTTGGGGAGGAAAACCTACAAGATACTGTAGCCTCCTTATCAGGAGGCGCCCTGCTAGCTCAATAGAGGGAATTCTTCTGCAGTTCTCATGAATCTGACAGGAAGACGAATGAGGGACTTCAGTAGCTCCAATCTGGAGTTCCAAGAGTTCCCGTCTCCTCGTTTTTTCTCAGATCAAACGTTCCTAAGGATCCAGAGAAAAAGAAGTCTTTCTCTTCACATGGAATTTATCCAATCAGTAGTCTCCTTCCTACAAGGGGGGGAAATTCTGGAGTCTATCGACATCAAGGATGCTTGACTTCATGTGCCGATCTTCCTCGCTCAACAGAAATTTCTATGCTTCGAGGTAGAAAATCTTAATTTCCAGTTTATAGCTATACCTTTTTGGGCTAGCTACCGCACTTCAAGTGTATATAAAGATCCTTGCTCCTCCTTTAGCCAGGTTAAGGGCTCAAAGTATAACGATACTAGCCTACTTAGACAATCTACTCTTGATAGGTCAATCGGTAGCCCGTTTAAACCAAGGTCTGGTTACCGCAGTCAGCTACCTGGAATACTTCGGTTGTATCCTCAACCTAGTAAGATCCTCCTTAAAACCATCAAGGAGATTGCAGTACTTAGGGCTGATTATAGATACAGTCCACTAAGGGGTATTTTTACCCCAGGAAAGAATCGGTTCCTTAAAGGAACTGATTCGGTGGGTCAAAACAAAGAAAAATCCCTCTGTTTATCTTTGCATGTGTTTATTGGGAAAAATGGTGGCTTCTTCGAGGCCGTTCCTTATGTGCAGTTCCATTCAAGACTGCTGCAAAACAATATCCTGTCAACTTGGAACAAGAAGATCCAAACTCTGAACTTCCCATTGCGTCAGAGTGCGTCAATTGATGGTCGATATTCAAGAATCTTCAAAAAAGAAGATCCTTTCTACCAGTTACCTAGAAAGTGGTAACATATGCTAGCCCTTTGAGCTGGGGAGCAGTCCTGGAAGAAGCGTCTGTCATGGGACATGGTACAGATCAGAGATGACCTTGCCCAACAATATTGTAGAGGATTTGGGCAGTGCGCCTGGCCCTGGAAGCCTAGACGCTCAGACAATAAAATTGTCCTGTCAGGATCCAATCCGACAATGCCACAGCAGTGGTTTATATCCATCACAAAGGGGGCACGAGAAGTCGTGCGGCCCATAAAGAGATGAATTATTTTTTCTGTCTTGGGCAGAAAGCAACATTCCTTGTCTAGCAGCAATTTTCATTCCAGGAATGGAGAATTGGCAGGTGGACTGCTTGAGTCGCCAACTATTGTTTCTGGGAGAATGGTTCTTCACCCCGGGCATCGTTCTGTCAATATGCCAAGGATGGGGAGTTCCGGACGTGGGTCTATTGGCGTCCGGGTCCAACAACAAGATCGACAACTTTGTGTCAAGGACAAGGGATCCGATGGCATACCAAACAGATGGCTTGGTATTTCCATGGGATCAGTTTTCACTGATCTATGCTTTCCCTCCTGTTCTCCTTCCGCGTCTTCTTCTCAGGATCAAGCAAGAAGGGAAGGAGGTGATTCTTGTGGCCCAGGAGATCTTGGTTTCCCGAGATCATAAGGATGGTGGTAGGGGACCCTTGGTTCCTACCACTGTGGCCAGACCTTTCGCAAGGTCCGGTATTCCATCCTTCCTTACAAACGCTAAGTTTAACAGTTTGGCTATTGAGACCCACATTCTAAAATAAGACCGTGGGCTGTCAGCTTCAGTAGCTTCTACTTTGGTTAATGCTAGGAAGCCCACCTCCAGTGTCATATACTAATGAGTCTGGAAGGCATATGTCTCCTGGTGTGAATCCAGGGATTGGCACTCCAGGAAATATGTCATAGGTAGGATCCTTGAATTCCTACAGATAGGATTAAAAATAAAGCTGGCCTTGAGTACTATCAAAGGCCAGATGTCGGCCTTATCGATCTTTCTTTCTTTTCAACGTCCACTTGCTTCTCAATCTCTGCTTCTTAACTTTATTCAGGGGGTAACGCGGATTAATCCTCCAGTTTGGTCACCCCTGAACTATTGGGACTTAATTTTAGTCCTGTCGGCTTAAAGAAGCAGCCTTTTGAGCCAATACGGAGATATTCCCTTGTTTCTCTTGACGGGGGAAAAATAATTTTCTTTCTCGAACATCACAGGACAAAGAGCCACAGTAATAACTGATGGGTTATATAGGTATTACTAGGTGATTGGACACTGGCACACCCTAACCAGGAAGTTCAACCCCCTATATAATCCCTCCCCTTGCAGGGATACCTCAGTTTTTACGCCAGTGTCTTAGATGATGGACGTGTAAAGATGTCCTGTGCTGAGCTCCAAAGGGATTATCCTATATCCTATACTGGGGCAAGCCAGGCGAACCGGATCCATTTCAAAGTGTCTTTTCTAGGCCGAATTGGATGGTACCCGGGCCTCGTGTCCGAAGAAACGAGGTTTTACCTGTAACGCTTCCTCTTTTTAGAGAGCTGGACCCCGCATATCAGAAAATGGTTTTCTATCCTTATTTCTGGCCGGGTGCTTTACAGGCCTAGAACTGTGGATCCCCCTATTCTTGGGGGGCCCCAGTCTCTGAAGGTTTTTTCAAACAGAGGCCACCGTGAAAGGTGAAGATTGGGTCTGTACAACAGAACCCTGCGGCTGGATAAGGTAAGGGAGATTCCACAGAATTTTTTCATTCTAGTAGGTTTTCTCCTTTTAAGGTAAATGCATGCTATGCCTATTGTAGCCACCGGGGGCTGCCAAGAGCACATACCTTCTCATGCTGATGTCGGTCTCCGTGTTTCCACGCTGCACAAGCTCCTCCGGCCGGCTCAGGTAGGATGGGATGGGGGGCTCTCCTTAGGGATATCTCCCCCCAGACTAGGGGGAGGCCACAGGTGGTCTGTGAGGCGGTTATACACCGCACTTTCACCGCCGCCGCCATTTTGCCACGTGCAGGCCCCATCACTACCGGCCTCTCTCCTTCCTCCCCCTCCCCCAGCCTTTCCTCCATGCTGATCCCAGGGGGGCCGGCTCGCGCTGGAAGCGCGTGGTTTTCGAAAAACGAAGGGGGGGGGGGGGCGGGGTGTCAGCACAGCGTCCAGCGTGCTCAGACGCCCACAGGTGCCGGCTGCAGGCTATTAAAGGCACAGATTACAGATGCACTAAGCCTTTGGAGGGACACAGAGCTGACGGTCGCATGTAAGGTGGGACACAGGCATTTTCCTAGGCAGAATTTACTAAGGTAACACCAGACTGGGCATTTGGTAGCAAGGCTTTGGCCAGACTACATCGCTCAGCAGTCAGTGTTCATTTTGTGATACCTCCACCTTGTTGCTCTGCACTATGGGTAGAAGAGGTTCAAATACCCCAAGAACCAGAGACTCTAGGGGATCTCATTCAGGTTCTGAGGACCCCCTTTCTGCAGTATCCTCCCCCCCCCTGAAGGGCCAGGGACGGCTAGCCAGGGAGAGCTGTTGGGGTCAGGGGCTACACCTGCTTCTGGCACTTCAGCCCCTGTATACATTACACAGGAGGTTTTTTCCTCAACCATTAATGGTATAGAGGAAAGATTAATGGCCGTGATTACATCTTCACTCAGTGGAAGAAAACGCACTAGGCCTTCCTCTGTTCCCCAAGACCCTCAGGCAGAGGAGCTCTGGGATAAAGGAGAGGAATCCCTTTCAGAGGATCAGGATGGGACGGATGATTCCTCTTCGGAGGAATCAGGTGGAGAGGGGGGCCCTCTTCGGCTTCCCAAGAGGAGAAAGTCTTAGTGCAGATCCTTACTGGATTGGTCCACTCCACATTTAAGTTGCCCATATCTGAATCAGTTAAAGAACCCTCTTCTTCTTTAGGGTCACTGAAACCTCCTCAAACAGCACGTGCTTTTCCTGTTCATAATTTACTTGAAAAGCTCCTTTATTCTGAGCGGAATCACCCAGATAAACGTTTTTTTCCGCTGAAAAAGTTTTCAACACTTTATCCTATGGAAGAGAAGTTTATTAAAATGTAGGGAATACTGGCCATTGATGCCGCCATTTCCTCCGTAAATAATAGTCTGACTTGTCCTGTAGACAATGCTCAGATGCTCAGGGATCCTGTGGATAAAAAGATGGAATCCCTATTGAAGGATATTTTCTCCTTAGCGGGTTCAGTGGCTCAACCTGCAGTAGCAGCGTTTGGAGTCTGTCAATACTTAAGAGACCATCTTAAGCAGGTCATCAAAGTTTTACCTGAACTGCAGGCCCAGGGGTTGGCTAACCTTCCAGCGGCCTTATGTTATGTTGTTGATGTCATCAGAGATTCTATCATGCAAACCTCTCGTCTTTCACTGGGGTTGGTGCATATACGTAGAATCCTATGATTGAAAAATTGGTCAGCCGAAACACCATGTAAGAAGCTGCTGGCTGGGTTTCCATTTGGTGGTGCAAGGTTGTTTGGAGAAGACTTGGATAACTATATCAAGAGAATCTCTTGTGGGAAAAGCACTCTTACCTGTTAAGAAGAAGAGTAAGCGTCCCTCTTTCAAACTGACTCTTTCCCCAGCGCCAGGGGCTTCTGCCTCCAGGCAGTCTCGACGGCCTCCTCCGTCTGGGTCAAGAAACAAGAGTCAACCTGAGGGACAAAAGAAGTCCCGGGGGAAGAAGCCTACTAGGCAAGACACTAAGACCTCTTTATGAAGGGGCGCCCCCGCTCGCTCGAGTGGGGGGAAGACTGCTACAGTTCTCAAGGCTCTGGCAGGAGGACTTCCAGGACAGATGGGTAATCTCCATGGTAACCTTAGGGTACAAGCTGGAGTTTCAAGAATTCCCCTCTCCTCGTTTCCTCAGATCAAGTGTCCCCAGAGATCCAGAGAAAAAATAGTCGCTCCTAGCGTTAGAGCGACTTTTGTCGCAGGAGGTCATTATGGTGGTTCCCGTGAAGGATCAAGGATTGGGCTTCTATTCCAACCTTTTTAGGGTCCAAAAACCAAATGGGGATGTCAGACCCATTCTGGATTTAAGGGATCTGAACCGATTGCTAAGGATTCAGTCGTTCCGCATGGAATCAATTCGGACAGTAGTCTCTATCCTGCAGGGAGGAGAATTTCTGGCATCGATAGACATCAGAGATGCATATCTGCATGTGCCCATTTTTCCTGCTCATCTGAAGTTTCTGCGCTTCGAGATAAGAGGGCGCCATTTCCAGTTTGTGGCTCTGCCTTTTGGGATAGCCACTGCACCTCGAGTGTTAACAAAGGTCTTGGCTCCTCCTCTGGCCAGATTAAGGGCTCAGGTTATAGCTGTCATAGCATACCTAGACGACCTGCTCTTGATAGACCGGTCGGTAGCCTCCTTGAACGGGAACTTGAGGACCACGGTCAAGTATCTGAAACACCTAGGTTGGATCCTCAACCTAGAAAAATCTTTCCTAAAACCAGTAAGAAGACTGGAGTATTTGGGTCTGATCATGGATACAAGCCAGGAGAAGATATTTCTACCTCAGGCAAAGATTACTGCTTTAAGGGAGCTGATTCTGGCAGTCAGGACCAAGAAGGGTCCTTCTGTCCGCCTTTGTATGAGGCTGCTAGGAAAGATGGTGTCCTCATTAGAAGCAGTTCCCTATGCTCAGTTTCATTCAAGACTGCTGCAACACAGTATTCTGTCGGCCTGGAACAAGAAGGTTCAGGTATTAGACTTTTCGATGCACCTGTCTCATGCTGTGCGTCAGAGCCTCAATTGGTGGCTAATACCCAAAAACCTGCAGAAGGGGAAATCCTTTCTACCGGTTACCTGGACGGTGGTAACAACAGATGCCAGTCTGTCGGGTTGGGGAGCAGTTCTGGAACAGTCTGCGGTTCAAGGGGTATGGTCCAAAACCGAGAGGGCCTTACCCATCAACATTCTGGAGATCCGTGCGGTATATCTAGCCCTAAAGGCCTGGACTATCAGGCTACAGGGTTGCCCGGTCAGAATCCAGTCCGACAATGCCACAGCAGTGGCTTATGTCAATCATCAAGGAGGCACCAGGAGCAGAGCTGCTCAAAAGGAGGTGAACCAGATCTTAGACTGGGCAGAGAAGCTTGTCGGCAGTTTTCATTCCAGGGATAGAGAACTGGCAGGCGGACTATTTAAGTCGCCAGCAGTTACTTCCAGGGGAATGGTCTCTGCATCCCGACGTCTTTTGGGCCATATGCCAAAGATGGGGGGTTCCAGATGTAGATCTCTTTGCATCCCGATTCAACAAAAAGATAGACAGATTTGTGGCAAGGACAAAGGATCCTCTTGCATGCGGAACGGATGCGTTGGTGATTCCGTGGCATCGGTTCTCACTGATTTATGCATTCCCGCCTATTCTGTTACTGCCACGACTCCTTCGCAGGATCAGACAGGAAAGGAAGTCAGTACTTCTGGTGGCCCCCGCTTGGCCCAGAAGGACTTGGTATGCGGAAATAGTAAGGATGACGGTGGGTTCCCCGTGGACACTACCGGTATGCCCAGACCTGTTATCTCAAGGTCCAGTGTTCCATCCTGCCTTACAAACGCTAAATTTGACGGTTTGGCTATTGAGACCCACATTCTGAAGAGTCGTGGGCTTTAAGGTCCTGTGATATCTACCTTGATCAATGAAAGAAAGCCAGCTTCCAGAATGATTTATCATAGAGTCTGGAAAGCTTATATATCCTGGTGTGAATCCAGGGGTTGGCATCCCAGAAAATACCGTATTTATTGGCGTATAACACGCGCCAGCATATAACACGCACCCCAAGTTTAGGAGGGAATTTTAAGGAAAAAAACTTTTAGGAGGGAAGTTTAAGGAAAAAAACTTACATTTAAATGCCCATCAATGCAGCCTCATCAGTGTTCATCTGCAGCCTTTCCCCAGTGTCCAGTGCAGCCTTGTCAGTGCAGCTTTGCCCCAGTGCAGCCTTGTCAGTGCAGCTTTGCCCCAGTGCAGCCTTGCCCCAGTGCAGCCTTGTCCCCAGTGCAGCCTTGTCCCCAGTGCAGCCTTGTCCCCAGTGCAGCCTTGTCCCCAGTGCAGCCTTGTCCCCAGTGCAGCCTTGTCCCCAGTGCAGCCTTGTCCCCAGTGCAGCCTTGTCCCCAGTGCAGCCTTGTCCCCAGTGCAGCCTTGTCCCCAGTGCAGCCTTGTCCCCTGTGCAGCCTTGTCCCCTGTGCAGCCTTGTCCCCAGTGCAGCCTTGTCCCCAGTGCAGCTTTGCCCCAGTGCAGCCTTGTCGCCGCCGACATACAAACGTTTAGTTTGTATTTTTAAACATGGCTCAGCGGAGTTCGGAGGGACTCGGCGGCGCTCGTTCAGCTGAACGAGCGCCGCCGAGGACACAGTGACTGGGCGGAGCCGAGATACACATAGCCGAGGGTTCTCGGCTATTCTCGGCGCCTTTCACAGTCACGCCCAGTCCCTATGATGGACATAACACAGGTCCAATGGCGGGACTGGGCGTGACTGTGAACGGTGCCGAGAAAAGCCGAGAACCCTCGGCTATGTGTATCTCGGCTCCGCCCAGTCACTGTGTCCTCGGCGGCGCTCGTTCAGCTGAACGAGCGCCGTCGAGTCCCTCCGAACTCCGCGGCGCCATGTTTAAAAATACAAGCTATGTGAATGTCGGCGGCGATCGCTCCGACAGATCACAAAATAGCGGGGATCAGCGTATAACACGCACCCACGATTTTCCCCTTATTTTAAGGGGAAAAAAGTGTGTGTTATACGCCGATAAATACGGTATGTGATAGGTAGAATTCTTGATTTTCTACAGTTGGGATTAGAGATGAAGCTGGCCTTGAGTACCATCAAGGGCCAGGTCTTGGCCTTATCAGTAGTATTTCAACGGCCACTTGCTTCGCATTCTTTGGTCCGAAACTTTATGCAGGGGGTGACGCGTGTTAATCCTCCGGTTAAGGCACCCCCAAACCCCTGGGACTTGAATTTGGTTCTGTCTGTGTTACAGAAACCTTTTGAACCAATACGTCAGATTCCTTTGGTCTTATTGACAAGGAAGTTAATTTTTCTGGTAGCCATTTCTTCTGCTAGAAGAGTATCAGAATTAGCAGCTCTTTCCTGTAAAAAGCCTTATTTGATTGTACACAAGGATAGAGTGGTATTGCGCCGTCATGCTAGTTTTTTACCGAAGGTGGTTTCAGATTTTCATCTAAACCAAGACATTGTTCTGCCTTCCTTTTTTCCAGATCCCTGTTCTCCGGAAGAAAGATCACTACATTCTTTGGATGTAGTAAGAGCAGTCAAGGCCTATCTGGAAGCAACTGCTCAGATTCGCAAAACGGATGTTTTGTTCGTGCTGCCAGAGGGTCCCAGTAGAGGACAGGCAGCGTCAAAAGCTACCATTTCTAAATGGATTCGACAATTGATTATTCAAGATTACGGTTTGAAACAGAAGGTTCCTCCGTTTCAAATCAGGGCACATTCCACAAGGGCTATTGGTGCTTCTTGGGCAGTGCATCACCGGGCCTCTATGGCTCAAATCTGCAAGGCCACAACCTGGTCTTCAGTCCATACATTCACCAGATTCTATCAGGTGGATGTGAGAAGGCATGAGGATATCGCCTTTGGGCGTAGTGTGCTGCAGGCAGCGGTACAGGGTCCTCAGGTCTGATTGCACCCTACTTGGTTGTGGTTCCCCCCCCTCAGATAGCATTGCTCTGGGACATCCCAGCAGTTATTACTGAGGCTCTGTGTCCCGTGATGTTCGAGAAAGAAAATAGGATTTTTTTATAACAGCTTACCTGTAAAATCCTTTTCTTTCGATGGACATCACGGGACACAGAGGTCCCGCCACTCTTCTAATACACTATATTGCTTGGCTACAAAACTGAGGTATCCCTGCAAGGGGAGGGATTATATAGGGGGTTGAACTTCCTGGTTAGGGTGTGCCAGTGTCCAATCACCTAGTGATACCTATATAACCCATCAGTTATTACTGAGGCTCTGTGTCCCGTGATATCCATCGAAAGAAAAGGATTTTACAGGTAAGCTGTTATAAAAAATCCTATTTTCTTGATTGCCATGTCTTCTGCAAGAAGAGTATCATAGTTGGCTGCTCTTTCTTGTAAAGAGCCATATTGGTTGTTCATAAGGATGAGGTTGTATTGCGGCCTCATCCTGAATTCCTATCGAAGGTAGTATCGGGTTTTCATTTAAACCAGGATATTGTTCTGCCTTCATTTTTTTCCAGAACCTCGTTTCTGTGGAAGAAAGGTCACTACATTCTCTTGATGTGGTGAGAGCGGTCAAGGTCTATTGAAAGTGACTGCTCAGATTCATAAAACAGATGTTTTGTTTGTGTTTCCAGACGGTCCTAAAAGAGGAGAGGTATCATCGAAATCTACTATTTCTAAATGGGTTCCTCCTTTTCATATTGAAGCGCACTCCACCAGGGCTGTTAGTGCCTCTTGCCATGGCTCAGATCTGCAAGGCCATAACTTGGCCTTCAATCCATACATTTACCAGATTCTATCAAGTACATGTTAAAGATTGAGGATATATCGCCTTTGGGCGCAGTGTACTGCAGGCTGCAGTATGAGTCCTCTAGTCTCTTGGTGCCCTACAATTGCGCCTCCCTCCCTTCAGTTAGCATTGCTATGGGACATCCCACATAGTAACTATGGCTCTGTGTCCCCAGATGTATGAAAAGAAAATAGGATTTTTTAAATTAGCTTACCTGTAAAATCATTTTCTTTGAAGTACATCAGGGGACACAGAGGTCCCTCCCTTCTTGGTATACACGTGTATTGCTTTGCTACAAAACTGAGGTACTCCCAGTAGTGGGAGGGGTTATATAGGGAGTTCACTTTTTAATTTAGGGCGTGCAGTGTCCATCACCTGAAGGTGGCCTATAACCCACATAGTAACTATGTCCCCTGATGTACTTCAAAGAAAAGGATTTTACAGGTAAGCTGTATTAAAAAATCCTATTATTTTATTTTTAATCATTAAAGAATTATTGAACTGGCTTCAAGGGCGAGTTCAGAGGGTGGTGATAAATGGGGAGTACTCGGAATGGTCAGGGGTGGGTAGTGGGGTTTCCAAGGGTTCTGTGCTGGGACCAATCCTATTTAATTTGTTCATAAACGACCTGGAGGATGGGATAAACAGTTCAATCTCTGTATTTGCAGACGATACTAAGCTAAGCAGGGCAATAACTTCTCCGCAGGATGTGGAAACCTTGCAAAAAGATCTGAACAAATTAATGGGGTGGACAACTACATGGCAAATGAGGTTCAATGTAGAAAAATGTACAATAATGCATTTGGGTGGCAAAAATATGAATGCAATCTATACACTGGGGGGAGAACCTCTGGGGGAATCTAGGATGGAAAAGGAATTGGGGGTCCTAGTAGATGATAGGCTCAGCAATGGCATGCAATGCCAAGCTGCTGCTAACAAAGCAAACAGAATATTGGCATTCATTAAAAAGGGAATCAACTCCAGAGATAAAACGATAATTCTCCCACTCTACAAGACTCTGGTCCGGCCGCACCTGGAGTATGCTGTCCAGTTCTGGGCACCAGTCCTCAGGAAGAATGTACTGGAAATGGAGCGAGTACAAAGAAGGGCAACAAAGCTAATAAAGGGTCTGGAGGATCTTAGTTATGAGGAAAGGTTGCGAGCACTGAACTTATTCTCTCTGGAGAAGAGACGCTTGATATGATTTCAATATACAAATATCGTACTGGTGACCCCACAATAGGGATAAAACTTTTTCACAGAAGAGAGTTTAACAAGACTCGCGGCCACTCATTAAAATTAGAAGAAAAGAGGTTTAACCTTAAACTACGTAGAGGGTTCTTTACTGTAAGAGCGGCAAGGATGTGGAATGTGGTGGTCTCAGCGGGGAGCATTGGATAGCTTCAAGAAACTATTAGATAAGCACCCGAATGACCGCAACATACAGGGGTATATAATATAATACTGACACATAATCACACACATAGGTTGGACTTGATGGACTTGTGTCTTTTTTCAACCTCACCTACTATGTAACTATGTAACTGTTAAAAGGCATAAAAGGATGTTATGGGTGTGGGCGTAATCACTTAGGAGAAGGGTTTTCGGAGTGTTATCCCTTGCTTCATGTCCACCAACCTGGTTCAGGTGAATTAAGTGGGGCAATATTGTCTGCAATATGTTGGCTAAAACCTTAGTGAAAACTTAGAAATGGACATCTATCAAGCATATGGGGCTTGAAATCCAGGTTACCGAAACAAAATTGTAGTATATCGATACCCAGGGAATTTTAAGTCAGTCTGCAGGTACAGTGGCCCACAGCAAAGCAAGGCACAGCGCCAACAGGGAAATGTGAGGCTTTGCACAGATCCAATCCGCACTCTCTTCAGGAGAATCAAATCATATATATATATAATAGCGTGGAAGGGGAACGGGAAGAGGCACAACCAGCAGTTATACCATCATCAGTACAGTACTGCAAATAGGGGGGAGAAGGCATAGTGAAGGCTAGTGCTGTCTGGTACCAAACGAAGCCCATAACAACATGTAAGAACAGCAAAATTCTACTGTCCTTCTTAAACCTCAGCCAGATATAGCTTCACCAGCAAAGGGCAAGGAAAGGATCCATATTTCCATCAAATTTTCTGACCGATTTAATGTCCAACAAATGGTCTGGTTGGCATGCATCAATAGGAAAAAATCACAGGTGGGAAAACATTCCCAAGGCAAACCTGGCAGCAATTCAAGGTAACAGGTGTGACACCCCTTGTGGTGCACTAGGTAGAAGAAGGAGGACCAGTTCAGGACTCATCAGGGAAGAGCCGGGTTGAACCTCTAGTGACATAGGTCGAAGTGTTCTAGGGTCAGAAGATGCAGATCTGGACCTTGGACGTCTGTGGCATTGTGGGAGAGGGCCAAAACCGATAATCTTGGACGGTCATCTGGAGGGTCCTTCCAGTTCGGAACATTGACCGGGTCTATCTCAAGGAAGAGAAAGAAGTCAGGAAATTGATCTGTATCTGACAAAACACATTTGTTGTCACTGCGGGTCACCTTGACACTGAATGGGTGGCCCCAGGTATAGGTAGCTCCTGCTTGTATCAAACTGAGCAGGAGGCAGATCGTTCACCGCATGTATAGTGTATTGCGATAGAAATTCGGGTACAGGTGGATTGAAGATCCGTCAAAGTCCACTGGGCCCAAGCGCCATGCCTTACGCATTAATTCTTCCTTCAGGGTGTAATAATGAACCCGACAGAGAACATCTTAAGGGTGCCCACCCAGCCCCTCCACTCTATGCACTCTGTCCAGTTCAATAGGGGATGTAGCCTCCCTACCCAGAACCTGAATTTGGATAGATAGTTTGCCTCCAGTATACCTGTTTTCACTGTCCTCTATACGTAGTTGATGCTGCCGTAGGCGTAGAAGGTTAGTCGTGGACGCAGACTCAAGTGCCATTATACGGGCTGCATGGTCTTCTTGGGTGGTAGCCAGAGCTGATACAGTAGTCTCCGATGCTGAGACCTGTTGTTTAAGGGCATTTAGTTTGGAGAGATGATTCCATTCTGGATGCCCTGGGTCATCTAATGTGTGTGTGACAGGAGGCAGCACTGACACGGCTATAGAAGCCGGAGGGTCTGACTGAGGAGCCGGGAGCTCGTCTGCAGTGTCCTCGCAGATATTGGCGGCCGCCTGAGTGGAGGGAGGAGGCCGGACTTTCCCTGGGGTCCAGCCGGGCGTCATCTTGTCTTTGGCCGTGTGGGAGTCGGGCGGGGCTGTGCAGAACAGGTACCACTGCATAGTGCTCTGCTGTAGCTCAAGGGGCTCAGCAGAGTGAGAGCTTGATGCTGACATGAGGGTCACTGTTGTGAGGGAGGTCGGCCACGCCCCCCTAAGCTTTATTTATTTTTAATTTTTTTAAAGAAAATTTCAGCAGACTGTTTTTACTCTTGCTTTTAAGTGTTGCAGTGCATTTCTATAAATTTTGTCTCGTTTGTGTTTAAAAAAAAAAGAAAAAAAAAGAAGGGCGTTTTACATATTTTTTTTTTTTTTTTTTTTTTTTAGTGCAGGGCAGTGCACATCAGCATAAAGGACTGGTGTGAATTGTTTATTATTAATATTATTGAAATACATTGCTCTGGTGTGCATTTGGGCCTTTAGACCCCTTTCACACTGAGGCGTTTTTCAGGCGCTACAGCGCTAAAAATATCGTCTGTAAAGCGCCTGTAAAAAGCCTCAGCTGCAAACCCAGTGTGAAAGCCCGAGTGCTTTCACACTGGGTGCTGCGCTGGCAGGGCATCACAAAAAGTCCTGCCAGCAGCTTCTTTGCAGCAGTGTAGGAGCCGTGAATACACCGCTCCTCCACTGCTCCTGCCCATTGAAAACAATGGGGTAGCGGCATTTTGCGTGCGAATTTAACCCCCCGCTAGCAGCCGAATAGCGCCAGTAAAGAAGAAAAATATAGTGCCGCTTTACCGCTGACACCCGGGACGGCTCAGTGTGAAAGGGGTCTTACTGTTGCAATTTGCAGCAGAATTCTTTATATGGTTGTGATGTTATATAAACCTTTTTTTCTGGTCACAGGGAAAATGTCAATCTTCAGCAGACTCAGTCTAAACTCTTGTTACCAAACCGCTTTTACATTTTCATCACCGTTCATTGTGTTTATAGCATTAACATGATATTTTTTTTGTAGACATGTTGGGAATCCTATTCCCGGACAAGGCGCTCCAGCAGTATTTCCAGCATATTCAGTCTTCAGCCCTTTGCAAATGATGTGGTGGCAGCAGATGTATGCTCGACAGTACTACATGCAATAGTAAGTTTGTTCCCCCCCCCCCCCCCAATTTATCTTAACCACTTCAATACTGGCCACTTATAACCCTTCCTGCCCAGACCAATTTTCAGCTTTCAGCGCTGTCGCACTTTGAATGATAATTTGAGCGGTCATGCTACACTGTACCCAAACAAAATTTTTATAATTTTGTTCCCACAAATAGAGCTTTTTTTGGTGGTATTTGATCACCTCTGGGATTTTTATTTTCTGCTAAACAAATTAAAAAAAGACATAATTTAGAAAAAAAAAATGTGTTTTTTTTTTTTTTTTTTTGTTTGTTTCTGTTACAAAACTTTGTAATTTCTAAGTAATTTTTCTCCTTCACTGATGGGCACTGATAAGGCGGCACTGATGGGCACAGATGAGGTGGCACTGATGGGCACTAATATGCAGCACCAATGGGGCACTGATAGGCCACACTGATGGGTACTGATAGGTGGCACTGATATGCAGCACTGATTGGCACTCATATGCAGCACGGATGGGCACTGATAGGCGGCACGGATGGGCACTGATAGGCAGCACGGATGGGCACTGATAGGCGGCATGGATGGGCACTGATAGGCGGCACGGATAGGCACTGATAGGCGGCACAGATGGGCACTGATAGGCGGCACGGATGGGCATGGATGGGCACTGATAGGTGGCACTGTACACTAATAAATGTTACTGATGGATGCCAATCAGTGCCAAACAATGCCTGCCAATCAGTGATGCCCATTGTGGGCACTGATTGGCATCCATTGTGGGCACTGATTGGCATACTTGGTGGTGACTACTGGTGGCATCTCTCGTGGTGCTAGTGGCGTCCCTGGTGGTCCAGTGTGGGCATCCTCGGGGGGGCTGCGCTGGTAATCGATCAGCACAAACCCCCCCCCTGTCAGAGGAGCAGCCGATCGGCTCTCCTCTACCCGTGTCTGACAGACGCGAGTGAGAAAAAGCCAATCACCGGCTCTTCCTGTTTACACTGTTTTCAGCTGTGATTGGACACGGCTGATCACGTGGTAAAGAGTCTCCGTCAGAGACTCTTTACCTAGATTGGTGTTGCAGGGTGTCAGAAAGACACCCCGCAACAACGATCGCCGCGATGCGCGCCCCCGGGGCACGCAGCGGCTTGATATCCTGCCGGACGTTATGACGTCCGTTCAGGATATTGAAACCACTTTGCCGCCGTCGTTTTGCTATATGGCGGGCAGCAAGTGGTTAATCGTACAGGACACAGGCAAAGTATTCACAGACCATGGGTCCTAGGCTTGTACCTTCAGGTAATTGGACACTGGCATAATTTCGAGGATTTGCCCATTGGGCACTTCCCTTTAATCCTACCACACTCTTGGCTTAGCTAGTGTATAATTTTTCTTTATTATTAATCTTTGATTTCTTCAAACCACTCCTCACGGACTTCTAATGCCACAGATAGAAGCAATGCATCCTCAAAACCTTGAGAGCCATACTCAAGACCCCATGCTGTGGGGACAGTTTGTAATGTTGCTTTGGGCACTAGATCCTGCATGCATGCTCACCTTGCACTTAGTGCAATGCATGTAGTCTGCCGCTGGGTGTTTTTTTCTCCCCTCTGGAATATTTTGATAACATAATTGCAGAAAATGTAGTGTAAAAATACTGTCTGATAAGGGGAAGATTGCTACTCTGATTAAAGCTGGCCGTACATGGTTAGTTTGTTTTCATTCAGCTAGGACCTAAACAGATACCAGCAGGGGCGTAACTAGAAATAGCAGGGCCCCATAGCAAAATGTTGTATGGCCCCTCCCCCCCCCCCACAGCTGTCCTAGTGTCAATGCAGCGTGACCTGTGCCCCATGCAGCGTGACCTGTGCCCCATGCAGCGTGACCTGTGCCCCATGCAGCGTGACCTGTGCCCCATGCAGCGTGACCTGTGCCCCATACAGCGTGACCTGTGCCCCATACAGCGTGACCTGTGCCCCATACAGCCTCACCTATGCAGAGGAAGAGGCAAGCCACCCGGATCAGCAGAGAGCGGGATTGCCCGCTGTAATAGCTTTCATTTGAATCTCCCGTCTTCCCGGGGCTCATCGTCACGAAGCCCCACCTCTTAGCCCAACGCCTTTGATGACGTCACATGTCCCGCATTGGATCGACGTTCTGTCTATCAAAGGCGCTGGGCCAAGAGGTGGAGCTATGTGACGTGAGCCCCGGGAACACTGGAAGTTCTAATGAAAGCTATTACATTGGGCAATTCAGCTCTCTGCTGATACGGACAGCTCGCCTCTTCCTTTCCCCTCTCTTCCCCTGGCTGGGAGACTGTGCCGGCATGTGCTCTCATCCTCACTGGGCCCCACACGGCTGTGGGCCCCATAGCACCCGCATGGGTCGCTATGGTGGTAGTTCCGCCGCTGGATACCAGCATGCACTCAAATGGGATGGATGGAAAGGTTCCCCTGCCCTTAGAATACATTGACCAGCAGCTGTAGCTGATTGGGCGCAGCCAAACATTTTCCAAAATGAAAACCCATTTCCCCATTGTACTTTATTGTGCAAGGTCTTTTAAGGTGATATTTTGGATCACATCCTATTTTAACTTGTTTAATGGGCATTGTATATTATAAATGCAAGTCGAGTGGAAAAAAAACATTTGTTGATTATCTGGTCTGGTTTTACAGCTGCCAGAATCAACGAGAGAACTTTCTTAGTCGATGAAATGAGGCTGATTTATGAATGGAGTTGCGTGAAAATTCTCAACCCTTTTTAGTAAACCAGCCTAATTAAGGAAGTAGTAAAACGTGTCCGAAACAAGCTTTGCCTCAACTATGTCATTACTGTTCAAAATCAGGTGGTAGGGATGGAACATAGAGCTTACTATAATAAATGCGAAACTCTTCTAGAATTCTCTCTGGAATAAGTGGTAATGCCTCAATCCGGGAATTGGTATTGGGTTGGGCCAGCATGGCTAAAAATCTACCATTCTTGTCACCGTGTTCGAAAAAGGTTTGTCTGTTTTTAGAAAGGTACAACTTTGTGACCTTGGCCAACTGAAGATGAAGCTCCCTCCTGGTGGACATGAGCAAATCAAATATCTTCTAAGTAGGGTAGGTGGCATACAGGGGGGTGTGATCCTCCACTCTTCTCCAAAGATGTTGCGTGGTGGATGATTGGACTAACTTGACAGCGGCAACCGATGAAATATACTGCCCTCTCATATATGCCGTCCCAAACAATGGAGTGGAATACCCATCAATATCAGGGTGGGAGATCCATGCGCTCTCAGAAACCATAGAGACTCACAGCGCCAAGCACAAGTTCTAAGAACTAAGACAAGGGGGCAATGGTCAGAGGGGGCACTGGGAAGGTAAGTGGCCTCATGAATCACCTCCAGGAGGGAGGGGTTGGTAAAGGCCATATCAATGCGAGAGGATGTTTTTTGACAGGTGGAAAAGCAGGAGTAGACTCTGGAAGGGGAAATTCAATTTCCAAGCCTGCCAGGTTTGCTGCCAAGGCCCAGGCAGAGATCTCCAGAAAAATTTTAAGAAGGCGTGGGCCTATCCAAGTCAGGGGACAGGATTGCGTTATAATTGCCCATGATTATTAATTTGACTGGGCAGTAAGAAGTGAGTCTCTCCAGAGTGATAGAGTATTGCAGTGGAAGAGGGGGTATGTAAATAGCCATCACAACATACCTCCAGTGCCATACTGTCAAGACCACAGTCACGTATCTGTTATTGGATGAGGTAAAAGTAATGCAGGATCGGAGCTCCTGCGGTGTGTGACTGGTCTCTCTCACATCCTGACCATGCCCCAATTATGTCTTTACTGTAGTGCAGTCAATCTGCGTTGCAATTTTCATTCTTTAAGCTGTGTGGGAAAAATAGAAGCTGGTTGCTTTGGGCAATTGCACCGATTGAGATAGAACTTGTCTCAGATGCTTTTTGTTACTTCTCCCCATTGTGTCTTTTATGTGCATAGGTCTTTTTTTAAAGAGGATTGGAGTTTCTTGTCATTCAGAATTTGCATCTGTGTAAAGAAGTAAAAGTAATGTTTGTGTTAATTGTATTCCTAAAAATGTGAGTTTATATATTTTTTTCTTTTAATTTAACTTCCACCTTTTTATAGTGCACATTTTGTTTGCACTGAGAGGTTTACGTCATAACAGTGCATGTAGCAATGTATTCTATCATATTTTTCAGTATGCAGCAACACATAACTGCCTGTTTTCACCTTTTAACTATAGTATGTAGTTACACAGCTCAAACCTGCAAGTGACTGCATACCATTGCTCTTTGAACTTTAGAAATAAACCCATATATACGTTCTTCTCAAAATGTTATGGGTAATGTATGAATTTTATTAAAGATTAACGTTAATGTCCACGTATTTTTTTTATTTTATAGTCAAGCTGTGGCTTCCAACCAAGGACCTGCTGCCACTCCCATTATCCATTCAGATCGACCTCCTACAAACCCTCCAAGAGCAGCTCCAAACATTGCTCCAGAGGTGAACCAAAATGTCCAAATGAATGTTCAAGGTGGCGCTGTAATGAATGAAGAAGAGATTAACCGCGATTGGCTTGATTGGATTTACACTGTGTCCCGAGCAGCTATTCTTCTTAGCATAGTTTACTTCTATTCATCATTCAGTCGCTTTGTTATGGTCATGGGGGCTATGATACTTGTTTACATGTAAGTATAAAAAAGTAAATATCTTTTTATTGGAGAGCACTTATAGAGGAGTTCCACCCAGAAATGGAACTTCTGCTGATCGGATCCCTCCCCCTGTTGTCACATTTGGCACCTTTCAGGGGGGAGGACAGAGCAGATACCTGTCAAATCCAGGTATAGTTGCTTTCACTTCCGGCGAAAGTGTGGCAAACTAAGCTATGGCCGGCCCCTCCTCCTCCCCCCCACAGGTCCCAGAAGACAGCAGTGACCATTCAGAACGCGCAGCGCGACTTGCACATGCGCAGTAGGGAACCAGGAGTGAAGCCGAAAGTCTTCACTGCCTGGTTCTCTTACCTTACTTAATAGTCAGCAGCTACAGTATTTTGTAGCTGCTGACTTTTAATTTTTTTTCCCAGGCAGAACTCCGCTTTAAAGTTCTTTGCTGTGTGATCATGCTCCATGTTTCTGCTTTAACTGTTGTACCAAATGGGAAAAGCTTTAGATGGGTCTCAGTAACATCTTGGCTGTTGGATGATGTTTTCTGTCCTCCTAAGATATTAACCACTTCAGCTACAGAAGATTTAACCCCCCTTCATAACCAGGTCATTTTTTGCGATACAGCACTGCTTTTTTTTAAAGGATAATTGCGCGGTCATGCCACACTGTACCCAAACCAAATTTATTTTTTTCGCACAAATAGAGCTTTCTTTTGGTATTTGATCAGCTCTGCAGTTTTTATTTTTTGCGCTATAATCAAAAAAGACCAACAGTTTTGGAAAAAAAAAAAAAAAACCAATATTTTTTTATAGGGTTGCACCAATACTAGTATCGGTGCTGATACCGAGTATTTGCACAAGTATCGGTACTCGTGCAAATGCACCGATACCTGAAACCGATACTTTCAGGCTCGGTTCTTTGAGCTATCAGTCGGTCTCCCCAGTGTTAAAGAAGTACGGTAACTGGAGCTGTAAAAAAAAAAAAGCAGCCGGCAATGTTTATTAACAACATTGCTCACCCCGAAACACTAAAATAAAAAGAAACATTGTTTCTTTTTGTATATTTCTGTTTCTTCATCTGCAGATCAAAGGGATGAACAAATGTTCCTCTGTTTAACCTCTTATTAACCCTTAATTTACTCTAATCAGCCTTAATTAACTCCCTATTCTGCTCCATTTAATTAATATTTTCCTGCTTTTTTTTTTTTTTTGTTCACGTCTTTTTTATAAACGATAAACATTTAAAACTTTTTTTTTTTTTGCTTTGTTAGTGAATATTTTCACACATATATATTACCATATATTTACACATTTCACATTAAAACAAGCGCAAAATTAAAAATCATTGCAAATGACTTTTCAATGCTTTGTATCATTGCTGGCAGCTGAAGTGTAAACAAAACAGTTGCGGTAGGTATCAGTAATTGGTATCATCGAGTACTAAAAAAAAAGTATCGGTATTCGTAAAAAAATGGTATCAGTGCATCCCTAATTTTTTACTTTCTGCTATAATACATATCCAATAAAATTTTTTTTAAGAAATCAAATTTCTTCATAAATTTAGGCCAATATGTATTGTGCTACATCAGCCTTTCTCAACCAGTGTGCCGCGGCACACTGGTGTGCCGTCAGAGGTTCTCAGGTGTGCCGCGGGATCAGGGGAGAGAAGGGCTGTCAGATGAGCCCGATCTCCCAATCCCCTGCTGAATTGTACATCGGCACTGTGAGGAGCTCCGTCAACCTCATCAAAGTGAAAGTAAAGTGCAGGGGAGTGTGCTGTGCTCTCTGCTTCCCCCTACAGTGCAGTACCTGGCTGAATGAGGGAACTGGAAAGGTACTGTGCTAGAAGCTAGATTTGTTTTTAAAGGGCTTTATACATGTGTCTGTGTGTGCGTGCATGTGAGTGTCTGACTGTCTGTGTGTGTGTACATGTGTCTGTATTTGTGTATGTACATGTGTCTGTATGTGTGTGTGTGTGTGTGTACATGTGTCTGTATGTGTGTGTGTGTACATGTGTCTGTATGTGTGTGTGTGTGTGTGTACATGTGCATGTGTCTGTGTGTGTGTGTACATGTGCATGTGTCTGTGTGTGTGTGTGTGTGTGCATGTGTCTGTATGTGTGTGTGTGCATGTGTCTGTATGTGCATGAGCATGTGAGTGTCTGTCCTTATGTGTGTGTGTACGTCTGTATGTGTGTTTGTACGTGTGTGTGTGTGTGAGTGTCTGTCTGTATGTGTGTGTGCATGTGAGTGTCTGTCTGTATGTGTGTGTGCATATGTGTGTGTGTGTGCATGTGAGTGTCTGTCTGTATGTGTGTGTGCATATGTGTGCGTGTGTGTGCATGTGTCTGTATGTGTCTGTGTGCAAGTGTCTGCATGTGTGTGTGCACGTGTCTGCATGTGCGTGAATACAAGTGTCTGCATGTGTGTGTGCACGTGTCTGCATGTGCGTGTGTACAAGTGCCTGTATGTGTCTGCATGCCTGTGTGCACATGTATGTGTCTGTATATGTGTGTGTGTATATATCTTACTTTTAATCCGGACACCCCCCCTCCATTCCTGTACCATCAGAACTGCTTTTGTAGGTCTTGTTTGTGATAGCAGCCAGGACTGCTTCTCCTCTGAAAAGCAACCCATGCACAGATCGCTTTTCAGAGGCATTTGACAGACAGTAAAGAGGCATTATGTTGCCTCCTCACCACCTGTTTTAATGCAGCATCACTACACCGCAACCGTGCAATGAACACAGTTGCAGGGTAGTTGCAGTGCAGCCCCATTCACCCTGGGTATACCTCCAGCTGCAGCCACAGCATGTGTACACCCCCAGCTGCTGTCTCTGCAGCTAAAGGGGAAGAAGTTGGGGGTGGTAAAAACAGCTTAACCATGTGCTTTTACCCCCCCTCCAACCTGACATGTGAACAAGCCCTTGGTTCATATCTGTGTGGCTGCGTGCTGCGTGTAGGGCAGCCCATTCATTTCAATGGGCTTCCCTAACCACAAAAATTCAGGGAAGGAAGTCCCCAACCTTTTTTTTTTTTTAAATTGCACGGCACCAAAAGCACATTTTCCAATGTGTGAGGTACCATTAAGAATTAATGGCACCCCTAAAGAGCAGAGCATTTGTCTGTGTGTCAGGAACGAGTGCGATTTTGTGCATGTTCCGCGACACACAGTAACGTGAACTAAGCCTTGGACTGGGGTGCCTCAAGACTGAAAATACTTTTCAAGGGCGCCCCGACTGGAAAAAGGTTGAGAAACACTGTGCTACATAATTTTGATTAAAAAAAAATCCCAAAAAGTATTTGAGTAGTTCGCGCAAAAGTTATAGCGTCTACAAACTATAGGATAACTATGGAATTTTTATTTATTTTTTAAATAATTTTTTACTATTAATGGCGGCGATCAGCAACTTATAGCGGGACTTCAACATTGTGGCGGACAAATCGGACACTAAGTGACACTTTTTTTGGGGGGACAAGTGACACTAATAATAATCGGTGCTAAAATTATGCAGTCACTGTACTAATGACCCTGGTGGGGGGGGGGGGGGGGTGTTAACAGGGGAGATCAAAGGGTTAAATGTGTGCCTAAAATAATGTTCTTACTCACTGTGGGGGGGGGGGGTGCTTGTACACCCCCTGGCAAAAATTATGGAATCACCAGTCCCTGAGGCTGTTCCTTCAGTTGTTTATTGTTGTAGAAAAAAAGCAGATCACAGACATGGCCAAAAACTAAAGGCATTTCAAATGGCAACTTTCTGGCTTTAAGAAACACTAAAAGAAATCAAGAAAAATAATTGCGGTGGCCAGTAACAGTTAGATTTATAGAACAAGCACAGGGAATAAATTATGGAATCACTCAATTCTGAGGAAAAAATGATGGAATCGCCCTGTAAATTTTCATTACAAACACTAACACCTGCCTCAGATTAAATCTGCTTGTTAGTATGTAGGTAAAGAGGGTAAATCATCACCCAGTGTTGCACAAGATGTTAGTTGTTCACAGTCGGCTGTGTCTAAAACATGGACCAAATACAAACAACATGGGAAGGTGGTTAAAGGCAAGCATACTGGTAGATCAAGGAAGACATCAAAGCGTCAAGACAGAAAACTTAAAGCAATATGCCTTGAAAACAGAAAATGTACAACAAAACAAATGAGGAACAAATGGGAGGAAACTGGAGTCAACATCTGTGACCGGACTGTAAGAAACTGCCTAAAGGAAATGGGATTTACATACAGAAAAGCTAAAAGAAAGCCATCTCTAACACCTAAACACAAAAAAACAAGGTTACAATGGGCTAAGGAAAGGCAATCGTGGACTGTGGATGATTGGATGAAAGTGATATTCAGTGATGAATCTCGAATCTGCATTGGGCAAGGTGATGATGCTGGAACTTTTGTTTGGTGCCGTTCCAATGAGATTTATGCAGACGACTGTCTGAAGAAAACATGCAAATTTCCACAGTCCGATATGATATGGGCCTGCCTGTCAGATAAAGGCACTGGGGAGATGGCTGTCATTAAATCTTCAATAAATGCCCAGGTTTACATTGAAATTTTGGACACTTTTCTTATCCCATCTATTGAAAGGATGTTTGGGGATGATGAAATCATTTATCAAGATGATAATGCATCTTGACATAGAGCAAAAACTGTGAAAACATTCCTTGAAGAAAGACACATAAGGTCAATGTCATGGCCTGCAAACAGTCCGGATCTCAATCCAATTGAAAATCTGTGGTGGAAGTTAAAGAAGATGGTCCATGACAAGGCTCCAACCTGCAAAGATGATTTGGCAACAGCAATCAGAGAAGGCTGGAGCCAGATTGATGATGATGAGTACTGTTTATCACTCATTAAGTCAATGCCTCAGAGACTGCAAGCAGTTATAAAATCCAGAGGTGGTGCAACAATGTACTAGTGATGTGTTGGAGTGTTATTTTGTTTCTTTGTTTTTCATGATTTCATATTTTTTTCCTCAGAATTGAGTGATTCCATAATTTTTGCCAGGGGGTTGTACTATGAGAAGGCAGAGATCCCTGTTCCCGCTTTGCAGAAACATAGGATCACTACCTTCCCTACTGACAGAACGGCAGTCTGCTTTGTTTACATAGGCAGACCGCCATTCTGCTTCTGTCCCGAACGGTCTGCGGGTCCTGGCGGACATTGAGTCTGCTGGACCCACTGATTGGCCCCTGCTGTGTCTCTGCACAGGAGAGCAACCTTGCCGCCATGTGTATATGTGTGTATATGTATATATAGTTATATTGTTAATATAGGGTCGGCAAGCGGTTAACCTGTCTCCGGCAAATATATATTTTTAACACTGTCTTTTCTGATTGGAAGAGGTGGAGATTATAATGTCACTGCCCCACCTCTTCACCTTGTCTATTCAGAGGACATCTTGTATCAAATAAGTGATACAAGGCCTTCTTTGAATGGCACCTGTTTGAAGCGAACAACCCACTGTGGTTACTAAATATTCAATAAGGAGCAGCGCTGTGACAACAAAGGTTTGTATGATATAAACCAAATCAGATAAAATGAATATTAGACCCAAAATTAGGATTAATTCCAAAGTTCATAATAAAGTTCATAGTAACCGATAGAGGTAAAAAGTCCTATCCAGAATCAATTTCAGATAGTAGATATAGTGAGAAACGTAGATAGGTGGGAATACAAATAAATCAATGTGTCCTTCACCGCACCACTGTGGTGTTGGTAGGAATGCACGCTTACCAAACGGCAAGCTTAGGGAAGCTTGCGACTTTAACCCGGTCGGGGCCTTTCAGGATGGGAACACCAAAGAAAAACACACCACCTTCGCTTGGAATAAGCACGCTGTTCCCCAATTATTCAGTATTCACTGTATTGTAGAGATGTGACCCCTGGCTAGGGATAAATCTCGAGGGAGGTACACCAAAAAGAGAAGAAGAGCAACATAGCGTAATCCTGCTTTCACCTTTTATTAAAAAATAATAAAATCGCACTTACACTCAGATGGATAAACAAAAGCACATAAAGCCGGCCGGCTAGAAGCGAACGCCCGTCCTTCAGACGGTAGATGCAGCACGTCAGCACAACAGCACGCCCCAACAACACTGTGGTTACTATGTAGAATTGCAGCCACTCAGAACTGAACCTGGAAGATTGCTTCTATCACTGTAGTAGCCTAAGTTCCTCACCCCCAGAATCTGTTCTGTGCAGTGGCTGACCTCCCCTTGAAATATTTTATTCCTCCCAATTGGGGGTTTCCTAATGAAAAAGACAATACCTGTTGTGGACCCAGCAGTTTCCTTCCTTAATAAGACCTTCTTGGTTCCTGTTGAGGATGTTCCTGTTTTCAGGAACCCTATTGATAAGAACCCTCTTCAGGGCATTGTTTTCTTTGGCTGGTTCTGCTATACAACGTGCCATCACAATCCTGTGGAACAAAAACATTACTTGGGACCTTGTGACCATTCTAACTGATCTGTCTGTTCTCCTCCAACTGGAGCTCTTGCCTGTTGCCTTGTGCTACTGTTTGGATGGGTTGGCAGATACACTTAGCCAAATATCCAGGATGAGCCTCGTTTTTGTGCACATGCAAAGGATCCTTTGTTTAAAGTGCTAGTCTGTAGAACTTCCATGCAAGTGCCTTGTGATTTAGGGGAATGGTCTCTTCATCTAGAGTTGTTTCAAGACCTTTGTCACAAGTGGGGATACCAAACGTGGATACGTGGATCTTTTGGCATCCAGGTTCAACAACAAACTGGATAGTTTTGTCACCAGGACCAAGGACCCTCTGGCTTTGGGAGTGGGTGACTTTGTGGAATCAGTTCAACTTGATCTGTTTGTTTCCCTGCCAAAGCCTTCTCCCTTGTCTGCTTCGCAGGATTAAGGGAAAGGGCGTGACAGTGATCCTCATTGCACTGAACTGTGTCAAGAGGACATGGAATACTGGCAGGTTCTGTGAGCCTTTCCTGATCATCCAGATCTTTAGTCCCATGGAACAATCCATCATCCTGCTTCTTGGTTGTTTGCTTTAACAGCTTGGCTGAGGGACAGGGGCCTTTTGGCCATGCCTACGCTCCTGAAAGCCAGGAAATCCACTGCTTGCAAAATCTTATTATCACACTTGGATGGCCTACTTTGTGTGGTGCGAAGTTCCCTGTTGGACAAATCATGCCTTCCTTTAGTCCTTATTCAAGCCTATAGTCTGAAGGATAGGGTTCCCCCCCTTGCCTGTTAAGCCGATACACACATGGACATTCAGCTGGTTCAGCAAGAACCAGTCAAATTTTGATCCATTTATGGGGACAGTGGTTATACAGAAGTCAATCTACCAATTGACTTCTGTAGAACTAGCCTGTCAGATAAATGCCATTTTAATCAGTGCCACTTGCTATAGCTGGAACACATAACCTATTGTATATGAAAAAATAAATAAACAAGGTTCTGATACAACAATAAAAATAAATGTGTTATCCTGCGCTACCTAAAAATTACGTATGACTGGGCTAATAATGGGTGGCTGCATCCAACCTTATTGTGTTCCCACAAAGTGAAGTAAATAAAAAGTGCAAATGTTGCTGCGCCTATACCCTCTGTGTTGTATGTATTAAACCATTAACATAAAAACTTTTATACCATGACTTGCATAAAATATCATTAAAGTGCTTTTGCATATATACCTTCCTCCAAACAAAATGTTTGGTGTAAAACTAATAAAATATAACCCTTCAAAAAAGTGCTTAATATTTTAAAACCATATAGTGCAGTTCATTTAGTGGTTCTCAACAATGTGATCCAGATGACAGGTGCTAGTGCTTGCATTAATTAAATGACTCCACAGCAATAGGATCGAAATATAAAATGTGCTGGTGCTTGTGTTGCAACAACGTAAATACTTAAACTAGCCATACACAGCTCAAATGTCAGCCAATTCCCACTGCATTGGACAAAATGTAAGCCATGGGTGGCCCTGTAGGTACCATGTGTCTCAACAAAAGTCGATTTAACAAATTGACGGAACTGGGTGGGTGGAAAGTTGTCAGCCAGTGATTGCATCCTTTCAGCATCTCCCACTGTATTTGGGCAGTAACTGGTACTATAACTGTCTGAATAAAATAGTAGGCACTGGAGATTCCTCCATCCATGCTGTTTAGTGGATTTATGCCCCTTTCCATCCAGCAGGTTGTTTGAGAGAAATCCACTTGTTTATGGCTAGCCTTACCCATAAGCAACTCGTATTGTTTGATCTTATGTAAGTACGCTGATGCAGAGTGAGGTTGATACAGGTCTGCTTCATCATCAGTGCCTTCCTTCCTCTCAGCATGGGATGTGATGGTGTTCAGAAGAATTGATGGTTAGAAGAAATTTCAAATGAAAGTTCTATTCATAAACATACATGTTTTATTGACCGCCCTGGTCATGTGAAATGATTTTTGAATGATTACTACTTAGTAGCTTCAGCACTTTGAGACACTGACCTAGAACAAATATACAAATTAGGAGTTTTGACCTTTTGCGTGCTTATTCTATGTTATTGAATGAAGCCAGAGACAGCCAGGCAATTAACAATTTTCAGGTCAAGTTCTCCAATAGCAGCCTCCAATTTTTTCATGTACATCATTATTATTTCTAGTAATTATGCTTTCCCCTCACCCTTTTCCCCCTTTTTTAAATACTTAAAGTGATACTAAAATCTATTTTTGTGGGGGGTAAAATAAGGTCATACTTACCTGTCCTGTCCAACGATATTGTATTGCACGGAAAGATAAAATGAAAGATAAAATAAAGAAAGACAGAGATAAAATAAAGAAAGACAGAGAATGTATTATTGTAAAAAAAAAAAAAACTTTTAGACTTTACAACCACTTTAAAGTCATGTATTTTCTTTTCAGTTCACAGTGTGTTGTAGGGCTTGTTTCTAATGCAACCTTTTGAATGTTAATTTCAATGTGTAGGCACCAGGCTGGATGGTTTCCTTTTAGACAAGAAGAAGGTCAGCCACAAGCTAGAGACAATGCAGCAGATGTGAATCAAGATAGAGTGAACAACAATGAGCTCTTGGAAATGGTAAGTAGTTGTGGAAATTGTGTGCCACAGGTTTCTACTGGTCCCAATGCTGGGTATACACGTACTGAAAGTCGGCCGGTTCAGTAGCAACCGGATGACATTCGGTATGTGTGTAATGTCTGCTTGTTCAAAAGAAGCCAGTGTAATGATTTGCTTCTGTCGAATGGTCATGCTGGAAAATCTGCATTTAATCAGCGCTTGCAGCCAATGGCTGCAGTGCTAATCTCTGTATTTGGATACAATTTCCCTGTCAGGATACAATAACGTAGCAGAAGAAATCCCTGCATATGCATCATTTGTGTTGATGCAGGGATTTGTGTTTTTTTTTTTTTTTTTTTCTTGTTTAACCTTTTGGTTGAGAAGAAAGAAAAAAAACTCAACATGCTTACCCTGCTTAAGAAGTTATATTCTTATTGATTTAATAGTTCAGTCCACCTAAAATTGGTATTGGAATTTAGCTTGAAAGCCAATGAATTCTATAAAACTCCAGCTCCTTATAATTCTTTTGCCCTACAGTGCTAAATTGTTTAAGGCGCACTTCACACTTGTGAAGTCTGTGTCTATGGCTGATCACCCATAGGTAATCGCAGCTCGACTATACCCAGTTGAGTTCCCAGCGGATAATTACAGTCTGCCCCATTCGCAAGTGTGAATGGGGCTTACGCCAACCCTAGACTTTACAAATTCTTCAATAGCAACAACCTTAATAGCATCAAACCCTAATAACTACATTAACCCTAATTGTAAATAACTATAACCCTAATAATAAATTGTATGTAAAGCCAAAGGTTTTAGCTTAATCATTTAGTACAGGACTTGTATTCTTAGGCCATGGATTATATGCAGCTACTCACCCTTCAGGTGACTGGGCACTAGTAAAAAATATGCTACAGCCACTCCCAAAGTATGCAATATAACCCCGCCCATTCTATGGTAATACATTTCTTGTTGGAATTTCCAGATTGGTTACCCTTGGTATTTACATTGGGGACCATACCTGGAGTGTGTGGGGCCAGCCTGTAATGTTTGCTTCGAGTGCTGGTATTGGGCACTTACCTTGGCAAGTAGTGCAACTCATGTATTTAACCTCAGGGTTCTATACAGGTCCAGGGCTGTGGTCCATTTCCATGGTTCCCAGACCCTGAAGACCCCTTCAGGGGTATGAACACTGCGATGGGTGAAGCCAGAAACTCTTATAGGTCCAGCGTCGTGGATAAGGCAAGACAAGGTTTCCTTGTGTATTTACACTGGCTCCTGGCTTTCACTAACACAATATACAGCTCGGAGCATATTATTCAGTTCTACAGGCAGAAGATTTGTGTGTTCACTTTATGCACTGATTGATTGTGCACTTTGAGAACTGGCCCAATCCTTAGAGTGTTTACTTCTCCAAAGCTTTTTTGCTGAGAGGACTTTAAAAGCAAACAGGCTATTCTAGCAGTGGATCCTGAAATTTCAGTCCTCAGTCCTGCCCCTTAACAGCACAGATCAGCCCCAACTCATCACTCCTAGACCTCAGATCAGCCCCAATTCCTTTACCTTCACACCTCAGATCACCCCAATTCCTGCACCTTCACAATACAAATTGACCCCAATTCCTGTAATTTCACACCTCAGAGCACCCCAGTTCTTGCACTTTTACAACCCAGATCAGCCCCAATTACTGTTCCTTCAGTCCATTTCCTGCACCTCCAGACATCAGATTAAGCCCCAATTTCTGAATCTCCAGACCGCAGGTCATCCGAATATGTTCACCATCACACCTCGGATTAGCCCTGATTCCTGCACCATCACACCTCAGATCATCCCACTTCCTGCACCCTCATACCTCTGACCACCCCATTTCCTGCACCATCACACCTCAGATGATTCCCTGTTCTTGCACCTTCATGCCTCGGACCAGCACCAATACGATCAGGCTCAAACTTTGCAACTTTGGAAATGGGGGATGTTAAACAAGAGGAGGAAGAGTGCATTTGTCCAGGTTTTGTTCTTCTACAAATTGATGTCCTTTGCTACTGGCTGGAAAAAGCTTTCAGCAACTTTCACTGCACCCCCCTGTACATCTTTCCCACCACTGTACCCCCCACTGTTGTTCCATCACTGTACTGCCTGCACACCTGTTGCACCCCTGCACTATGCATCTTTTCTGCCACTGTACTCCCCTGCACATATGTTCACCGCTGTACCCTCCTGCACACCTGCTCCACTGCTGTACCCCACTGCACACCTGTTCTGTTACTATACCCCCCACACACACCTCTCCTGTTACTATACTCCTTCTTGCACACCTGTTTGATCGCTGTACCCCCTGCACACCTGAACTGCTGTTTCTGTGTCCTCATCCTTTCGACTGCTGTACACTCCTGCACATCTGTTCTGCCGCTGTTCACCTCTGCACATCTGTTCTGCCACTGTACTCCTTGCATACCCACCCCTTGTGAAAAAAAAAAAAAAAGCCTTTTCTTGTTTTACACCAGGACAAAGTGCGTTTGAAACCAAAACCTTCCTTCTTACCCAAGGTGTTCCCTTCTTTCCACCTCAAGGAGAACATTGTGCTTTCTTTTCTTTGTCCTGCCCCTAAACATGACAAGGAAATTGACCCTACATTGCCAAGATGTATTTAGGGGTTGTCAGAGTCTACCTGAAAGCCACAACCTTTGATTACAAGGCTGAGTCCCCTTTTGTCCTGTTTGTGGCTCTTAGAGGGTATCATGCTTCATGTTTCACCATTGCTAGATTGATTAGGGAACAACTTTCCGGAGCTTCTGCCTTTAGATAATCGATAACTCTGTTCCTATCAGAGCCAATTCCAACAGAGCTGTTTGTCTTTAGGTGTTTTAGCATCAAACATTATCTTCTTGGATTTGAAGGTCTACCACCTGGTCCTCTGTTCACACGTTTTCAAAGTTCTACCAGGTGGATGTTCAGGCTTCAGCTGATGCAAGCTTTAGTCACAAGGTGCTTAATCCTTTTGAGTGCTTTTTGTTTGGATTCTTTAACCCTTGCTTTCTTGTGGGCTTGTTGGCATTTTTGTTTGCTTTGTTCTTGGCCACATCTCAATTTCCTGTTTTTAATTTTGAATTTAGTGTAAAAGTAGTCAAACCTCTTTTAAGTTTGTATTGCCTTCGGTGTCCCTACTGGAAAGATTTACGCAATATACTTGTCCTGGAGACCATTGTCTCTGGTACAGAAAGTGATGGAAAATTCAAAATCTTAGAGTTTTCACAAGAGCAGGAGGTGGGATCTTCCAAAGAATTCACACCCCATTGTTCTTGGTGACAACCCAAAATGTGTTATTTTCTTTCCCTTTCACTTTTGGTAAATGGGACAAACAGAGAGGGGATCTCCTTAACAGGGGCACAGACAGCAATAAAAACCTGACACGTGTTCTATTCCCTTTCCATGCTATCCATGACTAAAAAAAGTTTTGCATTCGATTATACTTTACCCATTCCCATTTTATCTAAAACGAGCAAAAACAACAGTACACTTAATTTACTCTGGTACTGAAAACTGCATGTGCCAATAAAATGTGTGGCTTTAAGAAAAAACTTATAGTAATTTTAGTGTCAAAATAATATGCAGTGAGTAATTGGTGCTAAGAAAAAATCCTGACGCTGAGTACCGTACTTGTAATCTGAATTTTTTAGTAATTTTGTGTATGTAGTATTTGATTTTTCTTTATTTTATACTAAATCCCTTTTCTGTTCTACTATTCAGGAGCGTCGTATGGATGAAGGAGTTCAAGAGGAAGGGGCAGATGAAGTGGCAGATGAGGCTGCTGCAGCTCCTCGTCCAGGAATTGTGGCATCGGCTTGGTCATTTATAACCACCTTTTTCACCTCTCTCATACCTGAGGGACCCCCACAAGTAAACTAGAGCTGAGACTGCTAACTGCAGGTTCTTGCAGGAAACCAATATTTCAAAATACACTTGTGCAATCTCAACTTATGTCCTATTTTGGAATTTTTTTAAAGCAGTATCTATTGCTTGACTCCCTCAGTATTAATATTTTAAGCACAAACATTAATTTTTCTTTGTTTACTCATTTTTTGTAGTCCTCTTCTCTTTGTCAAAGAGAAATAAAGGTACATGTCTTCCATTTTTAGTTTTGAATGAACAAAGTTTCTGGAGTGATACTGCTAGGTGATGCTTTTTTTCTATTGAAGCTTAACCACTCTAAATCTTAATACATTTCTTTTGAATATTGTTTCTATGAATTAAGCAAACAAGTACACATTTAGTATAATGCATTGATAGTTGTGGTGCATGCAAAGGCAAAAGAGAGCCATTCAATTGCATTTTTTTCAGCTAAGACCTCCATCAGTGGGAGACAGCTATTTTCTGTGTACAAGCTTTGGATGATATGATCATTCTAAGCTTGCATGTAGAAATCAATAACTCCCCACCTGGTTTGACTTTAGCTATATAGATAAGGTCATTTTATTTCAGTTTCATTTACTTATTACCACTTCTTATTCAAGTGATAATTTAGTTTAAACTCTTATTTTTACATAATGACATCTCTTTTGAAAGATTTTGAATGTGTCCTTGCCTGTGTGTATAGGAATTACATTCTAGTTATCGCGATGAATCTAAGAAATCACAAGGTCTGTATTCTAAAGGGCCTGTGTTGATGGGCTTTTGTCCACCTAAGAAATGCTTCACGTCTCAAACGAATAGGAATGCAAAAGCATTTTTGAGGACATCAAGTGCGCCTGTCTGTGAATTCTGAAGGATCTCAGAAGCATTTTAAACCAATGTCCAAAGCAAGCTGCTTATCGGCATAAACGCAAAGCCTGTAGACACAGGCTAAAAAATCATCAGTGGGGACAACTATTTTCTGAGGACAGGACTTTCTCATATACTCATTATAAATGAGGACTTCCTGGAATGAGTAAAGTGAACATACCACGAGGCAGCAGGAGGTGCTATGTTTTACTGACAGGCACATGCGCACCATGGGATTTCACACTGTGTTGCAGGCCTTTCAGACCCAGCAGGTGTCAACATCCCAAATACTAGTGCTGTGTTTGCATGAGCAGAAAATCTCTTCCCAGATGTCCGCAAGTCTCTGTCCAGTTCTGAAGACCTGGCAGAGGCAGTTGGCATATCTGCACATGCGCAAGGTATTCAAAATGATAGAGCAGGAGAGAGAGGTGGACATATCGGAGGGAATGCAGTTCCTCTTCAAGCATGGAAGTGTGCATTTCCTCCCCATTCCCCCAGAAAAGCACACGATGTGCACAGAGGCTGGAGGACTAACTGGCCTCTACAGGCTTCACTAAGGTGGAAGTGATGTCACCAGAAGGAGGTGGAAGTGGACAGAGAGCCCAGATACTAGAGGCTCAACCTTTCTTCCTGTGACAAGAGGGGGCAGGGAGGTTCAGACTCAGGGGTTCAGTTGTTGGTGTGCTGCCTGGCAGGGATTGCTAGCTGGCAGAGTGTCTAGGGTGTTGGGGTACAGCGTCAAGGATGCTGGAAGGCAGGGAAGTGTAGAGTCAGGGGTGCAGGAAGGTTCATTGGTGGGGGTGCTGGATGACAAGGAAAAGAAAAGTTAGCGTGCAACATGCCAGAGTTACTGGGTTCTTCATTGGCCTGAATGTAATAGCTGTTAACTTGTAAGCCTACAGAGAGACTTCTTTGCCTGAGCGCCACCTTTCTAAGGGTAAGTGCAGGGGCGTTGAGGTAGCATGGGGGAGAGGTTGTTATTTTAAAAGTATAATTGGCCTTTATGCCTCATTTTGACCTATGTGTTGCAGTATGTGCATTTACTACACTAAAACAAGGTACCCTGTGCTTTTCAGTGCTGTTTATTTACAATGGCACCCCAGTGCATAGTAGGTGCCAAAGGACTTGCACTGCAGTCCAGTAGTGCGCTGCCTTACAAAAAAAAAAGTGCAGTTTTTTTCTTTCTCTTTTTTTTCATTGCCATGCTTTGTCAGCCCATTCTTTCTTGTATGCAATAGTACACAGCAATGGAATTGCATATTGTGAAGAGGGCCTTACTATTTTGATCTGCACTGCTGGCCATGTGATGTATGGATGATGAGGGTTAAGAAAGGTGACATCCAAAATTGCAGGTAGTATGTACCCTCAATATGTTTTAAGAAGCTTCCAGCTTCTTAAATCTGAGCTGCTATATTTTGTATTTGAGATCTTAGCAGATATGTTATAAAGCAAATACTAAGTTTAACTAATTTAGGCAGTTCTATTGTTGAAAGAATTGTCATGCAGTTTATTGAAAAACACAGATATGTGAAGATTGCTGCAGGTTGGAGGAGATCAGCAGCACTGTCACTAAATGCCAGGTCCACTTTAGGAGTAGTGTAGGTTGTGAAGATCACACAATTACTAATTTCCCTAAGTTTTTAAGATTCGAATTGAATCTACAGAGAACGTCCTCATTATCCAGTACCCGATGGTCTTTGCTTTATATAAGGTAATGTACATTGATATGGCAAATGCGATGAACAAAATCTTTTACATTAAATGCTTTAAATACAGTGTTCTTGTGAACGCAGTAAACAGTGGTCTGTTTGTGAGATGAATGTAAATATTAGGTAGACTGTAAAAAGCAAACCAGTATAGGCATAGTCAAGTTTATTCCAAGATGTTTTACAGCTAGGTATGACTATTCCTGGTTTCAAGTATTCTTGAGAATATCTGTGTATTACAACTTGGGGTGTATTTTATTGCTAATTGGTCATTATAGATACGTTCTATTCTATTTCTCTCAGCTGCTACGCACTTCTGGATCTTATAGATATTCATGTAAACTTATGTTTAGGGCATTATGCGCTCAGCAAAGAATGCCCAGAGTGTAGACTTCTTGGTTTCCTGACATTCATCCCTTGGGGCATACTAAGTGTTCCCACAGTGAAGTGCACCGTCCATCCCTGTCTAGTCACTGCAGCTGTCAGACTCTTGAGTTTGACAGGCTGCCTGGGACACCTGTGCCCTCCACCAGTAACTAAATGCCAAAACTCAATGCATCGGGGCTAAACATCCAATTTGTATGTGGCCTAATGTTTGTATGCATCTCTATGTAACACTTGGAACAAACATGGATCTACAGAGCTCGGTATGCCTGTGAATTTTACAACTCTTTGCCTTAGCTAAAAAAGATGTAGTAGTTCACCTTTAAAACATGAAACTTTTTCTTTTTTTCAGTTTTGTAAAAGAATTCCAAGCAAGGTGTACATTTACATTATACTGTTAAATACATTAATACATTTAGAGCTGACCATAGACAACAGTGAATGGGCACACATACAAGTACTCTCCCACTGCCTAAAAAAAAAAAGGTTTTGTATACGAAGAAAGATCACCAGAGTATGCACTGTGAATGTAGTATTACAAGCAATTTGTTTGTAAGTGAACAGACAATCGTCAGCCCACATATTTTTGGAAGAAAAGTGCTTGTGATAAAGCCTCAGACAGGCATGATCTCCCTCTCCGGGACCAGTAGGTGGAAGATGCCACCGATGGCTAGGTATGCCTGATGCCACCAATGGCTAGGTAAGTTGGAAGCTTCAAACAGCAAAGGAGACAGTGAACAATGATGTCACATGCTGGGAGGTGTTAAGGGGGCGTGGCTATGCATTTTGACGTCACCCAGACTCTTTGTCAAGCCTTAAAATGCATAGCTTTGTCAGCCCATTCTTTCTTATCCTCCCTGCGTGTGACATTGTTCTCCTCTGCTTCCCATGCTATCTGAAGCTTCTGACATCTCAAGCACATCCAGCTGATGACAGTATTTTTCACTTCCTGGTCCGGATTCTCCATTGCAATCTCTAAGAGGGAGATCATGTCCGGCTCAGGCCGGGTGACAAGCGCGTTTCTTCTTGACATATGTGAGTTGCCATTTGTCTTACTTTTACTTATGACTAAAGGTGCTTTTACAGTCCCAATTCCAAAAAAGTTGTGACACAAAATCTACATAACAGGAAGCAATGATTTGCAAATCTCATAAACCCATATTTTATTCACAGTAGAAAAATAGAACACATATATGTTAAAACTGAGAAAATGTACTATTTTAAGGAAAAAATAAGGTAATTTTGAAATTGAAGGCACAAGCGTTTTGAGTTTTATTTTTTATTTTTTGAGTTACACTTTACCGCGCTTGCAGTTCAGTGACATAAAAGGGCCATCTAGAGCAGTGCAATATTATACAGACAATGTTGCATAATATCGCACAGCTCTACAACACAGAGAAATGCTGCTTTCTAGTGTGAAAATGACACACAGAAATCTATTAATGAGGAAAGATGCAGATAACAGCACACAGCCTTTGCAACTGATGTTTTCATAGACAAAGCAAAAGTAAAGTCTTTTACGGGGGTGAAACAATTCCCTGTGCAAACAGTTATTTTTAAAATTGTCAAAAATAGTATTGCATTTGCTTTCTGTCATTTTATGCCTCTGTATTAAAACCGTTTTATTTTAAAATTTATAGTTGATATCTACGTAGAAACAAAAAATTACCACGTATTACAGATGTTTATAAGTCATTAAATGTATTTTTAAATACACAATAGAAGTACTTGAATCTTGCTCATGATTTGTTTCCTCCTGCACAACAGGGAAGAGGGATAGTCAGTGGCACAAGCTAGCCAGGCTCTAATGCATCACACTAGTAGCTTGCTAGAGGAAGGTGGGTAATGCGATGATATCATCATGCTGCTGGAAAAGGTGTATTAGATCATAGCATCAGCCTCAAAAATCTCTGAAAACCTCCAATCTTTAGTAAGCATAAGAAAAGGCTGGTGCCGGTGTGTGTCTGCTAAAACATATGGTCTTTTATTATTAAAGTGGAGTTCCACCCTAAAGTGGAACTTCCGCTCATCGGATTCCTCCCCCCCTCCGGTGTCACAATTGGCACCTTTCAGGGGGGAGGGGGGTGCAGATACCTGTATAATACAGGTATCTGCACCCACTTCCGGGTACAGCTAGCCGCAGCTAGCCGCAGACTCCCCACCCACCCCCGTTGTGTTGTGGGAAATACACAGTTCCCACAACACAACGGGGACCAGTGAAGACGCGCAGCGCGACTCGCGCATGCGCAGTAGGGAACCGGGCAGTGAAGCGGCAACGCTTCGCTTCCTGATTCCCTCAGTGTGAATGGCGGCGGCAGCACCCGAGGATCGAGGGACGGCTCGGTCTCGGGTGCCGACATCGCTGGACCCCGGGACAGGTAAGTGTCCTTATTTTAAAAGTCAGCAGCTGCAGTATTTGCAGCTGCTGACATCTAATTTTTTTTTTTTTTTGGTGAAACACCACTTTAACAGTGAAAAACGGCTATAAGGAATCCAATGCGTTTCGGCCCTCAGGCCTTAGTCATGGCTGCTCTTTCTTTACTGTCCAGTCAACTAGCTGGGGGTAGGTTGGTAACTAAAATGTGTATCTTATCTGCAGTAGAGAAATGTGAGGTCACCTGCCTTGCTATGCTGTCCACTGAGGTGCCTAAGGTTGAACAAGGTTACAGATCTTCTCACACGTATCCCTATTGTGTTCTGAGCTGTTTACCTGGTGTTTAGTTTTAAAATTGTGGAATTGAACTGAAGTAAACTCAAATGGGAGCACTTTTGTTAAACCGGGCCCTTCTATGCACTTTTATTCCAGTATTTCTTATACTGAACAGCATTGTTTGCCTGTCATTTTTACAAGTTTCAATCAAATAGATTTTATGTTCCAAAAGAAGTATGAAGATGGCCAGATTATACCTAAAATTCTTTATAATTATTCAGATAATAATTCAGATAATATATAAAGTTCTTAAAAATTCTAATTTCTCTGCTGTCACTTACCTGGGGCAGGTATGCAGGCAGGGAAGCTATAACAGCTGTTTCAGGATACTGGAGTTAATTCACTAAAGGCATATAGGCTGTTCACTTTACAAGGTAAGTTTTCCCAAAGCTTGATGAATGAGGTGAAGCTCTGCTGACTTCCAACATCCAATCAGCAAAAATGCTTTTTTTTTTTTCTATTTTCCTTGCACATGATTGGGTATTCTTTGAAAAGTGAAACCTCCCCACTTTCAATAAGCTCTGGGACAAATTCCCTTGGAAAGTGCACAACCTACTGTATTTGCCTTTAGTAAATCAACCCCACTGAATCAGTATTGAAGCTGGAGTGATAGTATGGCAGACAGGAAATTATAAATCAGCACTGGCAGCTTATGGATTTCCTTCAACACAGTTTTCTTTCAAAGTAGGACTTTAGCTGAATTGTTGTAGCTTTAGATGTAGTAGAGAGGTTAAATCCTGTCAGGTTTTCATTCTTAACAGTGAAAATTGGCCCAATGGTTATTGGTACTTATCCCTATTACCATCTATATGTAACTTTGAATGCAATGCAAAATCTAAAGGAAAGTCATGTGCAAGTAGTCTATCCAATCTTTTGGGCTCAGTACTGTCTCTAGCTCAGGGCAAGTCTTATGAAAGGAAACAGAAGCAATATTCAGGACCATGTAAAAAATAGAAAAGTGCAGAGGCGCCTTTTTAAGTTTAGACTGTTTCGAAAATGTATTAAGCAGAAAGTTTAAGAGCAGGTTTTTATTATCTGTTCCCCCGTTGCTGAGATTTCCCTTCACCCCCTGGTGTGGAGAATTTCCAACGTTGGAAAATATATAGAAATTTCTCTGATGGCTGTACATATGGTAATAATACCCTAACAAAACTGTAACCGGCCTCTACTTTGCTTAAAAGTGTTAGTAAAGTCTTGACATTTAAAAAAAAAGTGGTCCCTGCAGGTTAATGTCATAATGTTCTAGTATGCATTGCTGATCAGGCTTCCATCTTTACCCGGTCTTCCATCCTGGGTTTGCGGGTTCCAGCTGTTTGAATGGCAATGACATCACTTCTGCGCATGTTGGAGTCATGGTCATGGCACGGCTTTCTCAATGGTTGGCATGCTGTCCTTTTGAAGGAGCAGTGTGCATGTACCAGTGATGGCATTGGCTGCTACACTTGTAAATATCTCCTAAGTGGTGCATATTTAGCCACTTTCCGACCAGCCGCCATCATTATACTGCGGTAAGGTGGCGCGATCCCGTAAATCACCGTAGGTGTATGTCGGCTCGGGAACTCGCTTTTGTGGGTGCGCGTGCTCCCATTGGCCAGTGGGGGAGCCAATAAGCAGGTCCCGCAATCGTTCCCCTCATTGACAGAACAGGATCTGCCTGTGTAAACAAGACAAATCTCCGTTCTAACAAGTGAGATCACACAGTTCCTGTCTTTATGCTAAGCAGGAAGATGGATCTGTGTGTTTCCCCAGTCACACAGTCTCCCATACAGTTAGAAAACACCTGCAGGGAACACATTTAACCCCTTGATCGCCCCTATTGTTAACCCCTTCCCCACCAGTGTCATTCGTACAATAACCCCAAAAAGTGTCAAAAATGTCAGGTGTCCGATCTGTCCGCCGCAATGTCACAGTCCTGCTAAAAATCACTGATCGCCGCCATTACTAGTAAAAAAAAAAAAAATAAATAATAAAAATGTCATAAATCTATTCCCTATTTTGTAGACGCGATAACTTTTGCACAATCCAATCAAAATACGCTTATTGGTATTTTTTTCCTACCAAAAATATGTAGCAGAATACATATCGGCCTAAACTGATGAATACATTTTGTTTTTTTACTTTTTTTTTTTTTTGTTTTGGAAATGTTTTAT